>NC_069437.1:42439015-42469015 GCF_026875155.1 Cherax quadricarinatus | reverse complement strand
CCCATCCACTCTCTAATTTGCTCTCCTTTTACATTCCCTTATCACTCTCATAAGATCTCTTTAATCTTCCCATATACTTCTATCTGCTTATATCCTTTATGCTCTCTAAAAAATCTCTCATATGATAACTTTTCCTCACTTACCACTCTTCTTACCTCATCATTCCACTAATCACTGCTCTTAATTCACGAACCCGCCCCCCCCTGTATTAACAAACTTCTGCTTAACATTCAAACACCATTTTTAAATCTACGCCAAACCTCTTCAGTCATCACCAATGTTCTCCATAGACCATCTTTCTACCAGTGGATGCTTATGTCGTACCCTAAATTCCTACTTTACTTTAAGTACTGTCACCTCTCTCTTACTCGTTGATGTCATTCTCCTTGTACCACAATCTACCTACTACTCTCACTGTAGCTACAACTAAAAATGATTTGATATATATTTTGCCTTTCTATAAACATCCACATCCAAAGTCTACCCATCAACCTTCCATCCACCAACACGTAATCCAATAAATTACTGTCCTTACGCCCAATATCGTATCTCGTAGGCTTATTTATCTTCTTTCTCCAAGAAACGTGTACTATCTCTTAATAACCTCTTTCTACACTATGTTCACTCAAAACTCCAATTATCAAATATCCCCGTCATCACAAACTTACCTACTAAACAATCTACAAACTATTTTCCAAAATTAGAATTCAAGTCCCTTACCACAATTACTCTCTCACAATATGTGTGTGTGTGTGTGTGTGTGTGTGTGTGTGTGTGGTGTGTGTGTGTGTGTGAGGGGACTACACTATGTGTCGGTGACCTTATCAAGAAACAGCTGTAGCGAACATTGATGCTGACGAACACTTGTTGTGTACTCTCTACAACCTTCCTTTACAGGATAACCTGCCTCAACTGATTCTCTTTGTCCCTTACAAAACATACAATAAAACCCTATGTTGCATATATATATATATATATAAATATATAATATATATATATATATATATATATATATATATATATATATATATATAAATATATATATATATATAAATGTATATATTTTATATATATATTTTATATATTATATATATAATATATATATAAAATATATATATATATATATATAATAATATAAACACTGATCTCTGGCTGAAGGAGACTCGAACCTACGAACCTTAGGACAAGGTACGCAGTGCTTTACCAACTACCCACACGGGACAATACCTTGGCGTGTAGCAGCGCTACACGTTTTGATCCAAGGCAGCCAGCTTTCAGGGAGAAGGCTTTTTTATATTTCGCATGCTCTCGCGAATTCCTTGCATTGTTCAAATCTCTAGTAAGGCTGATGCATGCAGGGGATGAGATGAAAAGCTGTAAGGTTTCCCTCCCTGAAAGCTGGCTGCCTTGGATCAAACGTGTAGCGCATGCTACACGCCAAGGTATTGTCCAGTGTGGGTAGATTGGTAAACCCACTGCGTACCTTGTCCTAAGGTTCGTAGGTTCGAGTCTTCTTGAGCCAGAGATCAGTGTTTGTGTACATTTCGCCTGCTCTCGCGAATTCCTTGCATATATATTATACATATATATATATATATATATAATATATATATTTTATATATATATATATATATATATATATAAATATATATATATATATATATTTTATATATATATATATATATATGTCGTGGCCGAAAAATGTAAAACTGGTCAATTAGCAAGATCTCATTTAAAATTAAGTCCTTTTCTAAAATTTTCTCTTATACGTTTAAAGATATATTTTTTCATTAATGTTGGTGTAAAAATTTATAATTTTTTCACCAAAAGAAACTTAGAAAACTTACCAACCTTATTAAACAAAAAAATTTATTTTAGCCTAACCCAACTAAATATATTTTAGATTTTTTTACAATAATTTAATACTAAACAAACACAGTAAAATACTTTTTTTTTTCGTTAGGTTTCAGAATATTTTGGGGAAATTATTGCAACAAAAATTTTTACTTGTCCATATGGCAAGATGACTTTTGCATTTAAGCCAAGATGGAAAGTTCTGCCTATTGGGCCGACATATTTTAATATATATATATATATATAAATATATATTATATAATATATATATATTTTATATATATTAATATATTTTAAATAAAATTTTATATATAATATAATATATATTGAAATTTATAATAATTTATTTTTTTTATTAACCCAGCCGATTCCCCCACCAAGGCAGGGGGGTCCACCAAGGCGGGGTGGTCCCCCCAAGGCAGGGTGGCCACCAAGGCAGGGGGGTCACCAAGGCAGGGGGGGTCCACCAAGGCAGGGTGGTCCACAAGGGCAGGGTGGTCCCCCAAAGGCGGGGTGGCCACCAAGGGCAGGGGGGTCCACCAAGGCAGGGTGGTCCACCAGGCAGGGTGGTCCCCCAAAGGGGCAGGGGGGCCCCCCAAGGCAGGGGTCCCACCAAGGCAGGGTGGTCCACCAAGCAGGGTGGCCCGAAAAAGAAAAACTTTCCCATCTTTCCTCCATCACTGTCTTGCCAAAAGGGGTGTTTTACACTACAGTTTTTAAACTGCAACTTAACACCCCCCCTTTCAAGTGCAGGCACGTACTTCCCATCCCCAGGACTCAAGTCCGGCCCTGCCGGTTCCCTAACCCCTCATAAATGTTATTTTGCCACACTCCAACACCCGTCAATTTTAAAAAACCATTTGTCTCCATTCCTCCTATAAAAACACGGTCACGCATGCGCTGGAAGCCAACCCCTCGCACAAAAAACCCTCCTTTAACCTCCTCCCCTCCAACCTTTCCTAGGCCGACCCCTACCCCCCCTTCCTTCCACTACGATGATATACTCTTGAAGTCATTCTGTTTCGCTCCATTCCCTTCCCCTTGTCCGAACCACCTCAACAACCCCCCTCAGCCCTCTGGACAACTTTTTGGAAATCCCGCACCCCCTCCTAACTTCCAAATACGAATTCTTGCTTTATTTCACACCAAACATTCCCCCTCAACATGCATCTCCAGCCTCACCTTCTCCTCGCTGCAACATTCACACCCATGCTTCACACCCATATAAAGTGTTGTAAAACTATACTCTCATACATTCCCCTCTTTGCCTCCAAGGAAAAGTTTTTGTCTTCACAGACTCCTAATGCACACTCACCCTTTTCCCCTCATAAATTCTATGATTCCCTCATCTTTCATAGACCCATCCCTGACACGTCCACCCCAAATATTGAATAATTCCCCTCCTCCATACTCTCTCCCTCCAACTATTCCAACTTTCATCACCTAATCTTTTTTTTATCTCATAACCTTCCCTTTTTCCCCTGTTTTCCCATTTTTAAAATTTTCTTCTTTTGCATATAATAATATATAAAAATATATATTATATATATATAAATATATATATATATATATATATATATATATATAAATTATAATATATATTTTATATATTAAAAATATATATATAAAAATTTTATATATATAAAAAAAAATATATTAATATAAAAATATATTTAAAATATATATATAATAAAAATATAAAAATATAATTTTATATTTTATATAAAATATATATATATTTTTATATATATATATATAAAAATATAAAATATAAAAAAAATATATATATAAATATTATATAAAAATTGCAATAAGATCACAGAAAACAATGCCCTTTCTCACATTCCCCAAGGGAAACTATTAAAAAAAAAACCGCAACAAAGGCATATAAGGGAAAGGGACTACACCTCACAGTCACTTAACAACAAAAAACCCAAACACCTCACAGCCCAACTTTAAAAAACAACAAGATTTACACCTAAAGTCACTTAACAACAACAAGACAAACCCCTCACATCACTTAAACAACAACAAGACTACCCCTCCGTCATTAAAACAACAAGACTACACCCACAGTCACTTAAAAAAACAACAAGACAACACCTCACAGTCACTTAACAAAAACCCAAAACTACCCCACAGTCACTTAACAACCCAAGACAAACACCTCACACCCACTTAACAACAACAAGACTTAAAACCTCCAGCCCCACTTAACAACAACAAGACTAACCACAGCCACTTAACAACAACAAGACTACACCTCACAGCCCATTTAAACCCAACCCAACAAAAAAAAACACCTCACAGCAAGTCAAACAACAAAGACTACACCTTACATCACTTCCCATAAACCCAACAAGACTACACCTCACAGTCCGTCACAACAAAAAGACCTCCTCACAGCCCACGTCAAAAAAACAACAACTAACTACACCTCAAAAGTCACTTAAACAAAACAACTAGACAAACCCCTAAACAGTCACTCACAACAACAAAATAGACAAAAACACCTACAGTCACAAACACAACAACAAGCTACCCCTCACAGTCACATCACAACAACAAAAACTACACCACACAGTCACGACACAAACAACAACAAGATACCCCCTCAAAATCACTTAACAACAACAAGACACCCCTAAACAGTCATTTAAAAAACAACAAGACTACACCTCACAGCATTTAAAAAACAAAAAACTAACCCTCACAGCCCACTTACAAAAACAAACACACCTCACAGCCCAATGTCACAACCCCCAAGACTACACCTTACTTCACGTCACAACAAAAAAACCCTACACCTCACGGGTCTTTTCCCACAACAACAAGACAACCCCTTTAACAGTAAACGTCACAACAACAAACTACCCCTTTCAAAAGGTCACTTTCAAAAACAACAAACTAAAACCTAAACAGTCCGTCCAAAAAACAAGACTACCCTCACAGTCACGACCAACAACAACAAGAGTACACCTAAACAGTCCCCTTAAAAACCCAACAAACCCCCCTCACAGTCACAAACAACAACAAGACAAACACCTCACATCAGTTAACAACAACAAGACTACACCTAAACAGTCATTTAAAAAACCAAAAAAAAAAACACCTCACAGTCATGTCACAACAACAAAGACACACCTTACTTCACGCCCACAACAAAAAGACTACACCTCACAATCATTTCACAACAACAAACTACCCCCCTTACAGCCCACTCAAAACAAAAAGATTTACCCTCCAGTCACCTTCAAAACAAAAAACTACCCCCAAAACAGTCACGTCACAACAACAACTAACTACACCCACGGGTCCCTTTCAAAAACAAAAAAAAACTGACTACACCCCCACAGTCACGTCACAAAACAAAACTAGATTTACACCCACACACAAAACCCAAAAACAACAAAACAAACCCCCACATAAACGCAAAACAACAAAAACTAACCTCACATTCCGCCAAAACCCAACAACAAGACTACACCCCCACAGTCACTTCAAAACCCAACAGCAAGATTTAAACCTCACAGTCACGACACAACCAAAAACCCTAGACAAACCCCCACAGTCACGATAAAAACCAACAAAAAGACTACACCTCACATAAACGTCACAAAAAACAACTAGACTACACCTCAAAAGCCCACTTCACAACAACAACTAACAACCCCCTCACAGCCCAACGTCACAACAACAACTAAACTAAAACCTCACAGTCACTTAAAAACAAAAAACAAAACTACACCTCACAGTCACGACACAACAACAAAAACCTACACCTCACATCACACCCAACCAACAACAAACAAACACCCCCTCAGTCACGCCCAACAACAAAAACAAGACAAACACCTCACTTTTCACGAAAACAACAACAACAAAAACTACACCTCACGTCACGACAAAACAACAACTAGACTACACCTCACAGTCACGCCCCACAACAAAAATTTTAGACTACCCCTTTCACGCCCCGTCCCAACAAAAACAAGACTACACCCCCATTTCAGGGACACAACAACAACTAAACAAACACCTCACAGCCCACGACACAACAACAACTAGACTACCCCCAAACGCCCCGTCAAAACAGCAACAAACAAACACCCACAGTCACGACACAACAACAACTAACTAACCTACAGTCACGATACAACAACAAAAAAGACTACCCCTTTCACAGTCACCCCACAACAACAACTAGACCACCCTCACAGTCCCCTTACAACAACAACTAGCCCACACCTCACATCACGTCACAAAAAACAACAAAAACTACACCCTCACAGCCCACTTCCAACAACAACAAGACTAACCTCACAGTCCCACACAACAACAAGACTACACCTCACAGCACAAACACAACAACAAAAAAAGACAACACCCTCACCCTCGTCACAACAACAAAAAGACTAAAACCTCACAGTCACGACACAACAAAAACAGACTACACCCACGGGCTCGTCACAACAACAACAAGACAACACCTCACGCCCACGACAAAAACAAAAACTAGACTACCCCTTTCCAAGTCACGACAAAAACAACAAGACTACACCTCACAGTCACGACACAACAACAACTAGACTACACCTCACAGTCACGACACAACAACAACTAGACTACACCTCACAGTCACGACACAACAACAACAAGACTACACCTCACAGTCACGTCACAACAACAAGACTACACCTCACAGTCATGTCACAACAACAAGACTACACCTCACAGTCACGTCACAACAAGACTACACCTCACAGTCACGTCACAACAACAAGACTACACCTCACAGTCATGTCACAACAACAAACTACCCTCACAGTCATGTCACAACAACAAACTACACCTCACAGTCACGTCACAACAAGACTACACTCACAGTCACGTCACAACAACAAGACTACACCTCACAGTCACGTCACAACAACAAGACTACACCTCACAGTCACGTCACAACAAGACTACACCTCACAGTCACGTCACAACAACAAGACTACACCTCACAGTCATGTCACAAGAACAAGACTACACCTCACAGTCACGTCACAACAAGACTACACCTCACAGTCACGTCACAACAACAAGACTACACCTCACAGTCACGTCACAACAACAAGACTACACCTCACAGTCATGTCACAACAACAAGACTACACCTCACAGTCACGTCACAACAAGACTACACCTCACAGTCACGTCACAACAACAAGACTACACCTCACAGTCACGTCACAACAACAAGACTACACCTCACAGTCACGTCACAACAAGACTACGCCTCACAGTCACGTCACAACAACAAGACTACACCTCACAGTCACGTCACAACAACAAGACTACACCTCACAGTCACGTCACAACAACAAGACTACACCTCACAGTCACGTCACAACAACAAGACTACACCTCACAGTCACGTCACAACACCAAGACTACACCTCACAGTCATGTCACAACAAGACTACACCTCACAGTCACGTCACAATAAGACTACACCTCACAGTCACGTCACAACAACAAGACTACACCTCACAGTCACTTCACAACAACAAGACTACACCTCACAGTCACGTCACAACAACAAGACTACACCTCAGAGTCACGTCACAACAACAAGACTACACCTCAGAGTCACGTCACAACAAGACTACACCTCACAGTCATGTCACAACAACAAGACTACACCTCACAGTCACGTCACAACAACACTACTACACCTCACAATCATGTCAGAACAACAAGACTACACCTGGACAGTAGTCAGAGATCTGAAAGACAGCGGATGTGTTATGTATATTTAAGAAAGGAGATAAGCCTGAGGCGCTGAACTACAGGTCATTGTACCACTGACATGTATACAATGTAAGATAATGAAGAAGATAGTCAGAAGAGTGGTGGAGCACTAAGAACTTCTGTTATAAACTACAACCAGCTTTGGTTCAGAGGTAGCGAGTCTTGTCATCCTTGTGGCATGCAATGACAGTGTTACGACACCACGATTATTGTGGCATGCAATGACAGTGTTACGACACCACGATTATTGTGGCATGCAATGACAGTGTTACGACACCACGATTATTGTGGCATGCAATGACAGTGTTACGACACCACGGTTATTGTGGCATGCAATGACAGTGTTACGACACCACGATTATTGTGGCATGCAATGACAGTGTTACGACACCACGATTATTGTGGCATGCAATGACAGTGTTACGACACCACGATTATTGTGGCATGCAATGACAGTGTTACGACACCACGATTATTGTGGCATGCAATGACAGTGTTACGACACCACGATTATTGTGGCATGCAATGACAGTGTTACGACACCACGATTATTGTGGCATGCAATGACAGTGTTACGACACCACGATTATTGTGGCATGCAATGACAGTGTTACGACACCACGATTATTGTGGCATGCAATGACAGTGTTACGACACCACGATTATTGTGGCATGCAATGACAGTGTTACGACACCACGATTATTGTGGCATGCAATGACAGTGTTACGACACCACGATTATTGTGGCATGCAATGACAGTGTTACGACACCACGATTATTGTGGCATGCAATGACAGTGTTACGACACCACGATTATTGTGGCATGCAATGACAGTGTTACGACACCACGATTATTGTGGCATGCAATGACAGTGTTACGACACCACGATTATTGTGGCATGCAATGACAGTGTTACGACACCACAATTATTGTGGCATGCAATGACAGTGTTACGACACCACGATTATTGTGGCATGCAATGACAGTGTTACGACACCACGATTATTGTGGCATGCAATGACAGTGTTACAACACCATGATTATTGTGGCATGCAATGACAGTGTTACAACACCACGATTATTGTGGCATGCAATGACAGTGTTACGACACCATGATTATTGTGGCATGCAATGACAGTGTTACAACACCACGATTATTGTGGCATGCAATGACAGTGTTACAACACCACGATTATTGTGGCATGCAATGACAGTGTTACGACACCACGATTATTGTGGCATGCAATGACAGTGTTACGACACCATGATTGTTGTATATATATTGTATATACTTAACTATTTAGGTGATGTATGTAGGTAGGATGTGACAACTGTACCTCTCATTGTTCTCCTTGTTGGAGAATCTTGACTTTTGCCGATGCTGCCGAGTACCTGTTGGCTTGTTTTGCAGTTCGTGACAGACTCAAGCCAGTCACCTGACGCTGGATCTGTCGGCCCTGATTCTCTCTCTCCTTCTCTATCGCTATTTCTATATCAGTAGTGCCAGTAGTGCCGGTAGTGCCGGTAGTGCCAGTAGTGCCAGTAGTGCCAGTAGTGCCAGTAGTGACAGTAGGTGCCAGTAGTGCCGGTAGTGCCAGTAGTGCCGGTAGTGCCGGTAGTGCCGGTAATGCCAGTAGTGCCAGTAGTGCCAGTAGTGCCAGTAGGTGCCAGTAGTGCCAGTAGTGCCAGTAGTGCCGGTAGTGCCAGTAGTGCCAGTAGTGCCAGTAGTGCCGGTAGTGCCGGTAGTGCCAGTAGTGCCAGTAGGTGCCAGTAGTGCCAGTAGTGCCAGTAGTGCCGGTAGTGCCAGTAGTGCCAGTAGTGCCAGTAGTGCCAGTAGGTGCCAGTAGTGCCAGTAGTGCCAGTAGTGCCAGTAGGTGCCAGTAGTGCCAGTAGTGCCAGTAGTGTCAGTAGTGCCAGTAGTGCCAGTAGGACTCGTGCCTCATACCAGTTACCGTTACTTACTGTTAGTGAGTCACTGTATGTGGCGTCACGAGCTCCTTGAATGCCGTGCCTCTGGGCACTGGGTCACCTCAGTTGAAACCGAGTTAATATACGCTACTAAAACATCCAACGTGTGTGTTTATTACCTAAATGCAGTCACCAAACCCCCACGACTCCTAGTGGTGGTAATAGTGCCATCTTTGCTTTACTCTGGGAGAATGCTGTTCTCTGCTCGTTATTTACTCTCTGTATTGTGGTAATGTTTCCATTGGTGAGCTGAGACATAAATCTTGTATCTCTCTGCTGCTCTGTTCACAAAGCATTATTCAGACTTAGTGATATTTGACGCCTACAGAGATTGTGCCGTGGAGGGAGATCGAATTCAACTCTCAACCTGCATTGTTTTGGCATCTACGCGCTATCGTAGTTAGGAATTTGGAATTACTGAACTCAGTTTGAGTAATAAGGGAGTTTTGTCTTCTCGGGAGGATTTCCTGAAGGTCCCCATTTAGGGTCGCTTCTGGTCTACTTGGTTCTTTCCTGACGGTGTGCTGGTCACTGCTGGTCACTGCTGGTCACTGCTAGTCACTGCTGGTCACTGCTGGTCACTGCTGGTCACTGCTGGTCACTGCTGGTCACTGCTGAATGGGTCGTCATACTGCTGAAGCATTTTCTTATATTTTATTTAAAACAGTGCATACAATATACATAGTTACGTATATAAACATAATATAGATATATAAGAAGAAACAATATGAGTGACTGTTCCGGTCCACTAAGTAACACTACTCATAATAACTCTGATATACACCTGACTACATAACTAACACACTGTTCCGGTCCACTAAGTAACACTACTCATAATAACTCTGATATACACCTGACTACATAACTAACACACTGTTCCGGTCCACTAAGTAACACTACTCATAATGGTTCTGATATACACCTGACTACATAACTAACACACTGTTCCGGTCCACTAAGTAACACTACTCATAATGGCTCTGATATACACCTGACTACATAACTAACACACTGTTCCGGTCCACTAAGTAACACTACTCATAATGGCTCTGATATACACCTGACTACATAACTAACACACTGTTCCGGTCCACTAAGTAACACTACTCATAATGGTTCTGATATACACCTGACTACATAACTAACACACTGTTCCGGTCCACTAAGTAACACACTCATAATGGTTCTGATATACACCTGACTACATAACTAACACACTGTTCCGGTCCACTAAGTAACACTACTCATAATGGTTCTGATATACACCTGACTACATAACTAACACACTGTTCCGGTCCACTAAGTAACACTACTCATAATAACTCTGATATACACCTGACTACATAACTAACACACTGTTCCGGTCCACTAAGTAACACTACTCATAATGGCTCTGATATACACCTGACTACATAACTAACACACTGTTCCGGTCCACTAAGTAACACTACTCATAATGGCTCTGATATACACCTGACTACATAACTAACACACTGTTCCGGTCCACTAAGTAACACTACTCATAATAACTGATATACACCTGACTACATAACTAACACACTGTTCCGGTCCACTAAGTAACACTACTCATAATAACTCTGATATACACCTGACTACATAACTAACACACTGTTCCGGTCCACTAAGTAACACATACTCATAATGGTTCTGATATACACCTGACTACATAACTAACACACTGTTCCGGTCCACTAAGTAACACTACTCATAATGGTTCTGATATACACCTGACTACATAACTAACACACTGTTCCGGTCCACTAAGTAACACTACTCATAATGGTTCTGATATACACCTGACACATAATTTACACACTGTTCCGGTCCACTAAGTAACACTACTCATAATTTCTGATATACACCTGACTATACTAACACACTGTTCCGGTCCACTAAGTAACATACTCATAAGGTTCTGATATACACCTGACTACATAACTAACACACTGTTCCGGTCCACTAAGTAACACTACTCATAATGGTTCTGATATACACCTGACTACATAACTAACACACTGTTCCGGTCCACTAAGTAACACTACTCATAATGGTTCTGATATACACCTGACTACATAACTAACACACTGTTCCGGTCACTAAGTAACACAACCATAATGGCTCGATTACACCTGACTACTACTAACAGCTGTTCCGGCCACTAAGAAACACTACTCAAAAATGGTTCTGATATACACCTACACATAACTAACACACGTTCCCTCCACTAAGTAACACTACTCATAAGGCTCTGATATACACCTGACTACTAACTAACACACTTTCCGGTCCACAAAGAAACACAACTCTAATCCCTTGATAACACCTGACTACAAACTACAACGCTGTTCCGGCCACAAGTAACACACTCATAAGGTTCGAAAAAACACCACTACATAACTAACCCCTGTTCCGGTCCACAAAACACTTTTAAAAAAGGCTCTGATAACACCTACAACTAACAAAACACATGTTCCCGGTCCAAAGAAACACAACCAAAAATGGCCGATATACCCCTTTAATACATAACAACCCGGGTTCCCGGCCACAAAGTAACATACCATAATGGTTTGATATACCCTGACACAAATAACAAAAACACTGCCCCCGGTCCACTAATAACACACTCAAATGGCTCTGATATACCCTGACACATAATAACACACTTTTTTCGGCCCAAGAACACTCCCCAAATGGCTTGATAACCCCGACTACATAACAAACCCAAACCTTTTTCCGGGCCACAAAGTAACACTACTCTAATGGTCTATAACACCGACTACTAACTAACACACGTTCCGGTCCAAAAAGTAACCTACTCTAAAAACTCTGAATACACCGACTACATAACAAAAACACATTTCCGGCCAAAAATAACACTACTCAAATAACTGATAACACCTGACTACATAACAACACACTGTTCCCCGGTCCACTAAGAACACTACTCAAAAAGGCCGAAACACCTCGAAACTAACAACCCTGTTCCGCCAAACTAATAACATCTCAAAAAAATTGAATAAACAAACCTGACTACAAACTAAAAAACACTTTTTCCGGTCCACAAAGTAACAATCATAATGACTCGAATACACCGACTACATAACTAACCACTGCCCCGGCCCCATAAAAACACTACCATATTAACTTGATAACACCTGACACTAACAACCCACACTTTTCCGGGTCCACAAGAAAAACACTACCAAATAACTCTAAATTACACCTGACACATAACAACACATGTTCCGGTCCACAAAAAACACCTCATAATAACTTGAAAAAACCCCTGACACATAACAACACACTTTGGCCACTAAGTAAACTACTCATAAAAAACTCTGATATACACCTGACTAAATAATAACCAGCCCGGGTCCACTATAACACTACCATAATAACTCTGATATACCCCTGACTACATAACAACACACTGTTCCGGTCCACTAAGTAACACTACCATAATAACGATAACACCTGCTACATAACAACACAGCTGCAAAATACCACGCTTTCCACATTTTTTTCTGACTACCCCCCCCCCAAAAAATTTACATTATTATTATTATATCCCAAAAAATTTGCGCTAAACCAAAAATGGTAAAACATGACTTTAAAAAATTTTTTTACTCCCCCAAAAATTTTATTTTAATTTAAAAAAAATTGCAGTAAATCAATAAATAAAAAACTTATAGGGCGCCACAGAAAAAAAAATTTTATTTTACAAAACCTTAAAAGTTATGTTTGATCTGACTAAAATTTTCCCTCATCCCATTTTTTTTATTCTTTTACTAAATACAAGAATAACCCAAAAATACGCCCTTTTTATCATTCAAAAATATTACAATATGCCTAAAAATTTTTAATTATATGTATCAAAAAATTATTAAGAAATTAATAAAATAAACTTCTATATACATTTTGACACATGTAAAATTTTTGTGTTATGGTTCCATCGGAAAAAAATGGTATAAAAACCACACAATGGGAACAAAATACTTATCATTTAATGGATCCTTTTTTACAACGTTTGCCCACACGTGGGGTTTTTCAATCCACACAACACCTGGGTGGAAGGTACGGGGGTATTATACCCGTACCTTTCCCCCCCAGGTAGATCTGTTTGTGACCTAAAAAGCCACTGGTGGCGAAACATTTTCAAAAAAGGATACATTAAACTGCATATGTTTTATGTTTCCAAGATTCCATGTAATAAATTACATACTCCCATCCCTTCACCCATGCAAACAATAAAGCCACGAGCACAGAAACCACAACTCTTAAAACCTTTAATACCCTTTTAAAAAAATAACAAAAACACCTTAGACAAAATATGATAAATACACAGCTTTACGACAGTGAAGAATGTCAACTAATATGATAACTGTTCACTGGATATAAAATGACAAAAGAACATACTAACTATCAATGCTCAAAGGCTATAAATACCAGGCAAATATGGATGACAATACTTTAGTTAACATTTCTCTTAGACAAAAACCTTTACGGACATACAATACAGTTTCCTATGAACCATCAAACACAACCTCAGTGTATCACATTTAATTATGAAATACACGTTCCCCTTTAAACACCTACGTTGACCATCCCCTTAAACTCTACCACACAAACGTGCCCGTAAACATGCCACTAACGGCTTACATTACACAGGGCAAAACCATGACGGTATGAATACCAGATTGACAATATTGACTTAGATATGTAACGAAGTGTCACATGACACTGGAGAAATTATAATTATGTGAGACAAAATATGTGATCAATAAAAATTGACTTATAACCAACACTTTTTCTTAATATATATATACTCTGAACTAGGCAAAGCTAACTAGTGGGTACACCCTACATGAACTAGGCAAAACTAACTAGTGGGTACACCCTACATGAACTAGGCAAAACTAACTAGTGGGTACACCCTACATGAACTAGGCAAAACTAACTAGTGGGTACACCCTACATGAACTAGGCAAAACTAACTAGTGGGTACACCCTACATGAACTAGGCAAAACTAACTAGTGGGTACACCCTACATGAACTAGGCAAAACTAACTTGTGGGTACACCCTACATGAACTAGGCAAAACTAACTAGTGGGTACACCCTACATGAACTAGGCAAAACTAACTAGTGGGTACACCCTACATGAACTAGGCAAAACTAACTAGTGGGTACACCCCACATGAACTAGGCAAAACTAACTAGTGGGTACACCCTACATGAACTAGGCAAAACTAACTAGTGGGTACACCCTACATGAACTAGACAAAACTAACTAGTGGGTACACCCTACATGAACTAGGCAAAACTGACTAGTGGGTACACCCTACATGAACTAGGCAAAACTAACTAGTGGGTACACCCTACATGAACTAGGCAAAACTAACTTGTGGGTACACCCTACATGAACTAGGCAAAACTAACTAGTGGGTACACCCTACATGAACTAGGCAAAACTAACTAGTGGGTACACCCTACATGAACTAGGCAAAACTAACTAGTGGGTACACCCTACATGAACTAGGCAAAACTAACTAGTGGGTACACCCTACATGAACTAGGCAAAACTAACTAGTGGGTACACCCTACATGAACTAGGCAAAACTAACTAGTGGGTACACCCTACATGAACTAGGCAAAACTAACTAGTGGGTACACCCTACATGAACTAGGCAAAACTAACTAGTGGGTACACCCTACATGAACTAGGCAAAACTAACTAGTGGGTACACCCTACATGAACTAGGCAAAACTAACTAGTGGGTACACCCTACATGAACTAGGCAAAACTAACTAGTGGGTACACCCTACATGAACTCAATATAGTTGGTATAATCCTACATTCCAAAACACTTTCTGTATCTCATCTTTAGACCTGATACTTCACATGAACTCTCATTTAATAACTCTGTGTGAAGTGATACCAAAACGGGCTTCACAAACCTTTCTCTCGCAACAAACATGACAAACACAACCCCACTTTACATACCCTTCCAACCACACAATTTCTCTCGAAAACCTTACATCCAACTCTTCCCCCTCCAAAAAAACTAAAGTGACCTCTCTTAAAGAGAAAACACTCCCTTATATACAATTAGTTCGCCAAAATAATGAGTCCATTGATTGTAATTTTGTGGTATGACTCCGGAAAAAGTATTTTCCACTGTTCCCATAAATGAGTTTATTCCTGCAGACAGTTCGATATACACCTGCCCTAATTGCCCTAATTCTAATCCCCCCCCCCGTGTCCCTCATTCCCCAAGAAAGATACAGGTAACCCGCCACTACGTACATAATAGCCCGTCTCACGTCCTCAGAGACTCCTCTTATCTCAATAGTTAGGGCTCGCAGAATCTCTACTGTACCCCCACTCAACAATCTGAAAACCCTTGCCAACCACAACCGAACCCCTCCCCCCCCAACTCTTCACAGAAATAAACGGGGTGAAAATCTGTTTCCGGCTCATCACAATGATCACAGGTCGCTTCCCTTACCAACCCCATTACTCGCAATGCAGTCTTTGAAGCTAAAATTCCCATTATAAATTTATAAACCAACTCCCTCACCCTCGCCATTAATCTAAGCTTTCTGAAATCATTTCATATTTTTCCCCAATCATACAAGGGGTACACCGATACCCCCTGCATGGTTTCCATTTTCCCACTCATCTCCACCAACCGTCCGACCCTAAGTTTTGTTGCCTCTCCAACCACTAACAACAATCTTAGTATATCCTCACACTCACGTAAGTCCTTTCCACACCACCACCTTCGCGCATCCTCCATCACCCTTCCAACTCTTACCCCTCTCACCCCCCTCCCTCACAAAATTCTGTTTTACATACAGTGTCTTTATTCTCGACTCCAGCGCCAAAAGTCCCACTCCTCCTCTACGTATGTTTGACATTACCACCTTGACTGAGCCATGCCCTCCCAAAACCCCAAACATAACGTAACGCCCGCCTCTGTATCTTATGTACCTCCTGCACCCTGTTTGTAGTAAGGTAACATCCCCTGCCCTTAGGCTCCGTATCCTGTTCACTACCTTTTCTCTCACCAACTCCGAGTTCACTCGTCGAGCCTTCTGCTCATCAGCCATATATATAATTCCTCAAATTCTCAGCCGGTCTGCCACTTACCACCCAAACTCCAACCCCAATCCACCCCCCCACCCAAGAACCTATTTCTATTAAGCACGATTTCGCTCTGTTTACATGCGTTCCTGACGCCCTCCCGAACATCTCCAACACCCTTCCTATCGTTCTCAATCCTTCCACACCAGTGATCAGTACTGTTGTATCATCTACATATCCTACCACCTCATTTACTCCTGCCTCCTCCCCATTTGAACTCCCCTCCCCTTCAACTATGTCATAAAACGGGTGCTGTATGCAAGCGAAGAAAATTTGAAACAAAGGACACTCTTGTCTCAGACCTTTCTCCATTTCCACAATCCTACCCAACCTACCATTTATTTGCACCTTTACCACGGCCTCAGAATACAGGATATCAACCCACTTTACTATTCCGTCACCGAAACCCAGACGTCTCAAACTAGCCCCCAGAAAATCCCTATTCACACAATCATATGCATTCTCCCAATCAATACCTAAAATACCACCTCCATTACAACCTTCCAAAAATTCCCTAATGCGCCCATGCCCATCTCTCATGCTTCGTCCCGGAATCCCCATCTGTCCCTTATGTAGTACCCCACCTACCACCTTCTTCATCCTATTTCCCAATATCTTCGCAAAAATCTTATAGTCTGTACACATTAACGATCTAGCCCTGTACGCACTCAGTGTTCTTCCCTCCTGCTTTTTCCATACCAACATAACCACACTTGTCCTCTGTGTCATTCCTAACTTTCCTTCCCTTAACATACAATTCATTACTTTTACTAGACAGTCCTTAACATGATTCCATTGACCCCTATAAAAATCATTCGAAATCCCGTCTATTCCCGGTGCCTTTCCAGTACTTAAGTTGAACACTGCCTCTTCCACTTCGTCCATACGAACCACTGCGTCCATCCCGGCCATCTCCTCCCCACACGTCCCTAAATCATGCTCCTCCCCCCCACACTTCCAGAAAATCATTCCCTACTTCCCCCTTCTTCCACTTTTTTTGGAACCAATAATCAGCATAATTACTCATTCCCTCTGTGGTATTTAGCCTTTGCCCTTTATAATATCCTCCCAAATCCTCACTAACCTCTAAGTTTAAAATAGTTGACTATTTTTGCCTATTCCTAAAACTTTGCAAAACACTACCCGACAGCTTATCCCCCCCACAGCACTGCCTCCATTCCCGCCCTTACCATTATCTCATCAAATCTGTCATTATGAATCTCCGCCAACCTATCTCTGAGCTGCACTATGTTTCCGTACTGCCTTCCCTCCCCCTCCTCATAACACTCATTTAGCTGATATTCTAAATAATTTTGTAAACCATACCTCCACCTCGCCTCCTCCCGTCCCTTCCGTTTATAAAATCCCGCTATACCTGGCTTGGCTCTACCTTCCCACCAGTCCAAAAGACTCGACTCCCCATCGCTAGTACCCAACAAATTTCTCCACCATTCTCCAAACTCCACACTCACCTCCTCACTCTTCACAAGTTTCGCATTCAACTTCCAAAAACCTGATTGTATCCTAATCATGCCCTCCCAATCCAGATCTGCTATAACCGCCCAATGGTCAGAAAACCCCACGTCCAAAGTTCTCACTCCCGTCACACCAACTGCGTCCGTTATATAGATCCGATCTAAACGTGCCGAATAACCCCTCCTGACAAACGTAAACTCTATTCGCCATTCACCCCTCCCCCCAACATCCCCTCCCCCCAACATCCCCTCTCCCCAACATCCCCTCCCCCCAACATCCCCTCTCCCCAACATCCCTTACCCCCACATCCTGTAACACATTGCGTAGCGTGCCTAACACATGTTTTAAGCAAGTTGTTTGTTTGTCTCGAAGACCAAGAAGACTCTCTAGGGAGTTGTTATTGTCATCTAGGACTTGTTATTGTCATGTAGGGACTTGTTATTGTCATGTAGGGACTTGTTATTGTCATGTAGGGACTTGTTATTTCATGTAGGGACTTGTTATTGTCATGTAGGGACTTGTTATTGTCATTCACATTCTAAACCGAGTCTAGTCTTACTGAGTACATACTGCATATTACCGAGTATATACTGAGTACACACACACAAAAATACACCTATATTAGTTTTGTACTTACGAGTACACGTCATCATTGTGAAGTAACAGCTGGTAGATATTCATAGATTTTTGTAGTGTATTATATATTACCGGAAGTGACCGTAAAGAACAGAATATGTATGATCTTTCTTTCAACAAACCGGCAGTATCCCACCCAGGCAAGGTGACCCAAAAGAAAAACAAAAGTTACTCTTCTTAACTTTAGTAATGTATACAGGAGAAGCGGTCATTAACCCTTTGCTACCGGTATTTTAGTCGCCTTTTACGACACGCATGACTTACGGACGAAGAATTCCGTTCTACTTCCCCATGATGAATTAAGTGTGATATACAAGTTTACTACGTTATACTACAAGATTTGTATAGGTGCTTATCTCCTTAATTACTCAATTTATATTAAATGTAAATATTACCACATAGACATCTAGTTATTAAAAATCTCAACTTATACCTGGTTTGAATTACTCCACTTAAAGCCATAAGTGCTATTGAGAAGCCACCTAATTTTAAACAGGATAACTCCCACTAGTTATATTCTGACAAAACCAGTGACACGCTAGATGCTAGAGGAGGATCAGTAAGTTGATCTTCTAGTATTCTCAAGAGATATCTTCACTAAACAGATGTCGTAAAGGAAGTGAGATAGGAGAGACAGGGTTGGCTGGATTATGTTTTGTTAGAGTACAAGGTGGGTTTTGGTACTCGTACCCGACATGAGACAAAAACTGGAGAAGCAGTCAAGCATAGATGGGAACTCCGGTGGGTCAGAGTACTTTAGAAAGAGGAAACAAAAAGTGACTGTCCAAGGATAAGTCAGAATGGAGAAGAGTAGCAAGTGGTGTACCACAAGGGTCGGTGATGTAACACACACACACACACACACACACACACACACACACACACACACAAAAGCGTGGGTCCGTGGGGTGAAGACGTGGGTAACAAGGCTCCGAGAACCTTGGCGTTGAAAGACGCGTAATATCAGCTAGAAGTAATCAGTGGTAGTGGAACGTCAGTGAACAATACTACGAGTGATAATTAAAGTTATTAGTTAAAGAAAGTGAGAGGAAAGCTGAAATCATAATATTTCAAAGCGCAAACCGTTGGGGGTCTTAGGCGCTGTTGCCACATTGGCAGCGGTAGGCCTGAGGAAGTGACGTCACAAGTTGTGTGCCATTATACATATGAAGTGAAGTGTATATAATGTGAAGTGTATACTACCATCAGTGAAGAGTGAAGTGAGGAAGCGGAATATATGGTTATAATCATCACGGGTGAAGGATCTCCAAAAATAGGGATTTAAGGCCTACGTAGCCCTACTCATCACACGGGCAACTGCCCAACCGCAAGTTTTTTTTTGGGCCAAGTTGGGGTTTTTGGCATTTTTGCCCGGGCCCTGGCTGGCCTTGTATCCCGGGTTGGGATCCCGGGTCCTCACTCCTGCAAGCTATTACCAGAATTAGAATGGGAAATAGAAAATAGCCCTAAGAATATAGTGGACGAGTGTGAGAAGGAGGGGGGGACAAAGTTTTTAAGGGGCAACATTGAAACGGTGCAAGGGTACCCCGGGGGGGGTTTTTATTCGGGTTCACAAAAGTTGGGGCCATCATTACACCGCACAAAAACTCAAAACACACACAAAAACCCACACACACACACACACACAAAACCCCAACCCACAAAAAAACACAAAAACCACACAAAACCCCCACACAAAACACACACACTCACACACACACACACCCACACACCAAAACCGGCATGTTACAAACCGGAAAGTTTTTACAGTAAGAATACTTGGGAAGGGCTGGGAAGTCCTCTCTAAATTTTAAAACAAAAAATGATAAAAACCAGCAACAATTAACACGTAAATCCAAAAGGGGCCCAAAAAGTAAAGAGGTCCATAATTGGGAAAGATAAACGAACTAAATTTTTTTGCCTCCCACGACGGACCTCTCAACCCCCACCACCCCCCCCTTTAACCCCTCCCCCCCCTCACACCCCAAGCACACACACCCAAGGGTAACACTCACACACACAAACATACACACACATACACACATACACACAAACACATAAAACACACATACTTAAACACAAAAACACACACACCACATACACTTTCACATACACACACACAAAACACACACAAAACCACACAACATTCACACACACAAAATTCACACACCCACATACCCCCCACACACACCACACACACCACAAAATTACATACACACATACTTAAACACACAAACACACACACACACATACACATACACATACACATACACAACACCAAAACACCCCACACACAAAATTCACACCCCACATTCACACCCCATTAAATACACACACCAAAAACACACCACACACACAAACACCCACACACAACACACACACAAAAACACACACACAACCACACACACACACCACACACACACACAACACACACACACCCTCCCCCAAACTTGAAAACCTTTAGCCTTAGCCACCTACCCCCCCCCCCAAAACCACCAAACCCCCACCCCCCCAAAAAACCGTAAAAACCCCCCCGCCCAACAACCCCCTCCCCTCCAAAAACCACCCTTTCCCCCCCCCCAAAAACCCAAATCCATCCCCTCTCTCCCCCCAAACCATCAACTCCCCCCCCCAAACCTTTCTAATTTCCCCCCCCAACTATCTCGCCCCTCCAAAAACCCAATCCTCCCCCTTTTCCCCCACAACCCCCCATCCCCTCCCTAACCTTTAATTCCCCCCCCCCAAACCCGGGGATAAAGGAAAAGGGGGCCCAAGACAAAACGGGGAAAAAGGGGAGGAATGGGAGTAGACTAAAAAAAAGGGGGGAAAGCCTGGGGAAGGAGACTAGATGCTGGAAAGGAAATGGAAGAGAGGTTAGCACAAAGCAAAGGGGGAAAAGCAACGGGCCCCCAAGCAGCAGAAAATCAAGAAAAGAGAGTTAAAAAAGGGGAGCTGAGCCCATCTGAAACACATAGAGACAAAGATATTAAAAAGAAGTACACGCAATGGCTACATCAAAACACAAAAAACGGGGTTCCAAAGGGAAAGGGCAGAAACTAAACGAAATTCAAGGTCCTGCCCAAACCCAAATGGGCAAAACAAAGACAGGAGCACTCTAGGACAAAAAAGAGTTTTTTGAAGACTTTGGAGGGAAACTAGGACATGTGCAAGGACCTTACCAAAATTACCTGTGGGGCCAGGAGCAATTTGACGGGAAGGATAAAACCAAAAAGGCATGGGGCCAAAAAACGGGGGAAAGGGGACTGAAGGAAAGGGAACACTCCGGGGAAAAGGAAACCCAAAACACACCCGGGAGAAAACAATGGGAGTCACAGTGGGAGGGGGGGAAAGGGAAGACCCCGTGTTTGTTTTTGGGGCTAGATAAAGCAAAAGGGGAAACTTATGATGAAAAAAGCAAGGAAAAAAAAGCGATTGAAGCCCATAAAGAAGGTGATGGGCCGAGGGGGACATTCCCCAGGTGGCAAATTTTCGGAAATTGGGGGGTTTCACAAAGAAAAGGAATGGGCCCTTTTCAAAGAATTTTAAAGGGCAGAATCAACCCGAACCATAAACCGCGGGGAAAACCCCGGGCGAGAGGCAACAGGATTCCGAGTGTTTCCCTTCGACCGAACAGAACACAGGACAAAAAGGAAGACAAAGAAAGAGAGATTTCAAAAAAAAAGGAGAAATGGGGGGAAAATTTGAAAAAGGAGGAAAAAACCCCATGATCAAAGGGAAAGGAAAAAGGCACCCCCCCAAAACACCTGCAGGGGGGAAAATCCAGCCAACGAAAACCCCCAAAAGGCAATTTAACTTTCCCAAAAACCAAACCCAAATCACACACCGACCCCCTTCTTTTTTCCACCCCCCCCCCCAAAATTTTTCAGATTAGAAAGAATTTTAAAGGGTTTTGGTACACAAAAGCAGAGGGTTTTAACGAATAAACATGAGGAAAAGGCAAAAAGAAACAATGAGAAGTCCCCAGACATCAAGCAGTTCCCGAAAAAAAAACTCATGGAGACAATAACAATGCAATCTTCCCCCCCAGGAAAACCGATCATGAGAAAAAAGAAGGGGTAGGGGGGGGGGTTTGGGGTTTTTTCTGCCGTAAAAAACAAAATTTAAATTTTCGGGAAAAAAGGAAGGAAAAAGATGAGGGCAAAGGGGAAAGAGACTTTCCTAGCAGGTACAAATTCATCTGGGGGAAAACAAAGTGGTCATTGCAGTGATGTAAATCCCCACAGAAAATGCAGGAGCCAGAGAAGGGAAAATGGAAAAAGAGGCCCAAAAGAGCAATGGGGACACACTTCTGGGTGGCAAAAAGAGCTCACTCCCCAGAGCAAAGTTTTCTGGGTTTTGGGGGATTTCAACCACAGGGGGATTGACTGGGGAAAAACCCGGAGCCCCCATGGGTCCCGAAACATGGAGAGCCAGGGTGTTGGGCGTGGGGCTTGGGAAAAACCCCCTGCACCAACATGTTTTAAAGGGCACAAACCCGAGTGAGAGGGGAGGGTGAACCAAACAAGAAATTTGGGCCTTTTTTACCCTGGGGGGGCTCCCAAAATTTGGGGCACAAGTATGGAGGGCCCCCCCAGGGGCTAGCGACCACGTGGTTCCGTGCTTTGAATTCAAAATAGAGCTGCAAAGTGGAGGAAAAAAAACAGGATAAATTTGGGGGAAAAACCTGACCCATAAAAAGGGGACTTAAAATAGGGTTTTAAGAACTTCGCGGGAGGTCCCCGTGGGACAGAGAACGGCAGGAAAAGCCATAAATGAAATGAAAGGGAAAATTTACAACAAAAAACAAGGGGGGGCAGGGAAAAGGGTTTTATTCCCAAGGGCAACAGTAACAACGGGGAAAAACCCCGAACAAGCCCCCCGGTTTACCCACGGTGGGAAGGAGGCAAAAACAAATGCAATAAAAAGGAAAAAAAAACAGAAGGCAGAGAAAAACACGAAAAAGGGGGGGTCAAATCGCCGAGCCCCGGGAAAGGGGTAAAGCACAGGTAAGGAGGGAGGGCCCCAGCGACAGTATGAAAATGACATAGCCTCGAAATCAAGAAATGACCCGGGAAAATGTTTGTATAGCCACATCAGGGGGAAGACAACAATCCAAAAAACCGGTGATCAGATTAAAGGGCAAAGGGGAGAACTCACAAAGAAATGATCAAAAGGGGGTAAAGAGGGGCGAAAAAGGAATTTTAAGGGAAATTTTTACAGTAAGACAGGAAGGTCCTTTTGGGGGGAAACAGCCAAAAGAAAGGGAACCCTCAAAAAGGGAATATACCCCAAAAAGTTTTGGATGACATACGAACAAAGAGGGGGAGGTGAAGAAGCCTTAATGAAACCCTTTTACACCTAAAAGGGGATGGGGCCGGACCCAAAATCTCCCCATTGGGGGCCTTTGAGAAGGAGCAAAAGATGCTGTTGGTGCCTTAACCAAAAATCTTCAAAAACCTCCCTTGAAAAATTTTGGGGAACTACCTTAGAAATGGAAGACAGCTAATGTAGTCCCCATATTTAAAAAGGAAACAGAAACGAGGCACTAAACTACAGACCTGTGTCTCTGACATGTATTGTGTGCAAAGTCATGGAGAAGATTATCAGAGGAGAGTGGTCGAACACCTGGAAAGGAACAAGATTATAAATGAAAACCAGCATGGGTTCATGGAAGGCAAATCTTGTATCACAAACCTCCTGGAGTTTATGACAAGGTAACAGAAGTAAGACACGAGAGAGAGGGTTGGGTAGATTGCGTTTTCCCTAGACTGCAGGAAGGCCTTTGACACAGTTCCCCACAAGAGATTAGTGCAGAAGCTGGAGGATCAGGCACACATAAAAGGAAGGAAACTGCAATGGATAAGGGAATACCTGACAGGGAGGCAGCAACGAGTCAGGTACGTGAAGGGGTATCACAGTGGGCGCCTGTTACGAGCGGGGTCCCACAGGGGTCAGTTCTAGGACCATGCTATTTTTGATATATGTGAACGACATGATGGAAGGAATAGACTCTGAAGTGTCCCGTTCGCAGATGACGTGAAGTTGATGAGAAGAATTAAATCGGACGAGGATGGGGCAGGACTGCAAAGAGACCTGGAGAGGCTGGACATGTGGTCCAGTAACTGGCTCCTCGAATTCAATCCAGCCAAATGCAAAGTCATGAAGATTGGGGAGGGGCAAAGAAGACCGCAGACAGAATATAGGCTAGGTGGACAAAGACTACAGACCTCACTCAGGAGAAAGACCTTGGGGTGACCATAACACCGAGTACATCACCGAGGCACACATCAACCAAATAACCGCTGCAGCATACGGGCGCCTGGAAAACCCTGAGAATAGCGTTCCGATACCTCAATAAGGAATCGTTCAAGACACTGTACACTGTGTATGTTAGGCCCATACTGGAGTATGCAGCACCAGTCTGGAACCCACACCTGGTCAAGCACGTCAAGAACTTAGAGAGAGGCGAACGTTTGCAAAAAGGCTTTTTCCAGAGCTCGGGGGAAGTCCATGATAAAAGGGTTGAGGGAAATCGGATGACGACAATGGGGGATGGAGGGTAGGGGGAACATGATAACGCATACAAGATACTGCGTGAATAATAAGGTGGACAGGACAGGATTTCAGAGAGGGGACACAGAAAAAAAAGGGCACAATTGGAAGCTAAAGACTCAACATCACGGGGATTTAGGAAGTATTTCTTCGTCATAAGTCGTCGGAAGGGGAATGCCTAGAAAGTGACGTAGTGGAGGCGGGAAACCGTGCGTAGCTTTAAGACGGGGTAACAAAGCCGGGAAGCAGAAGAGAGAGGACCTAGTACGATCGGAAGAGGGCGGGGCGGGGCTGAGTCTCGACCCCTGCAACCACAATTAGGTGAGTACTTTTGATGAGTACACACACCACCCCCTGCACCACAACACACAACACACACACCACACTCACACACACACACATGCACACACGCACACACACACACATACACCCCCAACACAGCCACAGAGTAGTCAGTAAGGGGAATAGTTTGGGAAGCGTGTAGGGGAGGCAGGACCATACATGCTTTAAGCAGAGGTATGAAAAAGCTCAGGGCTCAGGGAGAGTGACCTAGTACGATCATGAAGAGGGGGCCAGGAGTCGGACTCCCCCCCGCACCTTTAACAGGTGAGTAAACTAGGGGGTACACACACACACAACCACACCAAAACACACACCACACACACCACACACCTGTTTCAGGACAAAACAGTGTGGAACAGGATCTTCCAGAGAAACCACAGTTGAAATCTTGGAAGAAAACAAGGGGGTGTTTAAACGGAGACAAACACAAACAGAACGACAGCATTCAAAAAGAGGACAAAAAAGCGAAAGGACTAGGAAATGAGACGGGGAGACCCCCCCAGCAGAGGTCATCAAGCAGAACAGAGCAGCAAGGGCAAGCACACACACAACATTCTCAAACCCCAAACCTATCACACCACCCCAACACAAACACAATCCATACCCACAGTTTCCCACACAAACCCCCAGCTATAGAATCCCACATACTTCCCAAAGTCTCCCCCCCTCACGGGCCCCCCAAACCACAGTGTTAAAAGGAAATAAAATAGGTACACAAAAAGTGATGGAATAACAAAAAAGTGGGAGGAGTGGCAAGAAAGAATAAAAGAGGGACCACCGGGCATCATACTCCACAAAACAAAGCTTACAGGTATATAACAGATCCATTTTCCAACGGGGTTCCAGTCCTGATGAAAGACAGAGAGAACATAGGGGGTGGAGGAGTGGGCCCTGCTGATCAAAAACCCAAAGGAATTTTTTGAGCCGTAGAGAGGAGACAGCAGAAAGCAAGTGATTAAATGGGAACGCTTCACCGTAAGGGGCCCAAGGGGGTTATTGCAGTGATGTATAACCCACTACGAAGAGCAAAGGCCAAGGGAAATATGACAGAGCAATAGAGCGATGGTTACACACTGGCTGCAATGGCCCCAAAAACTCATGCATTCAGGGCAAAGCTCCGATTATGGGTGACTTTAACCAAAGGAGATCGATTGGAGAACTTGGAGCCACATGGGGGCCAAATACTGGAGGGCTAAGATGATGGAGGTGGTACTGGGAAAAATTTTTACCCACACGTAAGGGGGCACACAAGAAGAGAGGAGGGTAAACCCCAAGACGGACTTAGTAAAATTAAACTTGAGTAGGCAGTATTTAGGGCATCACTATGAAAGACCCTTGGGGCCAGCGATCATGTGGGTTTTTTAAACTTCCCAATAACATAGACTACAAGTGGATGGGGAAGCAGGGGGGCCAGGGTAATGAACCAAACTACAAGAAAGGGGGGTACCGGGAATGGGAACTTTCCGAAAGGGGGTTCAGTGGGACAGAGAATGGCAGGGGCCTTAATAGATGATGGAATATGTAGCAACAAAAGCAAAGGAGGCGAGGGAAAGGTTTGTACCCCAAAGGGGAACAGGAATAATGAAAAAGCCAATGACCCATGGGTTTACTCAAAAAGGGGCAGGGAGGGGAAAAACCAAGTGTGCTAGGAAAGAAGAAATTAAAGGCAAAGGACCAGGAGAAAAAGGGGGAAACATCGTAGAGCCAGAAACGAATATGCACAGAAAGAAGGAGGCCCCCAAAGACAATATAAAACGACATAGCAGAGGAAAACCAAAACTGACTGAAACTATTATACAGCCAAAACCCGGGGGAAAACAACATCAAGGGCCAGGTAATCAGGAAGAAGGAAGGAAGGAGGAGAGACAACAAGAAATGACCGTGAAGTATGTGAGGAACTCAACAAGAGATTCAAAGAAGTGTTCAAAGAGGAGACAGAAGGGGCTCCAGAAAGGGAGAGGTGGTGCACACCACCATGTGCTGGACACAGTACACACAACCGAGGAAGAAGTGAAGAGGCTTCTGAGTGAGCTAAAATACCTCAAAGGCAATGGGGCCAGATAACATCTCCCCATGGGTATTGAGAGAGGGAGCAGAGGCGCTATGTGTACCCCTAACAACAATATTCAATACATCTATCGAAACAGGGAGATTGCCTGAGGCATGGAAGACAGCAAATGTAGTCCCAATCTTTAAAAAAGGAGACAGACATGAAGCATTAAACTACAGACCAGTGTCACTGACATGTATAGTATGCAAGTCATGGAAAAGATTGTCAGGAGAAGAATGGTGGAACATCTAGAAAGGAATGATCTCATCACCAGCAGCCAACATGGTTTCAGAGACGGGAAATCCTTGTCACAAACCTACTGGAGTTCTATGACATGGTGACAGCAGTAAGACAAAGAGAGAGGGGTGGGTGGATTGCATTTTCTTGGACTGCAAAAAGGCGTTTGACACAGTACCTGGAGGTTACCTGGAGGTTATTCCGGGGATCAACGCCCCCCGCGGCCCGGTCCATGACCAGGCCTCCCGATGGATCAGGGCCTGATCAACTAGGCTGTTACTGCTGGCCGCACGCAGTCGACGTACGAGCCACAGCCCGGCTGATCCGGCACTGACTTTAGGTATCTGTCCAGCTCTCTCTTGAAGGCAGCCAGGGGTTTATTGGCAATTTCCCCTAATGCTTGATGGGAGGCTGTTGAACAGTTTTGGGCCCCGGACACTTATGGTGTTTTCTCTTAGTGTACCAATGGCGCCCCTACTTTTTATTGGCGGCATTTTGCATCGCCTGCCCAGTCTTTTACTTTTATAGGGAGTGATTTCTGTGTGCAGATTTGGGACCATTCCTTCCAAGATTTTCCAAGTGTAGATTATGATATATCTCTCCCTCCTGCGTTCCAACGAGTACAAGTCAAGTGCTTCCAAGCGTTCCCAGTAGTTAAGGTGCTTGACAGAACTTATACGTGCAGTAAAGGATCTCTGTACACTCTTTAGATCTGCGATTTCACCTGCTTTGTATGGAGATGTTAATGTACAGCAGTATTCCAGCCTAGAGAGAACAAGTGATTTGAAAAGCATCATCATGGGCTTGGCATCTCTCGTTTTGAAAGTTCTCATTATCCATCCTATCATTTTCTTTGCACGTGCGATCGTGGCACTGTTGTGATCCTTGAAAGTGAGATCCTCAACATTACTACTCCCAGGTCCCTTACATTATTTTTCCGCTCTATTGTATGGCCGGAGTCAGTATAATACTCTGTTCTAGTTATTATCTCCTCCAGTTTTCCATAACGGAGTAGTTGGAATTTGTCCTCATTGAACATCATATTGTTTACCGTTGCCCACTGGAAAACTTTGTTTATGTCTTCTTGGAGGTTAACCGCGTCCTCAGCAGATGACAGCCTCATGCAGATCCTAGTATCATCCGCAAAGGATGATACGGTGCTGTGGTGTATATCTCTGTTTATGTCTGATATGAGGTTAAGGAATAAGATGGGGGCGAGTACTGTGCCTTGTGGAACAGAGCTCTTCACTATGGCAGCCTCCGATTTAACTCTGTTGACCACTACTCTTTGTGTTCGATTTGTTAGGAAGTTGAAGATCCATCTCCCCACTTTCCCAGTTATTCCTTTAGCACGTATTTTTATGGGCTATTACGCCATGATCGCATTTGTCAAATGCTTTTGCAAAGTCTGTGTATATTACATCTGCATTCTGATTTTCTTCCAGTGCATCCAAGGCCATGTCATAGTGATCCAGTAGTTGTGAGAGGCAGGAGACACCTCCCTGAACCCATGTTGCCCTGGATTGTGCAGATTTTGGGAATCCAGGTGATTTGCAATCCTGCTTCTTAGCACTCTTTCAAAGATTTTTATGATGTGGGACGTCAAAGCTATTGGTCTATAGTTCTTAGCTAATGCTTTGCTGCCACCTTTATGGAGGGGCTATATCCGTTGTTTTAAGTGACTGTGGAATTTCACCCATGTCCAAGCTCCTCCTCCATAGTGTACTTAGGGCACGCGAGAGGGGTTTCTTGCAGTTCTTAATGAAAACAGAGTTCCACGAGTCTGGGCCCGGGCTGAGTGCATAGGCATGTTGTCAATGGCTTTTTCGAAATCTATCGGAGTTAGGGTAATGTCGAAATCTGGCATACATTTATGGAGTTTTGAGGCTCATTCATGACGAAATCATTTGGTGTCG
>NC_069437.1:42388676-42438515 GCF_026875155.1 Cherax quadricarinatus | reverse complement strand
AACACTACCATAATAACTGATATACACCTGACTACATAACAACCACTGCTGCAAAAACCGCGCTCCATCATTTTTTTCTGATATCCCCCCCCCAAAAAAATTTAATTATTATTATTATTATACTCAAAAAGTTGCGCTAAACCACAATGGTGAACATGTACTTTAACAGTTTTATATACTCCATACATTATTATTTTAATTTAAAAAACATTGCAGTAAATCAATAAATATAAAAACTTATCAGGTCGTCCACAGAAAAAAAATTTATATTCACAATACACTTAAAAGTTTATGTTTGATCTGACATAAATTATCCCTCATCCTATGTTTTTTTATTCTTTTACTAAATACAAGAATACACAAAAATACGCTTTTTATCATTCAAAATATATTACAATATGCCTGAAAAATTTTTAATTATATGTATCATGAAAATTAGTTAAGAATTAATACAAATATTAACTTCTATATACATTGTAGACACATGTAATTACTTGTGATTATGGTTCCATCGTGAAAATAAATGGTATAAAATACCGACACAATGGGAACATAAATACTTATGCAGTTTAATGTGATCCTTTATTGACAACGTTTCGCCCACACAGTGGGCTTTTTCAAGTCACACACAGATCTACCTGGGGTGGAAGGTACGGGAGTATTTATACTCGCGTACCTTCCACCCCAGGTAGATCTGTTTGTGACCTGAAAAAGCCCACTGTGTGGGCGAAACATTGTCAATAAAGGATCACATTAAACTGCATATGTGTTTATGTTTCCAAGATTCCATCGTAATAACTTACATACTCCCATCCTTCACCACAGTGCAAACAATAAATGCCACGAGCACTAGAATCCACAAACTCTTAAAACTCTTCTAATAACTTATAAAATACTAACAACAATAACACCTTATGACAATATATAGATAAGTACACAGCTTTACGACAGTGAAGAATGTCAACTAATATGATAACTGTTCACTGGATATAAAATGACAAAAGAACATACTAACTATCAATGCTCAAAGGCTATAAATACCAGGCAAATATGGATGACAATACTTTAGTTAACATTTCTCTTAGACAAAAACCTTTACGGACATACAATACAGTTTCCTATGAACCATCAAACACAACCTCAGTGTATCACATTTAATTATGAAATACACGTTCCCCTTTAAACACCTACGTTGACCATCCCCTTAAACTCTACCACCAAACGTGCCCGTAAACATTGCCCCTAACGGCTTACATTACACAGGGCAAAACCATGACGGTATGAATACCAGATTGACAATATTGACTTAGATATGTAACGAAGTGTCACATGACACTGGAGAAATTATAATTATGTGAGACAAAATATGTGATCAATAAAAATTGACTTATAAAACCCAAAACTTTTTCTTAAAAATATATACTCTTAACTAGGCAAAAGCTAACTAGTGGGTACCACCCTACATGACTAGGCCCAAAAATAACTAGTGGGTACACCCTACATGAACTAGGGAAAACTAACTAGTGGGTACACCCTACATGAACTAGGCAAAACTAACTAGTGGGTACACCCTACATGAACTAGGCAAAACTAACTAGTGGGTACACCCTACATGAACTAGGCAAACTAACTAGTGGGTACACCCTACATGAACTAGGCAAAACTAACTTGTGGGTACACCCTACATGAACTAGGCAAAACTAAACTAGTGGGTACACCCTACATGAACTAGGCAAAACTAACTAGTGGGTACACCCTACATGAACTAGGCAAAACTAACTAGTGGGTACACCCTACATGAACTAGGCAAAACTAACTAGTGGGTACACCCTACATGAACTAGGCAAAACTAACTAGTGGGTACACCCTACATGAACTAGACAAAACTAACTAGTGGGTACACCCTACATGAACTAGGCAAAACTGACTAGTGGGTACACCCTACATGAACTAGGCAAAACTAACTAGTGGGTACACCCTACATGAAATAGGCAAAACTAACTTGTGGGTACACCCTACATGAACTAGGCAAAACTAACTAGTGGGTACACCCTACATGAACTAGGCAAAACTAACTAGTGGGTACACCCTACATGAACTAGGCAAAACTAACTAGTGGGTACACCCTACATGAACTAGGCAAAACTAACTAGTGGGTACACCCTACATGAACTAGGCAAAACTAACTAGTGGGTACACCCTACAATGAACTAGGCAAAACTAACTAGTGGGTACACCCTACATGAACTAGCAAAACTAACTAGTGGTACACCCTACATGAAACTAGGCAAAACTAACTAGTGGGTACACCCTACATGAACTAGGCAAAACTAACTAGTGGGTACACCCTACATGAACTAGGCAAAACTAACTAGTGGTACACCCTACATGAACTAGGCAAAACTAACTAGTGGGTACACCCATACATGAACTCAATATAGTTGGTATAATCCTACATTCCAAACACTTTCTGTATCTCATCTTTAGACCTGATACTTCACATGAACTCTCATTTAATAACTCTGTGTGAAGTGATACCAAAACGGGCTTCACAAACCTTTCTCTCGCAACAAACATGACAAACACAACCCCACTTTACATACCCTTCCAACCACACAATTTCTCTCGAAAACCTTACATCCAACTCTTCCCCCTCCAAAAAAACTAAAGTGACCTCTCTTAAAGAGAAAACACTCCCTTATATACAATTAGTTCGCCAAAATAATGAGTCCATTGATTGTAATTTTGTGGTATGACTCCGGAAAAAGTATTTTCCACTGTTCCCCATAAATGAGTTTATTCCTGCAGACAGTTCGATATACACCTGCCCTAATTGCCCTAATTCTAATCCCCCCCCCCGTGTCCCTCATTCCCCAAGAAAGATACAGGTAACCCGCCACTACGTACATAATAGCCCGTCTCACGTCCTCAGAGACTCCTCTTATCTCAATAGTTAGGGCTCGCAGAATCTCTACTGTACCCCACTCAACAATCTGAAAACCCTTGCCAACCACAACCGAACCCCTCCCCCCCAACTCTTCACAGAAATAAACGGGGTGAAAATCTGTTTCCGGCTCATCACAATGATCACAGGTCGCTTCCCTTACCAACCCCATTACTCGCAATGCAGTCTTTGAAGCTAAAATTCCCATTATAAATTTATAAACCAACTCCCTCACCCTCGCCATTAAATCTAAGCTTTCTGAAATCATTTCATATTTTTCCCCAATCATACAAGGGGTACACCGATACCCCCTGCATGGTTCCATTTTCCCACTCATCTCCACCAACCGTCCGACCCTAAGTTTTGTTGCCTCTCCAACCACTAACAACAATTAGATATCCTCACATCACGTAAGTCCTTTCCACACCACCACCTTCGCGCATCCTCCATCACCCTTCCAACTCTTACCCTCTCCACCCCCCTCCCTCACAAATTCTGTTTTACATACAGTGTCTTTTATTCTCGACTCCAGCGCCAAAATCCCACTCCTCTCTACGTATGTTTGACATTACCACCTTGACTGAGCCATGCCCCCAAAACCCCAAACATAACGTAACGCCCGCCTCTGTATCTTATGTACCTCCTGCACCCTGTTTGTAGTAAGGTAACATCCCCTGCCCTTAGGCTCCGTATCCTGTTCACTACCTTTTCTCTCACCAACTCCGAGTTCACTCGTCGAGCCTTCTGCTCATCAGCCATATATATAATTCCTCAAATTCTCAGCCGGTCTGCCACTTACCACCCAAACTCCAACCCCAATCCACCCCCCCACCCAAGAACCTATTTCTATTAAGCACGATTTCGCTCTGTTTACATGCGTTCCTGACGCCCTCCCGAACATCTCCAACACCCTTCCTATCGTTCTCAATCCTTCCACACCAGTGATCAGTACTGTTGTATCATCTACATATCCTACCACCTCATTTACTCCTGCCTCCTCCCCATTTGAACTCCCCTCCCCTTCAACTATGTCATAAAAACGGGTGCTGTATGCAAGCGAAGAAAATTTGAAACAAAGGACACTCTTGTCTCAGACCTTTCTCCATTTCCACAATCCTACCCAACTACCATTTATTTGCACCTTTACCACGGCCTCAGAATACAGGATATCAACCCACTTTACTATTCCGTCACCGAACCCAGACGTCTCAAACTAGCCCCCAGAAAATCCTATTCACACAATCATATGCATTCTCCCAATCAATACCTAAAATACCACCTCCATTACAACCTTCCAAAATTCCCTAATGCGCCCATGCCCATCTCTCATGCTTCGTCCCGGAATCCCCATCTGTCCCTTATGTAGTACCCCACCTACCACCTTCTTCATCCTATTTCCAATATCTTCGCAAAATCTTATAGTCTGTACACATTAACGATCTAGCCCTGTACGCACTCAGTGTTCTTCCCTCCTGCTTTTTCCATACCAACATAAACCACACTTGTCCTCTGTGTCATTCCTAACTTTCCTTCCCTTAACATACAATTCATTACTTTTACTAGACAGTCCTTAACATGATTCCATTGACCCCTATAAAAATCATTCGAAATCCCGTCTATTCCGGTGCCTTTCCAGTACTTAAGTTGAACACTGCTCTTCCACTTCGTCCATACGAACCACTTGCGTCCATCCCCGGCCATCTCCTCCCCACACGTCCCTAAATCATGCTCCTCCCCCCCACACTTCCAGAAAATCATTCCCTACTTCCCCCTTCTTCCACTTTTTTTTGGAACCAATAATCAGCATAATTACTCATTCCCTCTGTGGTATTTAGCCTTTGCCCTTTATAATATCCTCCCAAATCCTCACTAACCTCTAAGTTTAAAATAGTTGACTATTTTTGCCTATTCCTAAAACTTTGCAAAACACTACCCGACAGCTTATCCCCCCCACAGCACTGCCTCCATTCCCGCCCTTACCATTATCTCATCAAATCTGTCATTATGAATCTCCGCCAACCTATCTCTGAGCTGCACTATGTTTCCGTACTGCCCTTTCCCCCCCCTCCTCATAACACTCATTTAGCTGATATTCTAAATAATTTTGTAAACCATACCTCCACCTCGCCTCCTCCGTCCCTTCCGTTTATAAAATCCCGCTATACCTGGCTTGGCTCTACCTTCCCACCAGTCCAAAAGACTCGACTCCCATCGCTAGTACCCAACAAATTTCTCCACCATTCTCCCAAAAATCCACACTCACCTCCTCACTCTTCACAAGTTTCGCATTCAACTTCCAAAAACCTGATTGTATCCTAATCATGCCCTCCCAATCCAGATCTGCTATAACCGCCCAATGGTCAGAAAACCCCACGTCCAAAGTTCTCACTCCCGTCACACCAACTGCGTCCGTTATATAGATCCGATCTAAACGTGCCGAATAACCCTCTGACAAACGTAAACTCTATTCGCCATTCACCCCTCCCCCCAACATCCCCTCCCCCAACATCCCCTCTCCCCAACATCCCCTCCCCCCAACATCCCCTCTCCCCCAAAATCCCTTACCCCCACATCCTGTAACACATTGCGTAGCGTGCCTAACACATGTTTAAGCAAGTTGTTTGTTTGTCTCGAAGACCAAGAAGACTCTCTAGGGAGTTGTTATTGTCATCTAGGACTTGTTATTGTCATGTAGGGACTTGTTATTGTCATGTAGGGACTTGTTATTGTCATGTAGGGACTTGTTATTGTCATGTAGGGACTTGTTATTGTCATGTAGGGACTTGTTATTGTCATTCACATTCTAAACCGAGTCTAGTCTTACTGAGTACATACTGCATATTACCGAGTATATACTGAGTACACACACACAAAAATACACCTATATTAGTTTTGTACTTACGAGTACACGTCATCATTGTGAAGTAACAGCTGGTAGATATTCATAGATTTTTGTAGTGTATTATATATTACCGGAAGTGACCGTAAAGAACAGAATATGTATGATCTTTCTTTCAACAAACCGGCAGTATCCCACCCAGGCAAGGTGACCCAAAAAGAAAAACAAAAGTTACTCTTCTTAACTTTAGTAATGTATACAGGAGAAGCGGTCATTAACCCTTTGCTACCGGTATTTTAGTCGCCTTTTACGACACGCATGACTTACGGACGAAGAATTCCGTTCTACTTCCCCATGATGAATTAAGTGTGATATACAAGTTTACTACGTTATACTACAAGATTTGTATAGGTGCTTATCTCCTTAATTACTCAATTTATATTAAATGTAAATATTACCACATAGACATCTAGTTATTAAAAATCTCAACTTATACCTGGTTTGAATTACTCCACTTAAAGCCATAAGTGCTATTGAGAAGCCACCTAATTTTACAGGATAACTGCACTAGTTTATATTCTGACAAAACCAGTGACACGCTAGATGCTAGAGGAGGATCAGTAAGTTGATCTTCTAGTATTCTCAAGAGATATCTTCACTAAACAGATGTCGTAAAGGAAGTGAGATAGGAGAGACAGGGTTGGCTGGATTATGTTTTGTTAGAGTACAAGGTGGGTTTTGGTACTCGTACCCGACATGAGACAAAAACTGGAGAAGCAGTCAAGCATAGATGGGAACTCCGGTGGGTCAGAGTACTTTAGAAAGAGGAAACAAAAAGTGACTGTCCAAGGATAAGTCAGAATGGAGAAGAGTAGCAAGTGGTGTACCACAAGGGTCGGTGATGTAACACACACACACACACACACACACACACACACACACACACACAAAAGCGTGGGTCCGTGGGGTGAAGACGTGGGTAACAAGGCTCCGAGAACCTTGGCGTTGAAAGACGCGTAATATCAGCTAGAAGTAATCAGTGGTAGTGGAACGTCAGTGAACAATACTACGAGTGATAATTTAAAGTTATTAGTTAAAGAAAGTGGGGAGGAAAGCTGAAATCATAATATTTCAAAGCGCAAAACCGTTGGGGGCCCTTAGGCGCTGTTGCCACATTGGCAGCGGTAGGCCTGAGGAAGTGACGTCACAAGTTGTGTGGCCATTATACATATGAAGTGAAGTTTTATATAATGTGAAGTGTATACTACCATCGTGAAGAGTGAAGTGAGGAAGCGGAATTATGGTTATAATCATCACGGGTGAAGGATCTCCAAAAATAGGGATTTAAGGCCTACGTAGACTACGTCATCAGCAGCTGGCAACTGTCAACCGCAAGTTTATTCGCCTAGTTGTGGTTTGCATGTTGACGGCCTGGCTGGCCTTGTATCTGTTTGATATGGTCACTCACTCCTGCAAGCTTTACCAGAATTAGAATAGAAATAGCATAGACATAGAGAATATAGTGTTGACGAGTGTGAGAAGGTAGGTGGGACAAGCTTTTAAGGGCAACATTGTAAGACGGTGCTGGGGTAGGTCCCAGGAGGGTTTAGTCAGGTACAAGAAGTTGCGGCAGTCATTACACCGCAAAAGGGACTCCACACACACACACACACACACACACCCACACACACACACACACACACACACACACACACACACACACACACACTCACACACACACAAAAACGCCACACGCACACAGGCGTGTTACTACGGTAGTTATTAGCAGAAAGAATACTTAGGAAGCTAGGAAGTCCTCTCTCAATGTGAACAAGGAAAATGATAATAACCAGCAACAATTAACACGTAAACCCAAAAAGGGCATAAGTAGGAGAGTAGCATAATTGGGAAAGATAAACGAGACTAAATTTGTGCCTACAGGGACGGACCTCTCAACCCCACCACCCCCCTAACCCTCCCTCCCTCACACACAAGCACACACACACAAGGGTAGACACTCACACACAAAACACATACACACACTACACACATACACACACACACATACATACACATAGGGTAAACACACAAACACACACACACACATAACATAACATACACACACACACACACACACCACACACACACACACATTACACCACACATTACACACACACACATACACACACACACACACACACACACGCAACATAATACACCCCATACGTAAACACACAAACACACACACACACATAACATACAATCCCCAACACACACCACACACACACACCCCACACACATTCACACAAACATTCACAACACACACATACACACACACACACACACACACACGCACACCCCACACACACACACCACACAACACACACACAACACACCACACACACACACCACACACACACACACACACCCTCCGCCACTTGACACCTTAGCCTTAGCCCCCTCCCCCTCCCCCAAACCACCTAACCCCTCCCCAAACCGTCTAACCCCGCCCAACAACCTCCCTCCTCAAAAAACCATCCTCCCCCTCCCCCATAACCATCCACCCCCTCTCTCCCCAAAACATCTAACTCCCTCCCCAACCATCTAACTCCCTCCCCAACTATCTCTGCCCCTCAATAACCCATCTCCCCCTCCCCAAACCATCCATCCCTTCCCCTAACCGTCTATTCCCTCCCCCTAACCAGGATGAGGACAAGGGGCTCCAAGGACGAATCTGAGAGGGAGGAAAGGGGAGATAGAGCTCAAAAAAAGGGAGGAAGCTGGGAAGGAGACTAGTTTGAGCTGGAAAGGAAGATGGAAGAGAGGTTAGCAGCAGAATGCAGAAGGTGGAAGCAACAGGCCACAGCAGCAGAAAAATCAAGATAGAGAGATTAGAAGAGGAGCTGAGACATCTGAAACAGCATAGAGGACAAAGATATTACAGAAGTAGCATGGGGCATGGCTACATCGAAACACAGACAACAGGTCCGAAGGAAGCATGGAAACTAAACTGTATGCAGAGGTTCCTGTCAAACCACATGGGGCAAAAACAAAGACAGGGAGCACTCTAGGACAGAAAGAGAGGTTGGAAAGACATTGATGGAACTAGGACATGTGCAAGGCCCTTACCAGATCCCTGTGGGGGCCAGGAGCAAGTGAGCAGGAAGGATAAACCCAAGAAGCATAGGGGCCAAAAACGAGGGAAGGGACTGAAGGAAGGAACACTCCACGGGAAGGAACTAAAAACATCAGAGGATGCAAATGGGAGTCACAGTGGGAGGGGGAAAAAGGGAGAGATCCGGTTTGTCTATGGGCTAGATGAAGCTAAAGGGGAAATTATGATGAAAGAAAGCAGGAGGAGAAAAAAGCGATTGAAGACATCATGAAGGTGATAGGCGAGGGGGACATGACCCAGGTGGAAAAATTTTCGGAGAATTGGGTGGTTCAAAAAGAAAGGAATCGGCCTCTCAAAGTATTTTCAAGGCAAAATAAACCCCGAACCATGATCCTGCAGGAGAAAGCACGGTGAGAGGCAAGCAGGAGTTCCGGGTGTGTACCTCGACCGAGACAAAACACAGGACGAAAGGAAGGACAATGAAAGAGAGAGTTCAAAAACGAAAGGGGGAAATGGGAGGAATGAAAAAGGAGAGCAGAATAACCCAGGATCAAAGGGAAAGGACAAGCGCCCCCCCAAAAAACACCTGCAAAAGGACTCCAGCCAGGGAACCCCAAGGCAACTGAACATTCCAAACCAACCATACACACCGATCCCTCTGTTTCCCCCCCCCGCACCACAGTTACAGTATTAGAACAGAAGTTGAAGGTTTTGGGACACAAATGCAGATGGATTAACGAATAAAAAATGAGGGGAAAGGCAAGAAAGAATCAATGGGGAAGTCCCCAGACATCATAGCAGTTACAGAAAAAAAATATGGAGACAATAAAAAGATGCAATCTTCCCACCAGGATACCAGATCATGAGGAAAGATAGAAGGGGTAGGGGGGGGGGTGGGGTTGCTCTGCTCGTAAAAACAGATGGAAAAATTTGAAAAAAATTTGGGAAGGAATAGATGAGACAGGAGAAAGAGACTACATAGCAGGTACACTTCAGTTGGGGAACACAAAGTGGTCATTGCGTGATGTATAATCCCCCACAGAATGCAGGAGGCCAAGAGAGGAATATGAAGAGAGCAACAGAGCAATGGTGGACACACTTGCTGAGGTGGCAAGAAGAGCTCACTCCCGCAGAGCAAAGTTGCTGGTTATGGGGGATTTCAACCCAGGGAGATTGACGGGAAAAACTGGAGCCACATGGGGGTCCCGAAAAAATGGAGAGCAGGATGTTGGACGTGGTGCTGGAAAACCTCATGACCAACATGTTAAGGACACTACCAGAGTGAGAGGGGAGGATGAACCAGCAAGATTGGACCTTGTGTTCCCCTGGGCAGCTCAGACATTGAGGACATCAAGTATGAGAGTCCCTAGGAGCTAGCGAACACGTGGTTCTGTGCTTTGAATAATAGTAGAGCTGCAAGTGGAGAGAATAACAGGAGTAGAATGGGAAAAGCCTGACTATAAAAGAGGGGACTACATGGGTTGAAGAACTTCATGCGGGAGGTCCAGTGGGACAGAGAACTGGCAGGAAAGCCAGTAAATGAAATGATGGAATATTTTAGCAACAAAATGCAAGGAGGCAGTGGAAAGGTTCATTCCAAGGGCAACAGTTTAAAAACGGGAAAAACCAGAACAAGCCCTGGTTTTCCCGACGGTGTAAGGAGGCAAAACAAAGTGCAATAGAGAATGGAAAAGACAGAGGCAGAGAACACACGAAAATAGGGAGATCAGTCGCAGAGCCAGGAATGAGTACGCACGGTAAGGAGGGAGGCCCCGCGACAGTATGAAAATGACATAGCATCGAGAATCAAGACTGACCCGAAAAATGTTGTATAGCCACATCAGGAGGAAGGGCAACAGTCAAAGACCAGGTGATCAGATTTAAGGACAGAAGGTGGAGAACTCACAAGAAATGATTTAGGGGTATGTGAGGAGTGAAAAGGAGATTTAAGGAAGTTTTTACAGTAGAGACAGGAAGGGCTGTGGGAAGACAGCACAGAAGGGAACATCAAGAGGGAATATACCAACAAGTGTTGGGGTGACATACGAACAACTGAGGGAGGTGAAGAAGCTCTTAAGTGACCTTGACCCTCAAAGGCGATGGGACCGGACAAAAATCTCCCCATGGGTCCTTAGAGAAGGAGCAGAGATGCTGTGTGTTTCCTAACCACAATCTTCAACACATCCCTTGAAACTGGGCAACTACCTGAGAAATGGAAGACAGCTAATGTAGTCCCATATTTAAGAAAGGAAACAGAAAGAGGCACTAAAACTACAGACCTGTGTCTTGAATGTATTGTGTGCAAAGTCATGGAGAAGATTATCAGGAGGAGAGTGGTCGAACACCTGAAAGGAACAAGGGTTATAAATGAAAACCGCATGGGTCATGGAAGGCAAATCTTGTATCAAAAACCCCCTGGAGTTTTATGACAAGGTAACAGAAGTAAGACACGAGAGAGAGGGTTGGGTAGATTGCGTTTTCCTAGACTGCAGGAAGGCCTTTTGACACAGTTCCCACAAGGATTAGTGCAGAAGCTGGAGGATCAGGCACACATAAAGGAAGGGCACTGCAATGGATAAGGGAATACCTGACAGGGGGGGCAGCAACGGTCTTGGTACGTGAAGAGGTATCACAGTGGGGCCTGTTACGAGCGGGGTCCCACAGGGGTCAGTTCTAGGACCAGTGCTATTTTTGATATATGTGAACGACATGATGGAAGGATAGACTCTGAAGTGTCCCTGTTCGCAGATGACGTGAAGTTGATGAGAAGAATTAAATCGGACGAGGATGAGGGGAAAGGACTGCAAAGAGACCTGGAGAGGCTGGACTGTGGTCCCGTAACTGGCTCCTCGAATTCAATCCCGCCAAATGCAAAGTCATGAAAATTGGGGAGGGGCAAAGAAGACCGCAGACAGAATATAGGCTAGGTGGAAAAAAGACTACAGACCTCACTCAGGGGGAAAGACCTTGGGGTGGACCATAACCGAGTACATCACCGGAGGCACACATCAACCAAAAAACCGCTGCGCATACGGGCGCCTGGCAAACCTGAGAATAGCGTTCCGATACCTCAATAAGGAATCGTTTAGACACTGTACACTGTGTTGTTAGGCCTACTGGAGTATGCAGACCAGTCTGGAACCCACACCTGGTCAAGCACGTCAAGAAGTTAGAGAAAGTACAAGGTTTGCAACAAGGCTTAGTCCAGAGCTCAAGGGAATGTCGTACGAGGAAAGGTTAAGGGAAATCGGACTGACGGGCATGGAGGACAGAAGGGTCAGGGGAGACATGATTTAAAGAATACAAGATACTGCGGGGAATAGACAAGGTGGACAGAGATAGGTGTTCCAGAGAGGGGACACTGGGACAAGGGGTCACAACTGGAAGCTGAAGACTCAGGACGAGTCACAGGGACGTTAGGAAGTATTTCTTCAGTCATAGAGTTGTCAGCAGTGGAATAGCTAGCAAGTGAAGTAGTGGAGGCAGGGAACATACATAGTTTTAAGAAGAGGTATGACCAAAGCTCAGGAAGCGAGGAGAGAGGATCCAGTAGCGATCAGTGAAGAGGCGGGGCCAGGAGCTGAGTCTCGACCCCTGCAACCACAATTAGGTGAGTACAATTAGGTGAGTACACACACACGCACACACACACACACACAATACACACGCACACACACACACACATACACATACACACACACAAAACACACACACACACCACACACACACACACCCCCACACACACACACACAACACACACTCACCACACACACATTCACACACACGCGCACACCACAGCCCTAGGACCTGTGCTGTTCTTGGTATACGTGAACGACATAACGGAAGGGATAGACTCAGAAGTGTCCTGTTTGCAGATGATGTTAAGTTAATGAGAAGAATCGAATGGGGACGAGGTTTCAGGCGGGATTTACAAAGAGACCTGGACAGGCTACAAGCCTGGCCCAGCAACTGTCCTTGAATTTAACCCTGCCAAAATGAAAAGTCATGAAGTTTGGGGGGAAAGGGGCAAAGAGGACCGCAGACACAATATAATTTAGATGGCCAAAGACTGCAAAACCATCACTCAGGAAAAAGATCTGGGGGTGAGTATAAACACGAGCATGTCTCCTGAGGCGCACATCAATCAGATAACTGCTGCAGCATACGGGCGCCTGGCAAACCAACGGATAGCGCTCCGATACCTCAGTAAGGATTCGTTTAAGACTCTGTACACCATCTCGTCAGGCCAATTACTGGAGTATGCAGCACCAGTTTGGAATCCACACCTAGTCAAGCACGTCAAAAAATTAGGAGAGTGCAAGGTTTTCAACAAGACTAGTCCCAGAGTACGGGGATTGTCCTATGAAGAAAGGTTGAGGGAAATCGGCCTGACGCACTGGAGGCAGGAGGGTCAGGGGAGACATGATAACGCAATAAAATACTTGCGGAATAGACGAGGTGGACAAAGACGGGATGTTCAAAAGATGGGACACAGCACAAGAGGTCACAATTGGAAGTTGAAGACTCAGATGAAACAAAGGGATGTTAGGAAGTATTTCTTCAGTCATAGAGTAGTCAGGCCATGGAATAGCATAGAAAGTGATGTGGTGGAGGCAGGAACCATACATAGTTTTAAGGGAGGTATGATAGGCTCATTGGGCAGGGAGAGAGAGGACCTAGTAGCAAATCAGCGAAGAGGCGGGGCCGGGAGCTGTGAATCGACCCTGCAACCCCAAAAAAAGGTGAGTACAAATAGGTGGGGTACATACACACACACACACACACACACACACACACACACACACAACACACACACACACACACACCACACACACACACACATACCAATCCATACATGCTTTAAGCAGAGTATAATAAAGCTCACGGTTCGGGAGAGTGACCTAGTAGCGACCAGTGAAGAGGCAGGGCCAGGAGCTCGGACTCGACCCTGCAACCTCAATAGGTGAATACACAACACACACACACACACACATCTCCTCAAGGGTCCATAGAGAAAGAGCAGGGCCGCTGTGCGTCCCACTAACGACAATCTTCAATACATCCCTTGAAACTGGGCAATACATGAGATAGGGGAAGACGGCAAATGTAGTCCCATTTTTTAGAAAGGAGACAGAAACGAGGGACTAAAATACAGACCCGTGTCTCTAACGTGTATAGTATGCAAATCATGGAGAAGATTATCAGGAGGAGAGTGGTGGAACACCTGGAACGGAACAAGATTATAAATGACAACCAGCATGGTTCATGGAAGGCAAAATCCTGTGTCACAAGCTTTTTGGAGTTTATGACAAGGTAACAGAAGCAAGACACGAGAGAGAGGGGTGGGTTGATTGCATTTTCCTGGCTGCAGGAAGGCTTCGACCAGTTCCCCACAAGAGATTAGTGCAGACGTTGGAGGATCAGGCTCATATAACAGGGAGGGCACTGCAATGGATCAGAGAATACCTGACAGGGAGGCAACAACGAGTCATGGCACGTGAAGAGGTATCACAGTGGGCCTGTGACGAGCGGAGTCCCACAGGGGGTCAGTTTAGGACCCGTGCTATTTTTGATATATGTGAATGACATGATGGAAGGGGTTAGACTCAGAGGTGTCCGTGTTCGCAAATGATGTGAAGTTGATGAGAAGAATAAATCGGATGAGGATCAGCCAGGATACAAAGAGACCTGGACAGGCTGGACACGTGGTCCAGAAACTGGCTTCTCGAATTAACTCTGCCAAATGCAAAGTCAGGAAGATTGGGGAAGGGCAAGGGGAAAACCGTAGACAGGTATAGGCTAGGTGGACAAAAGACTACAGACTCATCAAGGAGAAGATCTTGGGGTGACCCTAACCCCGAGCACGTCTCGGAGGTACACATCAACCATATAACTGCTGCAGCATTACTGGCGCCTGGCAAACATGAGAACAGCTTTCCCGATACCTTCAAAGGAATCATTCAAGACACTGTACACTGTGTAGTCAGGCCCATACGGGGAGTATGCAGCACCAGTTTGGAACCCACACCTGGTCAAGCACGTCAAGACATTGAGAGATTTGCGAACGTTTGCAACAAGGCTAGTTCCAGAGCTCAGGGGAATGTCCTATGATGAAAGGTTGAGGGAAATCGGACTGACGACAATGGAGGACTGGAGGGTCAGGGGAGACATGATACACATACAAGATACTGCGTGGAATAGATAAGGTGGACAGAGACAGGAGTTCCAGAGATGGGAACAGAAAACAAAGGGCCCACAATTGGAAGCTGAAGACTCAGACGAGTACAGGGATGTTAGGAAGTATTTCTTCAGTCATAGAGTCGTCAGGAAGTGGAAAGCCTAGCAAGTGACGTAGTGGAGGCAGGAACCGTGCGTAGCTTTAAGACGAGGTATGACAAAGCTCAGGAAGCGAGAGAGAGAGGACCTAGTAGCGATCAGTGAAGAGGCGGGGGCAGGAGCTGAGTCTCGACCCCTGCAACCCAATTAGGTGAGTACATTTAGATGAGTAACACCACACACACATGCACACCCCACACACACAACACACAAACACACTCACACCCACACATGCACACACGCCCCACACACACACATACACACACACACAGCCACAGAGTAGTCAGTAAGTGGATAGTTTGGGAAAACGATGTAGTGGAGGCAGGATCCATACATAGCTTTAAGCAGAGGTATGATAAAGCTCACGGCTCAGGGAGAGTGACTAGTAGCGATCAGTGAAGAGGCGGGGCCAGGAGCTCGGACTCGACCCCGCAACCCTTAACTAGGTGAGTACAACTAGGTGAGTACACACACACACACACACACACACACACACACACACACACACACACACACTGTTTCAGGACGAAACAGTGTGGAACAGGATCTTCCAAGAGAAAACCACAGTTGAAATACTTGGAAGAGTACAGAGGGTGTTCCTAAACGGAGACAGAAAACAAACAGAACGACAGCATCTCAGGAAGAGGACAAAAAAGCGAAAGGAGCTAGGAAATGAGACAAGGATGGAACCAGCAGAGGTCAGTCAGAGCAGAACAGAGCAGCAAGGGCAAGCACACACACAACTATTCTCAGAACCCCACAACCTATCACACCATCCCAACACAAACTACAATCCATACCCACAGCTTCCACACAACACCCAGCTATAGAATCCCACAGTACATTACCAAGTCTCCCACCTCACAGGCCCCCCAAACCACGTGTTAGAAAGGAAACTGAAGGTATGGTACACAAATGCTGATGGAATAACAAATAAGTGGGAGGAGTGGCAAGAAAGAATAAAAGAGGCACCACCGGACATCATAGCTCTCACAGAAACAAGCTTACAGGTATGATAACAGATGCCATCTTTCCAACGGGATTCCAGATCCTGATGAAGACAGAGAGAAACATAGGGGGTGGAGGAGTGGCACTGCTGATCAAAAACCAATGGAATTTTGATGAGCCGTAGAGAGGAGACAGCAGAGAAGCAAGTGATTACATAGTGGGAACGCTTCACTCTGTAGGTCCCAAGGTGGTAATTGCAGTGATGTATAACCCACTACAGAAGAGCAGAAGGCCAAGGGAAGAGTATGACGAGAGCAATAGAGCGATGGTTGACACACTGGCTGCAATGGCCAGAAGAGCTCATGCATTCAGGGCAAAGCTCCTGATTATGGGTGACTTTAAACCACAAGGAGATCGATTGGGGAGAACTTGGAGCCACATGGGGGCCAAGATACATGGAGGGCTAAGATGATGGAGGTGGTACTGGAAAACTTCATGTACCGACACGTAAGGGACACTACAAGAGAGAGAGGAGGGATAAACCAGCAAGACTGGACTTAGTATTCATCTTGAGTAGTGCAGATATTGATGGACATCACATATGAAAGACCCTTGGGGCCAGCGATCATGTGGTTTTAAGCTTCGAATACACAGTAGAGCTACAATGTGGATGGGGAAGCAGGAAGGCCAGGATGAATGAAGCCAAACTACAAGAAAGGGGACTACACGGGAATGAGGAACTTCTGAACGGGTTCAGTGGGACAGAGAACTGGCAGGGAAGCCAGTTAATGAGATGATGGAATATGTAGCAACAAAATGCAAGGAGGCTGAGGAGAGGTTTGTACCAAGGGTAACAGGAATAATGAAAAAGCCAGGATGAGCCCATGGTTCACTCAAAGGTGCAGGAGGCAAAAACAAGTGTGCTAGGGAATGGAAGAAATATAGAAGGCAAAGGACCAGGAGAATAAGGAGATCAGTCGTAGAGCCAGAAACGAATATGCACAGATAAGAAGGGAGGCCCAACGACAATATGAAAACGACATAGCAGAGAAAGCCAAATCTGATCTGAAAACTATTATACAGCCAAAACCAGGAGGAAAACAACAGTCAAGGACCAGGTAATCAGGCTAAGGAAGGAAGGAAGGAGGAGAGACAACAAGAAATGACCGTGAAGTATGTGAGGAACTCAACAAGAGATTCAAAGAAGTGTTCAAAGAGGAGACAGAAGGGGCTCCAGAAAGGGAGAGGTGGTGCACACCACCATGTGCTGGACACAGTACACACAACCGAGGAAGAAGTGAAGAGGCTTCTGAGTGAGCTAGATACCTCAAAGGCAATGGGGCCAGATAACATCTCCCATGGGTATTGAGAGAGGGAGCAGAGGCGCTATGTGTACCCCTAACAACAATATTCAATACATCTATCGAAACAGGGAGATTGCCTGAGGCATGGAAGACAGCAAATGTAGTCCCAATCTTTAAAAAAGGAGACAGACATGAAGCATTAAACTACAGACCATTTGTCACTGACATGTATAGTATGCAAAGTCATGGAAAAGATTGTCAGGAGAAGAATGGTGGAACATCTAGAAAGGAATGATCTCATCACCAGCAGCCAACATGGTTTCAGAGACGGGAAATTCCTGTGTCACAAACCTACTGGAGTTCTATGACATGGTGACAGCAGTAAGACAAGAGAGAGAGGGGTGGGTGGATTGCATTTTCTTGGACTGCAAAAAGGCGTTTGACACAGTACCTGGGGTTTTCCTGGAGGTTATTCCGGGGATCAACGCCCCCCGCGGCCCGGTCCATGACCAGGCCTCCCGATGGATCAGGGCCTGATCAACTAGGCTGTTACTGCTGGCCGCACGCAGTCCGACGTACGAGCCACAGCCCGGCTGATCCGGCACTGACTTTAGGTATCTGTCCAGCTCTCTCTTGAAGGCAGCCAGGGGGTTTTTTGGCAATTCCCCTAATGCTTGATGGGAGGCTGTTGAACAGTTTTGGGCCCCGGACACTTATGGTGTTTTCTCTTAGTGTACCAATGGCGCCCCTACTTTTTATTGGCGGCATTTTGCATCGCCTGCCCAGTCTTTTACTTTTATAGGGAGTGATTTCTGTGTGCAGATTTGGGGACCATTCCTTCCAAGATTTTCCAAGTGTAGATTATGATATATCTCTCCCTCCTGCGTTCCAACGAGTACAAGTCAAGTGCTTCAAGCGTTCCCAGTAGTTAAGGTGCTTGACAGAACTTATACGTGCAGTAAAGGATCTCTGTACACTCTTTAGATCTGCGATTTCACCTGCTTTGTATGGAGATGTTAATGTACAGCAGTATTCCAGCCTAGAGAGAACAAGTGATTTGAAAAGCATCATCATGGGCTTGGCATCTCTCGTTTTGAAAGTTCTCATTATCCATCCTATCATTTCTTTGCACGTGCGATCGTGGCACTGTTGTGATCCTTGAAAGTGAGATCCTCAGACATTACTACTCCAGGTCCCTTACATTATTTTTCCGCTCTATTGTATGGCCGGAGTCAGTAGTATACTCTGTTCTAGTTATTATCTCCTCCAGTTTTCCATAACGGAGTAGTTGGAATTTGTCCTCATTGAACATCATATTGTTTACCGTTGCCCACTGGAAAACTTTGTTTATGTCTTCTTGGAGGTTAACCGCGTCCTCAGCAGATGACAGCCTCATGCAGATCCTAGTATCATCCGCAAAGGATGATACGGTGCTGTGGTGTATATCTCTGTTTATGTCTGATATGAGGTTAAGGAATAAGATGGGGGCGAGTACTGTGCCTTGTGGAACAGAGCTCTTCACTATGGCAGCCTCCGATTTAACTCTGTTGACCACTACTCTTTGTGTTCGATTTGTTAGGAAGTTGAAGATCCATCTCCCCACTTTCCCAGTTATTCCTTTAGCACGTATTTTATGGGCTATTACGCCATGATCGCATTTGTCAAATGCTTTTGCAAAGTCTGTGTATATTACATCTGCATTCTGATTTTCTTCCAGTGCATCCAAGGCCATGTCATAGTGATCCAGTAGTTGTGAGAGGCAGGAGACACCTGCCTGAACCCATGTTGCCCTGGATTGTGCAGATTTTGGGAATCCAGGTGATTTGCAAATCCTGCTTCTTAGCACTCTTTCAAAGATTTTTATGATGTGGGACGTCAAAGCTATTGGTCTATAGTTCTTAGCTAATGCTTTGCTGCCTCCTTTATGGAGTGGGCTATATCCGTTGTTTTAAGTGACTGTGGAATTTCACCCATGTCCAAGCTCTCTCTCCATAGTGTACTTAGGGCACGCGAGAGGGGTTTCTTGCAGTTCTTAATGAAAACAGAGTTCCACGAGTCTGGGCCGGGGGCTGAGTGCATAGGCATGTTGTCAATGGCTTTTTCGAAATCTATCGGAGTTAGGGTAATGTCGGAAATCTGGCATACATTTATGGAGTTTTGAGGCTCATTCATGACGAAATCATTTGGGTCGTCGATCTCAGACAGATTAGTGGTTCACTACCACACAAGAGATTAGTGCAAAAACTGGAGGACCAAGCAGGGATAACAGGGAAGGCACTGCAATGGATCAGGGAATACTTGTCAGGAAGACAGCAGCGAGTAATGGTACGTGGCGAGGTGTCAGAGTGGGCACCTGTGACCAGCGGGGTCCCACAGGGGTCAGTCCTAGGACCAGTGCTGTTTCTGGTATTTGTGAACGACATGACGGAAGGAATAAACTGTGAGGTGTCCCTGTTTGCAGATGACGTGAAGTTGATGAGAAGAATTCATTCGATCGAAGACCAGGCAGAAATACAGAGGGATCTGGACAGGCTGCAGACATGGTCCAGCAACTGGCTCCTGGAGTTCAATCCCACCAAGTGCAAAGTCATGAGGATTGGGGAAGGGCAAAGAATGTAGACAGCCTGTACTGTCAGAGCACACAGCCTAGCCGTCTGCTCTGACTAGTTCATATTTCGCGGCATTCAGTGCTGCCCTCTGTAGGCCTACCTAGGTCGGTGGGACGCACAGTCCACCCTCTCTCACTCCCGCCTCGACCGACTTGACGTACACAAGTACTCCCCCTCCACGGACTGGCTTGCGGTCACTTCCTCACACTGCCCGTTGTGTACTCACTCTACTGATTAAAGCCAATCTAGTCCACGGCCGTATCATTTCTACTACGCTACCTTCATCGGCACTAAACCGCTGTTCAACAGCAAGAACAGTAATAACAGTGGTGACAGCGGAGTCAGCGGCATTGTGAGCCTCTTCAGGGTGGAGGGGATCGGTCGACACCAGTCAACATCATCCGTCGTCATCCAACGCACCTGCTAGCCTAAAGAGTTATCTGCTACTCCCAGCGTCTTGACGGGACCTGAGATAGATCTTCGTCTGGATTTTTCCCACAAAATCTGGACATAGGCGTCACGGTGTCATCTCAGCCTTAGCAGTCACGTGTTCACCTCATCACCCTCTCTACAGCCCTTCAAACCTCTCCAGCACCATTCTCCTGCCTCCTACAGCGTCCCTACGCCCTTCTCAGCTACAAGAAGTAGAGGTGAGGTCGTTTAGGGTGTTGGCTTCGTGTGGCTCCACGAGTGACCACGAGGCAGCTCTGGGGTTGGTTTATACCCTAATCAGCGTGTAAACACACCAGCCCTCTATACAGCCTTATCTGCTATGCAAAGACGTCCTTCATCGCGTCCATGTTGTGTTGTGTTTTCCCAGTTTCCTCCAAGAAGTTCTACCTGGCTTAGCCACGTGGGAACCCAGTTGGCTTAGCCCCTAAGCCAGCAAAGTTCAGCGTCTACAGCAGCTCGTGACTCATCATAGTGTCTACAACTACTCAGCGCCTACGTATCTCCAGCCAGTGCAGTTTTTTTTTGTGTTGCCCAGTTTAAATTTTTTTTTTCCCTTTCCCTTGTTGTTTTATTCCCAGTTCATCACCAGTTCTGTTTTCCCCAGTGATTTGTTACAGTAAACTTACTCGTCCCAGTTCAAAGTTTCACTTAAGCTTGTTTTTAGCACGTTCGAGTAGTGCAGTAAATGTTTTGTTCTCCGTGTGCTGAAGCCGCAGTCAGTCAGCGCGCCCAGACACGCTTGCCAGTGTAAACAACCAACACCAGCTGTGGTTCACGCCGGGTATCCACGTCTCCTAATATCTTATACCTCCACAGAGTAACCCCGGTCTTTCCTGTTCTTCCCAAGTCCTTTCTGATAAGTTTTTCTACGACATTGAAGCCCCATAGCAGTATACAAATACTACGAGGCGTGTAGTGTTACTAGAGCGTCACTGAAAGTTCCAGGACCTGCCGTACCTTCGTCCATCTGCACTCAAAGTTAAGTAAACAGTGACTTACCTAGCATTTCCTAATATTTTGTGACATTATTTAACTGTCCTGCACCAATACAGTTAGTTACTGAAGCCATACTTCAGTAAATTGTTCAGTGTCATCAGTGCACATTTTGCCACTTACCTACAGCTTAAATTTTGTGAATTTATTTTTGCACTCCTACATTTTAAATTCCAGTTTTTTTATCTGCTTCATTGCAACCTCAGTTATTGATTTAAATTGTTCAGTGTTAACCATTTATACAATTTACCTCTCACATACAGTTTTCACGTAATTCCTGTGTGCTGTTATTTTTTTTTTAGTTGCACCTGCAAGTTAGCCACAGATTGTTGACACCCTTGCACTGTTTTGTTTGTTAGTTTTCTTTTTCTTTTAATAAGTGTAATCTTCAAGTACTTAAGTATTAGTATATTCTACCTGCAGTCATACAATCTGTGCCTAGCCCATTAATTTTTTTTTCTGTTCCCCCATTTATTTGCTCTACATATATTCTATGTTTTATCAGTGAATATTCACCTATGTGCATTGCATTTTGCTATTTTATATACCCAAGTCATTGAGTGTATTTTTGGGAACCTGCTTATTTACCATTAATTACCAAAATTCCTTGTGAAGTTAATTAGTTTTGACCTTGAGATTGTGCAAATTTTTCTTTTTGCCAGTGTACACCCTGCTAACACCAGTTAACCTTTGCCATATTCTTGAATTTAATAATTTGCATTTTTATTAATTTTATTTTGTGTGCAATATAGCAATTCTGGACAGTGTATTTTTTTTTCTGTGAGTTTTGGCACTATTCCATACTCTGATATCTTTTTTGTGCCAACTTCCCTTGTGCAAGTGAATTACCCTTTTTTTTTTTTTGCATTTCAATTTGCAACTGCTAGCACCCGCAATCTTTTTAAACTGTGCTTGCGCACAGTTTAGTGTTGTGTAGTACCTGATTTATTTTAATTTTGTGCAATTTTTGCTACCAGTGTTTACAGTTCAACTCCTTTTCATAAATTTTGTTGCCAGATTCCTGGTGAAATTATTGACTATCCTTAGCTTCATTTTGTGCACTTCCCTGTAGTACATTCACTTGCATACATCTCTTATTTTGTGTTCAGAGTGTATCACTATTTCCCTTTTTATTGTTTTGCTCAAATTATTTCTATCACTAAGCAGTTTACCTAGTACTGTGGTGCTGAGTTCTCTTTGACTCTGTTTTGAATTGTAGCCAGTGCATACCATTTCTTGCTCTGACCTGTTTACCATCTTCGTGACCTACTTGCATTTCAACAATTGACGTCATGACTAAGACACGCAGTGGCCATGCCGTTAGTCCAGATCCTGTTGGTGCCAGCAATGGTGCCGCAGCAAGCGTGAACACGCGGCAGGGCATCGAAGCCCCAGCGACAGTTGGTCAACTTGTGGCTCAAGCCTCGACCACCAGTGGGCCGGCTCATCGTCAATACCTGACCCTTATTTTTGACGGTCGTGCAAATAGTTTAGAGCCATGGCTGCAGTCAGTCGAGGCGACTGTTCAGGCTCTATTTGATAGCCCAACGGATACACAGTACATTCGTGCTGCTGTTGCAGCAGTGGATCTCACCCAGGGTGATATAGGTGCCTTTGTGCAGCTCAAGCGCGTTTGTAAGATTCAGTCTTGGGGTGAACTTAAGGAGGAATTTAGGCGTTATTTTCGGCGTAGTCGACAACGCATTACATTGACATCGTTACCAGCGTCTTGGCCGAATGTCAATACCGGCACGAAAGCCCCCTGGCTTGCGTTTGCCGTTTCGAGCAAGCCGCCACGGACTTTACTGAAGCCGTCAACTCCACTAAGTGGGCGGATGGTGATGGCCGTATTGCTATTAAAGACATCATCCCCATGCTGGCTGTCGGCATCATGCGGAGGGATTCCGCCCCTAACCTCTGGGCTGCCATTGATGCGCTAGGACTCGGCCCTCAGCACGACGTCCTGGGTGCATATGACGCCATCGACTCGCTCAAGCGCCTTCCGAGCAAGGCAAGGTTTGCCGCTTTGCGATGATCCCCTACCCATCCTTCCAGCGCCGTCCACAGTGACCCCGCGGTCGCAGCCGGAAGTCACTTTTGCTGCTGCTGTCAGACAGCCAGCCCACAAAGTTTCTAACCCCAGTCCCACTAACTCGCGCCTAAGTAAAAATATTGACCACAGTAACAACCGTTGGTCTCATACAAAAAGGCAGTCATCGACTTCCTGGACCAGGGCGAAACGTCGCCAGCAGACACCACCCCCAACCTCACCCGCTAAGCGTGTAGTGACTTGTTTCAACTGTGGCAAACGTGGGCACTACCGATCTGAGTGTTACAAACTTAAGTCCCCGCAAAGTAACCGTCACAGTCCCCACGCTCAGTATCAAGGTAACCGTCACCGTCCCCATGCCCAGTCTCGCGAGGGAATCTGTGTTTACCACATACTTCCAGTCATACCTCCCATGAGTGTAACAAGCTGCGAAGTATGCTGACAGCTGAGTGGAGCAAGCAGTCGTCGCGCAATGCACATGCTCGTAGAAGCCCTTCCACTAGTTCGGGGGAAGAGGCGCGTCCGCAAAACCAGCGAAAGACGTAGTAACCCTGTCGGAGTCGCTGTATTCCGTCCCTGTCCGCAATGCATTCGCCGCCCTGGGCAGTGATACGCTTGCCGACAGTGAGGAAACCGAGTGTCTTGACGTTGTTGCTGAGACTCGTACCGTACCTTCCAGGTCGAGCCTCGTCAACAAGTGTCGAGCCTCGAGCAGCTGTGACTCCGGGGACCTCGTCGGCCTGTCATGCCTTCATGTTCAGTATGACAACCCATGTGGACCGCTCATCGAGTCCACTGTCCACAATAAGCCTGTTCAGCTTTTCCTAGACACAGGTTCGGTGGTTAACATTGTCCGCTCCACCTTTTTCCGAGACATTGGCCTTCATGCGGCCATGTTGACAGAGCCGTCTGCCATTCAGACCTTGAGAGGAGTCTCAGGTAAACCGCTGACGGTTCGCGGTCGCACAACGCTAAATTTGTGGTCCAGGGTCACAAGCTGTCCGCAAAATTCTTAGTCGTAGATGTATTGTTTTCCATGGTGACCTGCTCATAGGGTTCAAAACCATGGCAGATCTTAGGATCCGTTTAGATCCAGCTGAGTGGAAAGCGGAATTCAACGGAGTGGATTGCCCTTCTGGGGCGTGCGCTTAGGATCCACTACGTGCTACTCTGTCTCAGAGTATGCACAGTGCCTAGAATCGTTGGAAACCGGTGGTTTCCATAGCACATTCTCCCGGGGTCGTCTCTCGTCCTGATCGACCTCGTAGTAGAGCTCGTTGCCCATCACCTCCTGGCCATCAGCGCATAGTTACCAGTGAAACCCAGTCTGGGGACGCCCAGTCTAACCTTCACTCTAACTCTGACGCTGTTGTAGAGACCAGCAGTTGTCAAGCCGCAGTATCCCTGTCAGCAGGCGACTGTCTGACTCGTGTCATGGCATCGGCGAGCAGAGTTACTGCTTGTACAAAGTATGACGTCACTTTGTCAGCTAACTCGCTCACTCCTGTTACGGTGTACGTGAGCAGAGCTTTTGAAGGAGACCATGTGCTGGTTGACAACGACACATGCCGAGTCAAGGGCCTCTCCTTGAACCATCCTTGCACACAGTGCAACGTGGTAAGTTGCAAGTCCTTGTTGTCAACATGCATAGTCGAGAATTTCCCCTGCGGAAGAATACCTCACTTGTCGACCTTGTCAGATTCCCTCTCCCGGTGAGAGTGGAGGGTGAAGCCCCAGCTGACTTCCTTGTGAGTGCAGTTCTCCCAGGCGAGTCTGCTGCTGACTCTTCCAACACCCGGCCAGTGCAGGAAGATGATCTAGCTTTGACAGACTATCCTGAAGAGGTCCCAAAACTTCTCCAGGTTCTCAATCGTGCACGTTCTGCAGTTGCACTAGATGGTGAGTCAATGGGTTTGACCCCACTGATCTCTCACCGTATTCCACTTGACAAAGGTACTAACCCATTTATGTACCTGCGTATCGCCTGCCAACATGCGCAAAGAGTCTTCGCCGAAGAACTCATTACACGGTATGCTCCGTGATGGAGTTATTGAGGAGTCCACTTCCCCGTGGAATGCTCCCCTTATTCTGGTTCCCAAGAAAGACGGAACCTGGCGCCCTGTTATCGATTACAGGAAACTGAATGCATGTACCATCCCAGACCGTTTTCCATTGCCAGTTCTGAACGACCTGTTGCAGAACATCGGCGATAATAAGGTCTTTTCAAACTCTTGATCTTCTTCAAGGGTTCTGGCAGATCCCCCTCGATGATGAGAGTAGAGAGTTGACAGCTTTCTCTACTCCAACTGGTCATTACCAGTTCAGGAGGATGCCCTTCGGCTTGCGCGGAAGCCCAATCACGTTTAGTCGTTTGATGACGACAATTTTCCGTACCCTCCTAGGTGGCACGCTCATGGTCTACCTGGATGATCTCATAGTCATGTCGCAAGATGTCCCGTCACATCTTGAGAAACTTGACAGGGTATGGACAGGCTAGCTCAGGCAAATCTTAAGGTAAAGCTCTCCAAATGTCATTTCCTCCGGAAGGAAATAAAATTTCTGGGTCACGTAGTAACTCAGAATGGCATAAAGACGGACGAGTCTAAAATCTCGGCCGTGCAGAAATTCCCAGACCCATGACGGCGGATGCAGTCCGGTCCTTCATAGGCCTGGCGGGTTTCTACCGCACCTTTATCGCAGGTTTCTCCACCATTGCGGCACCCTGACACGCTTACTCAAGAAGGATGCCCCTTTTGAGTGGACGTGCGATCAGGAACGAGCTTTTGTCATTCTTAAGAACAAGTTAACATCAGCCCCAACCCTTAGATTTCCTGATTTCACCAAGGCATTTACCTTGACGACTGATGCCAGCAAAGTTGGCATCGGTGCAGTCTTGTCACAGGAATCTAATGTAAGCAACAGCCTATTGCCTATGCTAGCCGTGTTCTTACTAAAGCGGAAGTCAATTATTCAGTGACAGAGCTAGAAGCTTTAGCCATTGTATGGGCCTGAGTCATTTTCGGGATATCATCTATCATTATCCTATCAGATTTATACAGATCATTTACCCTTATTGGCCCTTTTTGCAAATAAGAACCTCTCGGGAAAGCATGCTCGTGGTCGCTCACGTTCAATGACTACAACCCTGAAATTTGCTATGTCCCAGGTAAGCAAAATGTTGTAGCTGACGCCCTGTCGAGACATATAGCATTAGTGAGTGTCGGCAATTCGTTCTCTGTTGAGGATCTCGAGAGAGCCCAACGACAGGACCCTGTGTGGTCTCCAGTCCTTCGTTTCCTTACCAAGGAGGACGTTGACTTACAGGTCAAGTCTCCCGTTCCACTGAAGGATTAGTGGTCAACCAAGGAGTACTGTGCCGTGTTGCACAGCTGGTGGACCCCGGCAGAACCGTATACCAACTGGTGATACCAGAGTCCATGATACCAGCTACTCTTAGGTTGATCCACAATGTCCCAGGTGTAGCGCACCCGGAAGGACCGCAGTATCAAACAGGCACGATGAAATATTTCTGGCCTAAGATGGCATCGGACATTGCCAAGCATGTACACCAGTGTGTTGTCTGCCTACAGCACAAGGGTACCATTACAGGTCCTAACCCATTCTAAAGTATCCCATTACAAAGGAGCCCTGGGAGAGAACTTCTGTCGACCTGTTGACGAACTTCTCGACCTCGGAGAAGGGAAATAAGCACCTGCTTGTAATGGTAGATAACTTGACGCGGTACAGTGAATTAGTAACCCATCCTGATAAAACCGCGGAAACGGTCGCTAGTGCTTTCCGTGAGCATGTTGTTCTTCGTCATACTTGCCCACGTGTCCTCCTGTCAGACAATGGGTCTGAGTTTATAAATGGCATAATGCAGGATCTTTGCTCCAGATTCAACATTCATCAAGCGCCAGTAGCTCCACGCCACCCTGCGAGTAATGGTCTTGCTGAACGTACAAATCGCAAAGTTCTGGAGGTGCTCAGAGTAACCGTTAACCCAAGTTGTACTACATGGGATGAGGCTATCCCAGATGTTCGTGTACATTAAATTCCTCCTCAACAGCTCGATCGGTGAGACACCTCATTTTGCTTTGTATGGTTATGACAAGCGCTTACCATATGAAATTCTGTTTACTCCACCTAGACCACTTACGATACTGATAACCCCAGTGTAGTAAAGATGAGGACAACGCAGCTTGTCTTCCAGCGGGTACGAGAGAACCTATGAAAGCCACTGATAGGTTCACGTCAGAGCGCAATGCCCGCGCAAGGAAAGCAAAGTGGAACCAGGTTGCAAAGTTATGTTGCTCAACCCAGTGCAGACCCCAGGTATGCACAAACTTGTCCCAAAGTTTGTGGTCTTACCGTGTCCTACGACAGCTCCGTGGCAATAAGTTCGAGGTGAGGGAGATTGCTACGGGAACTATCAAGGAAGCCCACCTTGATCACATGAAGTATGTGGACCATATGCAGGCCGAAGTAGAGCTGGAGGCGCGTGCGTTGCAACGCCACGATCAGATAATGTTAGGGACAAACCGTCTATCCCTTCTCCCACTACTACTGGTACGGAAGACGGCCCAGTAAGGCTCCATACTTATGGCCTGCGACCCAGGACAACAGTACATTTCTGTGACATTGACGTACCTACTGACTTGTCCGACTCCTACGCTAGTTATGCCAATTGTTTGCTTGCAGAAATGGGTATAAATGCACACACATTGTATAGCTAGTCGATAATAGAGTCAGGGTGGACAACATCATGTAATTATGTAAATACTTTTAGAAGGGTACCCAGAGTGTAATGAATTCCATGGATATAGTATTATTGTACGTATGTGCACCAGTGTTTTTTTTTAACTAAAGGAAAAAAGCCTGTATTACGGTCAGGGCAGTGCTGCCCTCTGAGTTACATGTCACACCTTAGGAAATGCTACTGTCAGTCATTGTTTGCAGATGTGAGCGTGCAACAACGTTAGTAGACGAGTGGTCAACTGATGTTCAGCCCTGCGGACAACCTGTATATAGAAGATTTTAGTTCCAGTGCTGACGTCTCCTGGCTCTCTACTCGATGAAACAGCGCGGCAAACCAGTTTTCTCTTCCCCTGGATGGGAGAGTTTTTTTTTGCCTGTTGCATTTTTTTTGTCCATTTTTTATTTACTAGTGAGCGAAAGCCAGTCCCTCTCTGGGGTAGCTAGTGTAATTCCTTTATACCTATGGGCCCACCAGTATTGTCGCGTCGGGACGACGCGAGGTGCATGGCCGAGCAAATGTAGACAGCCTGTACTGTCAGAGCACACAGCATAGCCGTCTGCTCTGACTAGTTCATATTTCGCGGCATTCAGTGCTGCCTCTGTAGGCTACCTGGTCGGTGGGACGCACAGTCCCCCTTCTCACTCCCGCCTCGACCGACTTGAGTACACAAGTACTCCCCTCCACGGACTGGCTTGCGGTCACTTCTCACACTGCCGTTGTGTACCATCTACCCGATTAAGCAATCTAGTCCACGGCCGTATCATTTCTACTCGCTACCTTCATCGGCACTAACCGCTGTTCAACAGCAAGAACAGCAATAACAAGAAGACCGCAACGGAGTACAGTCTAGGGGGTCAGAGACTACAACTATCACTCAAGGAAAAAGAATCTTGGGGTGAGTTATAACACCAGGCACATCTCCTGAAGCACACATCAACCAAATAATGCTGCAGCATATGGGCGCCTAGCAAACCTCAGAACAGCATTCCGACATCTTAATAAGGAATCGTTCAGGACCTGTACACGTGTACGTTAGGCCATATTGAGTAGCGGCACCAGTTTTGGAACCCACACCTAACCAAGCATGTAAAGAAAACTAGAGAAAGTGCAAAGTTTGCAACAAGACTAGTCCCAGAGTTAAGAGTATGTCTATGAGAAGAGGTTAAGGGAAATCAACCTGACGACACTGGAGGACAGGAGAGATAGGGGGGGGCATGATAACGACTTACAAATACTGAGAGGAATGACAAGGTGGACAAAGACAGGATGTTCCAGAGACTGGACAAGGCAACACGGGACACAGATGGAAGCTGAAGGACACAGATGAATCAAAGGGATGTTAGAAGTATTTCTTCAGCCACAGAGTAGTCAGTAAGTGAATAGTTTGGGAAGCGATGTAGTGGAGGCAGGATCCATACATAGCTTTAAGCAGAGGTACGATAAAGCTCATGGTTGGGGAAGTGACCTAGTAGCGACCAGTGAAGAGGCGGAGCAGGAGCTTGGACTCGACCCTGCACCTCAACTAGGTGAGTACAACTAGGTGAGTACACACACACATATACAGACACACATACATAGTTTTAAGACGAGATTTGATAAGCTCATGGAGCAGTGAGAAAGAGGACCTAGTAGCAGTGAGTGAAGAGGCGGACAAGGAGCTAGACTCGACCCTGCAACCACAAATAGGTGAGTACAAACAGGTGAGTACTCACACACACTTGTTTTAACAAGCTGCATAAATTACACACCATTATCACGAAGAAATTATGTAAATGAAAGTGCTGGAAACAGTAAATGTAGTGCCTAAGTACAGATCCACTTCACAGATGGAAGCATCTTCCAGGCAGACTTTAGCAACCTGGCTAGAAAACACAGTATCAGTGATCACTGTTTACTTTTCGTTTAATTTATGTAACACTCGCCTTGTGTATTAAGCGGCAGGTGTTTCAAACACTACGTGTATCAGAACAGATGTTCAAACTCTGTGTACAACCTGCGTGGCAGAGCAGATGTAACGAATAGCAGTGTGTGTGGCAGAGATCAGCTCTGAACACTAGTACACTTCAGGGTGGACATTTTGTCCTCACACACGACTGAACAAACATTCTGATACGAGAGTCGTGACCCACTTGAGATTAGCCAAACATTCTCACAATCTTATACATGTGATCTCAGGCAAGAGTGGTCACATATACTCACTAGAGACTTCACATTCTTCTCCAAACTCTGTTACATGTTCATGAGATCAGATACACATCTCAAACAACCGTGACCAAGCATTTTCAGACAAATATGGTTAACCATCTCACTTAAGTGTATCTTTACATAATTAACAAGTTACCGATGTCTGTAAGAAAGAAGTGGTAACTTACCAGCAGTGCACAACGTAAAGAAGACCAAGGCGTAGAAGCAGTAGTGGATCTCCAGACCAGTGACGTTCACATTCAGTAAGGAACGACCAACCCGTGGATCTCCAGACCAGTGACGTTCACATGCAGTAAGGAACGACCAACCAGTGGATCTCCAGACCAGTGACGTTCACATGCAGTAAGGAACGACTAACCAGTGGATCTCCAGTCCAGTGACGTTCACATGCAGTAAGGAACGACCAACCAGTGGATCTCCAGACCAGTGACGTTCACATGCAGTAAGGAACGACCAACCAGTGGATCTCCAGACCAGTGACGTCCCCATACAGTAAGGAACGACCAACCAGTGGATCTCCAGACCCGTGACGTCCCCATACAGTAAGGAACGACCAACCAGTGGATCTCCAGACCAGTGACGTCCCCATACAGTAAGGAACGACCAACCAGTGGATCTCCAGACCAGTGACGTCCCCATACAGTAAGGAACGACCAACCGTGCAGCAGAAGCTTCAGTAACATCACTACAGTACAGCACAATGAGACCAGTCATCACTGCCGCAGCTGTGATTATCATAGCAGTGTGTGTCAACACCCAGACTCAGGTAATATCACTAATCCTCTTTCCTCAAAAACACATAAGAACAAACCTACTAAAGAAATTCTCTCAACCCAATATCAATGTTACCCAGAAACCCACAAGCTCGTCAGGTTACGTATTTTTTGACTCACTGGGAAGGTAGGCAGCATTATTACCTCACAAGCTGCGTCAGGTTTACGTATTTTTGACTCACTAGGAAGGTAGGCAGCATTATTACCTCACAAGCTGCGTCAGGTTACGTATTTTTTGACTCACTAGGAAGGTAGGCAGCATTATTACCTCACAAGCTGCGTCAGGTTACGTATTTTTTGACTCACTAGGAAGGTAGGCAGCATTATTACCTCACAAGCTGCGTCCAGGTTACGTATTTTTGACTCACTAGGAAGGTAGGCAGCATTATTACCTCATAACAGAAATGTACTTTATATCAGCGTTATTCAATTTCTAACTTTTTGAAATTCAGTTTGTCTTATTTTCGTTCTATTATAACTATCCTTACATATCCATAATCCTCGTTTTCCCTGATGCACAACGAGGTTTCACATTGCAAGTTACTGTACTTGGCTGCCATGGATTTCTCACTTGCGAAAATTTAAAATAAATCTCCCTCCTATGTATATTAAATTTGTATTTAAACTAATAGACCCATTAACAAGCAAACTTATACTACTCCTCCCGCTTCTCCTGCTCCTGCTTCTCCTCCTGTTTCTCCTCCTCCTCTCGTTGATATTAATGGTACCTAATCCACTTCCTGTCCTCTGCAGTACATAGTTGATGATAACACTAAGGTACATCCAGGTACGTACATAGAAGAAAGGTTTGACGAGAGTTAGATCCTCTATAAACTAACTCTGGTCATGTTACTGACAAGATTTTTAATAATTATTTCCTCTTGGTTTTTTACATAAGACACAAACGATATCCCAGTAATTAATTTTTATAGTGGGACTAGTAAAATAAATTATGTTAGATAAATGGACACAAGTGAAACTAATGTGAAAATTTTATTGTGGCAACTTTTTCGCTCTCCAGGAGCTTTGTCAAGCCGAAATAAAGTGTGACATAAGTTGCATCTGTTTGTCAGTCAAGTCAGTAAGTCAGTCAGTCAAGTCAGTAATTTGTCAAGTCATTCAGTCAGTCAGTCAAGTCAGTAAGTTAATTAAACGGGTTGACAGATTAATGCAAACTAAACCCTGAAGAACTTTTTTCAATGGTTTTTTAAATAGCGCAAAATGGAACTTTGCGAACCATTAACTAACATTTTTCATAAATATTTTCAAATAGGCGTAGTGTATGAGATGTGGAAGATAACAAATGTAATTCCTATGTTTAAAGTAGGGGATAAGTCATTACCATAAAACTACCGCCCAATAAGCCTGACTTATTTGGGCAAATTTCTTGAATCAATTAATAGATGATTTTATAAGAAGCCATCTTGATAAGTATAATTTGATTTATGATACTCAGCATGGATTTACGAGGAGCAGTTCCTGTCTCACTAATTTATTGACTTTCTTTGGATTTTAATGGAGCTTTTGATAGAGTAGCACACATACGACTTTTAAAAGAAAGTGGCAGCTCGTGGTATTGGATAAAAGTTCTGTCGTGGATCGAGACGTAGCAAACGAACAGGAAGCAGTGAGTCTGAATGAATGGTGTGAAATCTGAGCGGGAATCAGTCACAAGTGGCGTTCCACAGGGAGCAGCTTTAGGTCCTCTGTTCATAATATACATTAGACAAAGAACAGGCAAGATAATTCCCTTCAGAGGAAGATGTAACTGAACTTAAGGCGGATTTAGAAAAGCTCATGTTATGGTCTAAAAGTTACACATGCAGTTCGGTGTAGACAGAGCAAAGTTACACATGCTGTTCGGTGTAGACAGATGCAAGTTACACATGCAGTTCGGTTGTAGACAGATGCAAAGTTACACATGCAGTTCGGTGTAGACAGATGCAAAATTCTGAAGCTCGCGAATTTAAATATCTTCAGCACTTATAAACTAAATAATATAGAACTTGGTCATACAGAATGAGAAAATGTCTTGGAAATTACGATAAACAAGAACTGAAGGAAAGACAGCAATACCTAAGTGTTCGTAATAACACAGACAGATTACTGAGATTCATACAATTATTCAGGCCTGAATATGATTATGAAAACAATTAAACAAACTAAATCTGTATTCAAGAGTACTTGAAGAATACAAGTTGGAACTTAGCCACTTAACGAGCCTACTTAACTCACCAAATTAAGGCGCAACAAGCCTAATGTCTTATAGTAGGCAAATTATTAGAACCAGCTAATGTTTGTTAGTGGGATGAATTGTGAAGGACCTGATGAAGATTGAGACACTTATGCAGCAGGCCAGTAGGCCTGCTGCAGTGTTCCTCCTTTCTTATGTTCTTATGTTCTTATATAAGAAATCACTTTAATGAGCATAATTTGATTAATGAGTCTCAGGACGGATTCACAGAAGGTCGTTCCGCCTGACAAATTTACTGGCATTAATAAAGCATTTGAGGCAGTGGACAACGACAACACATATGATGTAGTTTATTTGGATATCAGTAAAGCCTTCGACAGCGTACCTCACTAAAGACTGTTAAGAAAATTGGCAGCTCATGGTAGAGGCATGACTGACCATTAGGAGGCAGAGAGTTCCATTAATGGGGTCAAGTCTGAACGGTGACTGGTGACTAGTGGCGTTCCTCAAGGACCAGTTTTGGCTCCAGTGTTTTCCATAATTTACATTAATGATCTTAATGAAGGAATAACGAGTGACATGAGTAAGTTCGTTGATGACACAAAAATAAGCTGAATAGTAGATTCTGAATAGCATGCCACGAATTTCAGCAGAATGTAGAGAAATTAATACCATGATCTGAAAAGTAGCAGATGTAGTTCAGTGTGGACAAGGTGATGTAGAGCTTAATTATACAGAATGTGAGAAAGACTTGGGAGTCATTGTAAACAAAAATCTAAAGCAAAGACAACAGTGCATCAGTGTGCGCAATAAGGCTAACAGATTACATGGATTTATTTTAAGTATAAATAACAGGAGTTTAAAAGTTATTTTACAGCTGTACCCATCACTAGGACAAAAGTAAAGGGAAAAAAAGTGGAACCGCTGAGAACTGGGGATGGAAAACTAACTGATAATGAACATTCAGCGTGTTCTCTGTTTGTTAGGTAAGACAACATATGCAACAGTTAGGTATCTTTATTTCGAACGTTTCGCCTACACAGTAGGCTTCTTCAGTCGAGTACAGAAAAGTTGATAGAAGCAGAAGATACTTGAAGACGATGTAATCAGTCCATCACCCTTAAAGTTTTGAGGTGGTCAGTCCCTCAGTCTGGAGAAGAGCATTGTTCCATGGAATGAAACAATATTGTTTCGGACTACGGAACAATACTCTTCTCCAGACTGAGGGACTGACCACCTCAAAACTTTAAGGGTGATGGAATGATTACATCGTCTTCAAGTATCTTCTGCTTCTATCAACTTTTCTGTACTCGACTGAAGAAGGCCTACTGTGTAGGCGAAACGTTTCGAAATAAAGATACTAACTGTTGCATATGTGTCTTACCTAACAACCTGTCGGTATTTTATACCATTTTAATGTTCTCTGTTTAATGATTATCTCTTGTCAGTGTTTACACAAAAAGACTTAAATGGTATCCCAGAAATTAACAATTATTGTTTTTGAAGAAAACAAATTAAGTAATATTACTGCCACGAGGGAAATGATTATGAAACAGTTAATAAAGTGAAGCACAATAAGTCCCAGGAGCAGATGAATTATTTTCAAGGTTGCTTGAGGAATGTAAGATGGTGTTTAATGCGTCCATCCAGACTGGTGTTGTGCCACAGATGTGGAAGATGGTTAATGTAATCTATATATAAATCAAGGATAAGTCAATTCCACTAATAATTCCATCCAATAAGCCTGACTTCTAACAGCAGGCAAAGTATTAGAATCAATTATAGCTGATATTATTAGAGGTAACCTTGAAGAGCATAATTTGTTCAATGAATCTCAGCATGGGTTCATGAGAGGTCCTTCCTGCCACACAAATTTACTGATGTTCTTTAATAAAATAGTTGAGAGAGTTGAGATTGATAAGGAATATGATTTTTATTTGGATTTTAGTAAAGCCTTCGATAGAGTACCTCACAAAAGTGGCAGCTCATGATATAGGAAGTAAAGTTCTAACATGCATAGAGACATGGCTTAATAATAGAAAGCAGAGTTTCCATTAATGGGGTCAAATCTGAATGGGGATTAATCACTAGTGGCGTCCACAAGGATCAGTTTTATACCCTCTTTGTTTATAATTTACATTAATGACTTGATGAAGGGATTACGAGTGACATGAGCAAATTTGCTGATGATACAAGGATAGGCCGTATGATTCATTCTGAGGAGGATAGCAATGAACTCCAGGAGGATTTGGACAAATTAATGTCTTGGTCTGAAAAGTGGCAGATGAAATTCAATGTGGACAAGTGTAAGGTACTAGTCCTTGGTAATGAAAATAACCCTGGAAGCTATAATCTAGGTGAAGTAGAACTTGATCATACAGAATGTGAAAAAGACTTGGAGTCATGGTAAGCAGAAATCTAAAGCCAAGTGAAACGTTAGACGCATTTGAAAGTTAGACACTTGTGCAACATCTGGGTATCTTTATTGTCGACGTTTCACCATCCAGTGGCTTTATCAATACAAATTCCAGGACATAACTGGAAGACAGTAGAACTAAAGATAACCAGATGTTGCACAAGTGTCAAACTTTCATCTTGTTGGTTACTGTGTAGCAACAAGTGTGCGCAACAAGGCTACCAGATACTAGCATTATTTCAAGAAGTATAAATAACAGAAGTCCAAAAGTTATTTTACAGCTCTATACATCACTATGGAGACTCACTTAAATATGCTGCTCAGTTTTGGTCTCCTTACTACAGGATGGAGATAAATTCATTGTAGACATACAAAGAAGAATGACTAAAATGATTTACTATTTTAAGGAATCTCCCGTATGAAGACTTGAATCTCCACTCTCTAGAGTGACGTAGAATGAGGAAGACATCTTGAGGTGTATAAGTGGATGACTGGCATAGACAAAGACGATATTTATAAAACACTGAGGATATAGAACCAGAAATAAAGGGTTTATATTAGATAAACTTAGATTTACAAAGGACATATGTAAGTATTGGCTTCTGAACAGAGCTGTGGATGCGTGGAACAATCTTCCCGAGTAGGGTGATAGAGGCTAGGACCTCGGGTAGATTTAAAAAGAGATTGGACAAATATGTGAGTGGAGGGGCTGGGATTGATTGGTGTCGTGGGTACGGGAATAAATTCTTGGGTAGTTTAGGGTATGGGTGGATTTGATAAGGATCTGCCTTGCATGGGCCAGTAGGCCGTCTGTAGTGTTCCTCCATTCTCATGTTCTTATGTAAGAAGGATAAAGGAATAATTGTAGAATTACCAACAATATATTACACAGCGGGACAAGATGCAGCTAATGTGATTTTACTGTGGCAATCGTTTCCCTCCTGGAGAGCGAAACGTCGCGCTGAATAATATGTCATGTAAGTGAACCAAATACATTTGAAGCCTTTGGAGTTTGTTGAGGTAACAAATGTACCCAAGTGTTCTAGACTCCAGCTACTGCTAGACTCCTGCTACCTGCTAGACTCCAGCTACCTGCTAGAACTCCTGCTACCTGCTAGACTCCAGCTACCTGCTAGACTCCAGCTACCTGCTAGACTTTCAGCTACCTGCTAGACTCCTGCTACCTGCTAGACTCCAGCTACCTGCTAGACTCCTGCTACCTGCTAGACTACAGCTACCTGCTAGACTCCTGCTACCTGCTAGACTCCAGCTACCTGCTAGACTCCAGCTACCTGCTAGACTCCAGCTACCTGCTAGACGCCAGATACCTGCTAGACTCCAGCTACCTGCTAGACTCGAGTCACCTGCTAGACTCCAGCTACCTGCTAGACTCCAGCTACCTGCTAACTCCAGCTACCTGCTAGACTCCAGCTACCTGCTAGACGCCAGCTACCTGCTAGACTCCAGCTACCTGCTAGACGCCAGCTACCTGCTAGACTCCAGCTACCTGCTAGACTCCAGCTACCTGCTAGACTCCAGTCACCTGCTAGACTCCAGACTACCTGCTAGACTCCAGCTACCTGCTAGACTCCAGTCACCTGCTAGACTCCAGCTACCTGCTAGCCTCCAGCTACTGCTAGACTCCAGCTACCTGCTAGACTCCAGCTACCTGCTAGACTCCAGTCACCTGCTAGACTCCAGCTACCTGCTAGCCTCCAGCTACCTGCTAGACTTCAGTCACCTGCTAGACTCCAGCTTCCTGCTAAACTCCACTACCTGCTAGACACCAGCTACCTGCTAGACTCCAGCTACTGCTAGTCCGGCTACTGCTAGACTCCAGCTACCTGCTAGACTTCAGCCAGCTGCTGGACTCCAGCTACCTGCTAGACTCCAGCTACCTGCTAGACTCCAGTCACCTGCTAGACTCCAGCTACCTGCTAGACTCCAGCTACCTGCTAGACTCCAGCTACCCGCAAGACTTCAGCTACCTGCTAGACTCCAGCTTCCTGCTAGACTCCACCCAGCTGCTAGACTCCATCCACCTGCTAGAAAACCAGCCATATGCTAGACTCCAGCCACCTGCTAGACTCCAGCCACTTGATAGACTCCAGCTACCTGCTAGACTCCAGCCACCTGCTAGACTCCAGCTACCTGCTAGACTCCAGCTACCTGCTAGACTTCAGCTACCTGCTAGACTCCAGCTACCTGCTAGACTCCAGCTACCTGCTAGACTTCAGCAGCCGCTGCCGCACTCCATCCACCTGCTAGATTCCAGCTACCTGCTAGACTTCATCTACCTGCTAGACTCCAGCTACCTGCTAGACTCCAGCTACCTGCTAGACTTTAGCTACCTGCTAGACTCCAGCTACCTGCTAGACACCAGATACCTGCTAGACTCCAGCTACCTGCTAGACTCCAGCCAGCTGCTAGACTCCAGCTACCTGCTAGACTCCAGCTACCTGCTAGACTCCAGCTACCTGCTAGACTCCTGCCAGCTGCTAGACTTAAGCTACTTACTAGACTCCAGCCACCTGCTAGACTCCAGCTACCTGCTAGACTCCAGCTACCTGCTAGACTCCAGCTACCTGCTAGACTTCAGCTACCTGCTGGAGTAAAGCTACCTGCTAGACTCCAGTTACCTGCTAGACTCCAGCTACCTGCTAGACTTCAGCTACCTGCTGGAGTAAAGCTACCTGCCAGACTCCAGCTACCTGCTAGACTTCAGCTACCTTCTAGACTCCAACTACCTGCTAGACTCCAGCTACCTGCTAGACTCCAGCTACCTGCTAGACTCCAGCTACCTGCTAGATTCCAGCCAGCTGCTAGACTCCAGCTACCAGCTAGACTTCAGCTACTTGCTAGACTCCAGCTACCTGCTAGACTCCAGCCACCTGCTAGAGTCCAGCCACCTGCTAGACTCCAGCCATCTGCTAGACTCCAGCTACCTGCTAGACTCCAGCTACCTGCTAGACTCCATCCAGCAACTAGACTCCAGCTACTTGCTAGACTCCAGCCACTTGCTAGACTCCAGCCACCTGCAAACTCCAGCCAGCTTCTAGATTCCAGCCACATGCCAGACTACAGCCACCTGTCAGACTTCAGCTACCAGCCAGACTCCAGCCACCTGTCAGACTCCAGCCACCTGTCAGAATCCAGCCACTTGATAGACTCCATCCACCTGTCAGACTCCAGCCATCTGTCAGACTGCAGCCACCTGTAAGACTTCAGCCACCAGCCAGAATCCAGCCACCTGTCAGACTCCAGCCACCTGTCAGAATCCAGCCACCTGTCAGACTCCAGCCACCTGTCAGACTTCAGCCACCTGGCAGACTCCAGCCACCTGGCAGACTCCAGCCACCTGTCAGACTCCAGCCACCTGTCAGACTCCAGTCACCTGTTAGACTGCAACCACCTGTCAGACTCCAGTCACCTGTCAGACTCCAGCCACCTGTCAGACTTCAGCCACCAGCCAGACTCCAGCCACCTGTCAGACTCCAGCCACCTGATAGACTCCATCCACCTGTCAGACTCCAGCCACCTGTCACACTCCAGCCACCTGATAGACTCCATCCACCTGTCAGACTCCAGCTATCTGTGAGACTCCAGCCACCTGTCAGACTCCAGCCACCTGTCAGACTCCAGCCACCTGTCAGACTTCAGCCACCTGTCAGACTCCAGTCACCTGTTAGACTGCAACCACCTGTCAGACTCCAGTCACCTGTCAGACTCCAGCCACCTGTCAGACTTCAGCCACCAGCCAGACTCCAGCCACCTGTCAGACTCCAGCCACCTGATAGACTCCATCCACCTGTCAGACTCCAGCCATATGTCAGACTCCAGTCACCTGTCAGACTCCAGCCACCTGTCAGACTTCAGCCACCAGCCAGTCTCCAGCACCTGTCAGACTCCAGCCACCTGTCAGACTCCAGCCACCTGTCAGACTCCAGCCACCTGATAGACTGTTACAAAAAAACGCGATTCTAAAAGCTTAGAGATCTCCAGGTAATACTAGAAAGGACTGCCCTTCTAGCATCCAGCCTGTTACTGGGTTTTCGTAACAAGTAGTCAGTATCCTTGTCCAATTATCCATTAAAATTCAGTATGGTTCAATCGTGCTTTAGGATTACAACTGGTAGGCTACTAACTAGAGAAATTAAAATTTAATAAATTTATTAAGTCTAGAGGTATATTATCAAAGTAAATTAAATCACAGCAATCAAATAAAATCAATCTCTCGAGTTCAATTTTAATTGTGCGAAAACACATATCACATTTAATAATTTTTAAGTACCGTCTGGAAACATTAACATTTAATAAGATATTACAAATAGTACAAGTAAGTGTGTGTATGCGTGTAAGTGCTCTTAAGTAGTTAGCTATGTTCTCAATTTCGAATAAGACTAAACAAGTGACTGACAAAGTCCTCAAATAAACTAACTCTTGACCGACTGGCAACCCGACAGTCTGCTTGAACAACAAAGAATGCTAAGCCCAATAGCAATGCAATATCAAGCGACTGCGACAAAAACAATCAGGAACTGGGAAATAATAAAACGACACAAAGTAGGGACCATCAGCAGATCCCCTCCACAAAAGTTACAAAACTCCCATACTACTGAATCTAAGTTCACATGGGAAAAAACCCTGACTGTGACAAAAACCCCAGAACCCAGTAAAAAATTTAGGTCAGAACTATAGCTAAGGACCTGAGATGTTCAGAGTGTCTAAGCGAGACACAACCTCAGTACAACGTCGAAAATCAAAAAGTCTATACAATGTTCTGTGAACAGAGTTCTACAGAACTAACAAGAATAATGAGACAGACAATCTGTCTAACCACCAAGCGAGTCTCCAGCAGACTGACTACTTCACGAGAGGTGAGGACACCCCCCCCTCGATCACGTGATAGCCCCGTGGACAGCACAGCTCAGAAGCCGGCAGTATAACGAGCAAACAAGCGATAATTACAGTAGTTTGACAATCAAGACTTGAACTGAGCACATATTATGTACATCCTAACAACATAAGTCAAATAACAATATAAGGCAATACATTTACGATTTAGCTATTATCGCAAATATAAGCAATATAAAATTATATGAAAAGGTAATATACATTACATATATACATAATAATCATTGTAACCCATTCAGGGGTTGCAACAGACTCCATCCACCTGTCAGACTCCAGCCATCTGTCAGACTCCAGCCACCTGTCAGACTCCAGCCACCTGTCAGACTCCAGTCACCTGTCAGACTCCAGCCACCTGTCAGACTTCAGCCACCAGCCAGACTCCAACCACCTGTCAGACTCCAGCCACCTGTCAGACTCCAGCCACCTGGCAGACTCCAGCCACCTGGCAGACTTCAGCCACCAGCCAGACTCCAGCCACCTGTCAGACTCCAGCCACCTGTCAGACTTCAGCCACCAGCCAGACTCCGGCCACCTGGCAGACTCCAGCCACCTGTCAGACTCCAGCCAACTGTCAGACTCCAGCCACCTGTCAGGCTTCAGCCACCAGCCAGACTCCAGCCACCTGTCAGACTCCAGCCACCTGTCAGACTTCAGCCACCAGCCAGACTCCAGCCACCTGTCAGACTCCAGCCACCTGTCAGACTTCAGCCACCAGCCAGACTCCGGCCACCTGGCAGACTCCAGCCACCTGTCAGACTCCAGCCAACTGTCAGACTCCAGCCACCTGTCAGGCTTCAGCCACCAGCCAGACTCCAGCCACCTGTTAGACTCCAGCCAACTGTCAGACTTCAGCCACCAGCCAGACTCCAGCCACCTGTCAGACTCCAGCCACCTGTCAGACTCCACCACCGTCGACTCCAGCCACCTGTCAGACTCCAGCCACCTGTCAGACTCCAGCCACCTGTCAGACTCCAGCCACCTGTCAGACTTCAGCCACCAGCCAGACTCCAGCCACATGTCTGACTCCAGCCACCTGTCAGACTCCAGCCACCTGTCAGACTTCAGCCACCAGCCAGACTCCAGCCACCTGTCAGACTCCAGCCACCTGTCAGACTCTAGCCACCTGTCAGACTCCAGCCACCTGTCAGACTCCAGCCACCTGACAGACTCCGGACACCTGTCAGACTCCAGCCACCTGTCAGACTTCAGCCACGAGCCAGACTCCAGCCACCTCTCAGACTCCAGCCACCTGTCAGACTCCAGCCACCTGATAGACTCCATCCACTTGTCAGACTCCAGCCATCTGTCAGACTCCAGCCACCTGTCAGACTTCAGCCACCAGCCAGACTCCAGCCATCTGGCAGACTCCAGCCACCTGTCAGACTCCAGCCACCTGTCAGACTCCAGCCAACTGTCAGACTCCAGCCACCTGTCAGACTTCAGCCACCAGCCAGACTCCAGCCACCTCTCAGACTCCAGCCACCTGACAGACTCCAGCCACCAGCCAGACTCCAGCCACCTGTCAGACTTCAGCCACCAGCCAGACTCCAGCCACCTCTCAGACTCCAGCCACCTGACAGACTCCAGCCACCTGTCAGACTCCAGCCACCTGTCAGACTCCAGCCACCTGTCAGACTCCAGCCACCTGTCAGGCTCCAGTCACCTGTCAGACTCCAGCCACCTGTCAGACTCCGTATCCTTCACAATCACATTACACCTTCATATTAAAAGCAACATATTTAGAGATTATAACAACTCACTGACATTGTTGCAGACATGGTGCAGAGATGAAGGTGGGAAGTGTGTTGCCGTGGCTGGGAGATCCTGCCGGATGCTGCAGCACAACACCTGCCCGGATGGAGCTGTCTGCTGTGCTAGAAGTACGTTCTCAACTTGTTAGTAACGAAGGTAGAAATTACGACATTATTTGAAGTTTTATTTGTGGCAACGTTTCGCTCTCCGGGAGGGCAAAACGTTGCTACAATAATTACGTCACATTAGTCGTTCAAGTGTGTGTTTCCTGGCACTGCTAGTTACGCTTTGCCTCTTCGTGCCATTTAAAGTTAATATTGCTTTAAACCCGATAGTCTAAACAAGAGGGAACTTAAAATAATAATAATAATAATAATAATAATAATAATCATAATAATAATAATAATAATAATAATAATAATAATAATAATAATATTAAAAATAACAATTTTAAATGGTCAGTTCTTTTTCTGGCCCAAAGATTTTTTGTTTTTTGGGGTTGTTGTACACACAAAAACACAACAAAACACGCACAAACACACACACACACACAACCACACACCCCAAAACCACAAACACACACACACACTCCAAAACACACACACACACACACACACACACACACCCCACACACAAACCCCCACACCACACTCACACACACACTCACACACACCCCCAAAACTACACACACCACACACACCTCACACAACACACACACTCACACACACACACACACCAACACACACCACACACTCACACACACACTCCACACACACCACACAACACACAAAACCCAAAAAACACCCCAAAAACACACACTCACCACACACAACACACACCACACACAACCCCCACACACACACTCACACACCACCACACACCACTCACACCAAAACCCCCTAAAAAATACCCAAAACCACACACACACTCACACACCACACCCCTCCCCAACACCACACACACAACTCACACCACACCACCACACACCACACACACACCACACAAAAACACCCACACACACTCACACACACACACACACACCACACACACACACACACACACACAAACCACCACCACACCCCACCACAACACACCACACACACAACACACACACTCACCACACACACACTCACACAACTCACACACAACTCAAAAACACACTCACACACACAACACTCACACACACAACACCCCCCCACACCCCACCCCACACACACTCCCCACACACACCACACACACCACACAACCCCACCACACACCACCACACACACATCACAAAACCCACACCCCACCACACCACACACACACACACACAACACACCCCAACCACACAACAACACCCCACCCACACACCACACACACCACACACACACACACACACACACAACACAACACTTTAAAAAAAAAATTAATAATCTAGTACCAAAAGAACCTTAAAAACTTCCTAACCTTATTATAAACAACCGAAATTTAATTTAGCCCTAAACGCTAAATATATTTAATAATTTTCAAAAATTTTTAATAAAAACCCCAAAACAAAATGAAATTTTTTTTTTTCTTTGGGGTTCAGAATGTTTTTTTGCGAAATTATTGCACACACAAATTATTCCAAACAAAAAAATTATTGCACACAAAATTATTCCCACAACAGCTTCTTAGCTTGGAAGGATTCTTTTGGGTCCAATTGTGCCTCTGGGGTAGAAAGTACAGAAGAACTGCTTCTAAATTTTCCCTGTTAGAAGCCCCTGTACTACAGGGAAAGCCCTGTTAAAATAGGGACCATTGTCGAGCCCCCGTCCTCCGTTGTGTTTATATATCTATAGCTGTAATCATTTTTCCTGAGCGAGTTTGCTTATCAGGTAAAGGGAAAGACAAAGAAAATTCAGGGAGAAGATAAAGACGTCAGGCAAGTGCGGAGGAAGCTTGGACATGTGTGGTCGCCATGCGGGTTGTTTGTGACTCCAAGACCAAGGACAGTGGGTAAGGACGGAGCGCACCCCTGTCTCCCAATAAGTTAAAACTTAAAATGGTTTTCTCGAATTTAATCCTCCCAAAATGCAAAGTCAAAAATAGGGGAAGGGCACAGAAGACCACAGACAGAGTATAGGCAAGGTGGCCAAAACTGCAAACCTCACTAAAGGGGAAAAGATCTTGGGGGTGAGTATAACACCGAGCATGTCCCGGAAGCACACAAAATCAAAAAACTGCTGCAGCATATGGGCCCTGGCAAACCTAGAACAGAAATTCCGAACCTAGTAAGGAATCGTTCAAGACACTGTAAACCCCGTGTAGTCAGGCCCATACGGGAGATCAGCACCTTTTTGGAACCCGCATTTTGATAAAGACGTCAGAAACTAGAGAAATACAAAGGTTTGCGAAAAGGGTTATTTTCCAGACAAAGGGGGAAGCCCAGAAGAAAGATTAAGGGGAAATCGGCCTGACGACACTGGGGGACAGGAGGTCGGGGGAGACATGAAACACATAAAAATACTGCGGGGAAATTTAGACAAGGTGGAAAAAGACAGGATTTCAGGGGGGGGGACACATAAACAAAGGCCACAATTGGAATTGAAGACACAAATGATCGAGAGTATTGGGAAGTATTTCTTCAGTCATAGATTGAAGGCAGTGGAATAGCCTAGAAAATGACAGTGGACCAGGAACCATACACATTTTTTAAGACGGGGTTTGAAAAAAGCTCATGGAGCGGGAGAGAGAGGGTCTAGTAAACCCGGGTGAAGAGGGGGGGCCGGGAGCAAGGCTCGACCCCTGCAACCACAAATGGGTGAGTACAAATAGGTGATACAAAAGGGGTACACACACACACACACACACACACACACACAACACACACACACACACACAAAAGCGGGGATAACGGGAAGGGCACTACAAGGGATCAGGGAATACTGTCAGGAAAACCCACACGTTATGGTACGGGGCGGGGTGTCAGAGTGGCACCGGCCCAGGGGCCCACAGGGGTCAGTCCTAGACCAGTGCTGTTTCTGGTATTTCGAACGACAGAGAAGGATAACCCCCAGGTGTACCTGTTTTTCAGATGACTGAAGTTGATGAGAAGAATACATTTGATCGAAACCACAGAACACAAAAGGGGTCTGGGCAGGCTGCGCCCGGTCCAGCAATTGGCCCTAGTCAATCCCCCAAATGCAAATCATGAAGATTGGGGAACGCAAAGAAGACCCAAGGAGTACGTCTAACGGGTCAGAGACTACAAACCCCACAAGGAAAAAGATCTGGTGATAAAACCCCGGGGCACTCTCCTGAAGCGCCATCACCAAAAACGCTGCAGCATATGGGCGCCAGCAAACCCAGAACAGCATTCCGACATTTTAAAAAGGAATCGCAGGACCCTGAACACCGTGTAGTTGGGCCCCAAATGGATAGCGGCACCATTTTTGGAACCCACACCTGCCAAGACGTAAAGAAACGGGAAAAAGGCAAAGGGTTTTGCAACAAGACAGTCCCGGGGCTAAAGGTACGCCCTACGGGGGAGAGGTCAAGGGGAAATTTAAACCCTACGAACATTTTGAGGACGGGGAGGGTGGGGGGAATAATAACGACATACAAAATACGAGGGAAATTGCCAAGGTGAAAAAAGACGGATGTTCCAGAGATTGGACACAGCAAAAAGGGGACCAGTTGGGGAAAATTTGAAGAAAGATAAATCACGGATGTTAGGAAGTATTTCTTCCCCCACAGAGTATCAGTAAGGGGAATTTTTGGAACGATGTAATGGAGGCAGGATCCAAACATACTTTAAGCAAGGTATGATAAAGCCACGGTTCAGGAGAGTGACCTAGTAGCGATCAGTAAAGAGGCAGGCCGGGACTCGACTCGACCCCCGCAACCCCCAACGGGTGAGTACCACACACATGATAACGACATAAAAAATACTGAGGGGTATAGACAAGGGGGACAAACGGGATGCCCAGGGATGGGACACGCAACAGTGTCACAGTTGGAGGTTGAAGCCGATGAATCACACGGATGAAGGAAGTATTTTTTTCATCCAGAGTTTTCAAAAGTGGAATCCCTCGGTAGTATGTGTGGGCAGGCCCCACAATTTTTAAAAAAGGGGTATAATAAAGCTCACAGGAGGGAAGAGTGATTGGTAGGGGCCAGGAGCGCGACCCAACCCCTGGAACCACAACTAGGCAGTACACCACCACACACGTGACACGAATCAGATCTTAAGGTGTGGGAAAGGGAGAGATATCACCGGTGTTCCTTGACCGGGACAGAATTTTCAGGGGAGACAACACTGAAAGAGAAGTAAAACAGTGAAAAATAGGTGGGGAAAAAGCATGACTGATGAAAGTTGAAGCTCTGCTTCAGGAACACACTACACCAGCCCCTCTCATGTGGAAGCCTCAGGAATATTTTAGTTAACCCTCACATTTGGGAAACCTCAGGATATATTTCATTTTAACCCCTCAGGTGGAAGCCTCAGGGGTATATTTCAGTTAAAAAACCCCACATTGTGGAAGCCCAGGGTTTTTTATTTTATTAACCCCACATTTTTGGGGAAACCTCAGGGGGTATATTTTTATTAAAACCCCCACATTTGGGAAGCCCCCAGGGATAATTTCAGTTAACCCTCACATTGGGAAGCCCGGGGTATATTTCGTAACCCCACATTGTGGAAGCCTCAGGGGTAATTTCAGTTAACCCTCAAAATTTTGGGAAACCCCCAGGGATATATTTCAGTTAAACCCCCTCATGTGGGAAACCCAGGGGAAAACCGATTTTCCCCAGCATACGCCCCAAACTAAACTCCCTACTCACTCACCCTTAAAAACCATAATAAAATAACTGTACCTAACCCGGGCCCCCTGGATGGTGCCAAAAGCCTGCTCACAGTTGTGGTCCCGGGGTTTGATTCCCGGCGAAGGAGAGGGAAACTTTGGGTGTGTTTTAATTTCGCTTTGTTGTCTATGTTTACGAATCAGAAAAATGGGTACCCCGGTGTTAGTGGGCCGGGTGGGCACATCCTAAGTGTTAGGGACTGGTGGGTCACATCCTGGTGTTAGTGGACTGGTTGGGTCCCCCTTTGGGGTTAGTGGGAACCATGTGGGTCACATCCCGGGGGTTTAGTGACTGGTTGGGTCACATCCGGGTGTTAGTGGACTGGGGTTTGGGGCACATCCTGGGGGTTAGGGACTGTGTGGGTCACATCCGGGTGTTAGTGGACTGGTGGATCACATTTTAGGTGTTAGGGACTGGTGTGGGTCACACCTGGGTTTATGGACTGGTGTGGGGCAACCTGGGGGTTTGTGGGCTGGTGTGGTCACTCCTGGGGTTTTGTGGGCTGGTTGGGGCCATCCGGGGGGTTTGGGGTGGTGTGGGGCACTTATGGGTGTTAGTGGAATGGTGTGGGTCACATTTTGGGTGTGTGGACCGGGGTGGATCCCCTCCTGGGTTTAGTGGACAGGTGGGGTCACATTAAGGGGTTAGTTTACCGGGTGGGCGCAAAACCTGGGGTTAGGACTGGGGTGGGTCACATCCTGGTGTTAGTGGCTGGTTGGGGTTTTCATCCTGGGGGTTAGAGTCGGTGAGGGCACATCCGAGTAAGTGGGAAAGGTATGGGGGCAATCCCGGGTTTATGGGCTGGGGGTGTCATATCCTGGATGTTAGTGGACTGGGGTGGGTCACAAAACCCGGTGAAGTGGGCTGTTTGTGTCACATCCCTTTTGGGCGGGGTTTTATCACATCCGGGGGAATGGGCTGGTGATCACATCCGGGTGTTTTGGGCTGGTGGGGTCACATCCGGGTGTTAGTGGACTTGTGGGTCACATCCCCGGGGGGGTTAGAGGACTGGTTTGGTCACTCCTGGGTGTTACTGGACGGAGTGGGCCATCAGGGGGGTTTGTGGACTGGTGTGGGTCACAAACCTGGTGTTATGGACTGGTGTGGGCCACATCCTGGGTGTTAGTGGACTGGTGTGGGGCACATCCTGGTGTTAGTGGACGAATTGTCACATCCTGGGAGTAATGGACTGGGGTGGGTCGCATCCTGGGGGTTATGGACTGGTGTGGGGCACATCCGGGTGTTATGGGCTGGGGTGGGTCACATACTGGGGGTTTGTGGGCTGGTGTGGGTCACCCTGGTTCTGGGGGACGGTTGGGGCACTTCTGGGTTTCAGGACAGCTGGGTCACACCTGGGTTTAGTGGGACTGGGGTGAGTCACATCCGGGTTAGTTGACTGGAGGGGCATATCCTGGGTGTTAGGGATTTGGGGTGGGTCACAACCTGGGGGTTTTGTGGCGGTTGTGTGACATCATGGGTGTTAGTGACGGGGTTGGGTCACATCCTGGGTTTTAGTGGGTTGGTGTGGTCACATCCTGGGGGCTAGTGGGACTGGTGTGGGCCATCCTGGGTTTATTTTTACTGGGGTGGGTCACATCCTTGGTGTTATTTACTGGTGTTTGGGCACATCCTGGTGTTTTGGGCTGGTGTTGGTCAAATTCCCCGGGTGTTGGGACTGGTGTTGGGCAAATCCTGGGGGTTTTGTGACTGGTGTTGGTCAAATCCTGGGGGTTAGTGGACTGGTGTTGGTCAAATCCTGGGGTGTTTGTGGACGGGGTTTTGGGCCATCCGTGTGTTAGTGGGCGGTGTTGGTCAAACCCCGGGGGGTTAGTGGACCGGGGTTGGGCAAATCCTGGGGGTTAGGCTTGTGTGGGTCACATCCTTTGTGTTAGTGAACTGGTGTGGGGCACATCCTTGGTGTTATTTTTACGGGTTTGGGCACAAACCGGGGTTTTGGGACTGCTTTGGTCAAAACCCGGGGGTTATGACTGGGTTGGCAAATCCTGTGTCTTTTGGACTGGGTTGTCAATCCTGGGTGTTATGGACTGGGTTTGGGCAAATCCTGGGGGTTAGTGGACCCGGGGTTGGTCAAAACCCGGTGTTTGTCACTGGTTTGGTCACACCTGTGTGTAGTGGGCTGGGTTGGTCAAATCCGGGTTTGTGGACCGGTGTTGTCAAATCCGGGGGTTAGTGGCTGGTGGGTCACACCTGGTGTTTTGTGAACCCGGTGTGGGGCACATCCTTGGGGTTATTTGACTGGTGTTTGCAAATCCCGGTGTTGGGACTGGGGGTTGTTTTAAATACTGGGTGTTAGTGGACTGGTGTTGGGCAAATCCGGGTGTTAGTGGACTGGTGTTGGTCAAAAAACCCGGTGTTAGGAATGGTGTTGGTCAAAACCTGGGTTTTGG
>NC_069437.1:42351764-42388176 GCF_026875155.1 Cherax quadricarinatus | reverse complement strand
CTATGAAGAAAGGTTGAGGGAAAATCGGCCTGACGACACTGGAGGCCAGGAGGGTCAGGGGAGACATGATAACGACATATAAAATACTTCGCGGAATAGACGAGGTGGACAAAGACGGGATGTTCCAGAGATGGGACACAGACACAAGAGGTCACAATTGGAAGTTGAAGACTCAGATGAATCAAAGGGATGTTAGGAAGTATTTCTTCAGTCATAGAGTAGTCAGGCCATGGAATAGCATAGAAAGTGATGTGGTGGAGGCAGGAACCATACATAGTTTTAAGGCGAGGTATGATAGAGCTCATTGGGCAGGGAGAGAGAGGACCTAGTAGCAATCAGCGAAGAGGCGGGGCCGGGAGCTGTGAATCGACCCCTGCAACCACAAATAGGTGAGTACAAATAGGTGAGTACATACACACACACACACACACACACACACACACACACACACACACACACACACACACACACACACACACACACACACACATACACACATCCATACATAGCTTTAAGCAGAGGTATAATAAAGCTCACGGTTCAGGGAGAGTGACCTAGTAGCGACCAGTGAAGAGGCAGGGCCAGGAGCTCGGACTCGACCCCTGCAACCTCAACTAGGTGAATACACACACACACACACACACACATCTCCTCAAGGGTCCATAGAGAAAGAGCAGGGCCGCTGTGCGTGCCACTAACGACAATCTTCAATACATCCCTTGAAACTGGGCAACTACATGAGATATGGAAGACGGCAAATGTAGTCCCCATTTTTTAGAAAGGAGACAGAAACGAGGGACTAAACTACAGACCAGTGTCTCTAACGTGTATAGTATGCAAAGTCATGGAGAAGATTATCAGGAGGAGAGTGGTGGAACACCTGGAACGGAACAAGATTATAAATGACAACCAGCATGGGTTCATGGAAGGCAAATCCTGTGTCACAAGCTTTCTGGAGTTTTATGACAAGGTAACAGAAGCAAGACACGAGAGAGAGGGGTGGGTTGATTGCATTTTCCTGGACTGCAGGAAGGCCTTCGACACAGTTCCTCACAAGAGATTAGTGCAGACGTTGGAGGATCAGGCTCATATAACAGGGAGGGCACTGCAATGGATCAGAGAATACCTGACAGGGAGGCAACAACGAGTCATGGCACGTGAAGAGGTATCACAGTGGGCGCCTGTGACGAGCGGAGTCCCACAGGGGTCAGTTCTAGGACCAGTGCTATTTTTGATATATGTGAATGACATGATGGAAGGGTTAGACTCAGAGGTGTCCGTGTTCGCAAATGATGTGAAGTTGATGAGAAGAATTAAATCGGATGAGGATCAGCCAGGACTACAAAGAGACCTGGACAGGCTGGACACGTGGTCCAGAAACTGGCTTCTCGAATTCAACTCTGCCAAATGCAAAGTCAGGAAGATTGGGGAAGGGCAAGGAAGACCGTAGACAGAGTATAGGCTAGGTGGACAAAGACTACAGACCTCACTCAAGGAGAAAGATCTTGGGGTGACCCTAACACCGAGCACGTCTCCGGAGGTACACATCAACCATATAACTGCTGCAGCATACTGGCGCCTGGCAAACATGAGAACAGCGTTCCGATACCTTCAAAGGAATCATTCAAGACACTGTACACTGTGTACGTCAGGCCCATACTGGAGTATGCAGCACCAGTTTGGAACCCACACCTGGTCAAGCACGTCAAGAACTTAGAGAGAGTGCGAACGTTTGCAACAAGGCTAGTTCCAGAGCTCAGGGGAATGTCCTATGATGAAAGGTTGAGGGAAATCGGACTGACGACAATGGAGGACTGGAGGGTCAGGGGAGACATGATAACGACATACAAGATACTGCGTGGAATAGATAAGGTGGACAGAGACAGGATGTTCCAGAGATGGGACACAGAAACAAAGGGCCACAATTGGAAGCTGAAGACTCAGACGAGTCACAGGGATGTTAGGAAGTATTTCTTCAGTCATAGAGTCGTCAGGAAGTGGAATAGCCTAGCAAGTGACGTAGTGGAGGCAGGAACCGTGCGTAGCTTTAAGACGAGGTATGACAAAGCTCAGGAAGCAGAGAGAGAGAGGACCTAGTAGCGATCAGTGAAGAGGCGGGGCCAGGAGCTGAGTCTCGACCCCTGCAACCACAATTAGGTGAGTACATTTAGATGAGTACACACACACACACATGCACACACACACACACACACACACACACACACTCACACACACACACATGCACACACGCACACACACACACATACACACACACACAGCCACAGAGTAGTCAGTAAGTGGAATAGTTTGGGAAGCGATGTAGTGGAGGCAGGATCCATACATAGCTTTAAGCAGAGGTATGATAAAGCTCACGGCTCAGGGAGAGTGACCTAGTAGCGATCAGTGAAGAGGCGGGGCCAGGAGCTCGGACTCGACCCCCGCAACCTTAACTAGGTGAGTACAACTAGGTGAGTACACACACACACACACACACACACACACACACACACACACACACACACACTGTTTCAGGACAGAAACAGTGTGGAACAGGATCTTCCAAGAGAAACCACAGTTGAAATACTTGGAAGAGTACAAGAGGGTGTTCCTAAACGGAGACAGAACACAAACAGAACGACAGCATCTCAGGAAGAGGACAAAAAAGCGAAAGGAGCTAGGAAATGAGACAAGGATGGATCCAGCAGAGGTCAGTCAGAGCAGAACAGAGCAGCAAGGGCAAGCACACACACAACTATTCTCAGAACCCCACAACCTATCACACCATCCCAACACAAACTACAATCCATACCCACAGCTTCCACACAACACCCAGCTATAGAATCCCACAGTACATTACCAAGTCTCCCACCCTCACAGGCCCCCCAAACCACAGTGTTAGAAAGGAAACTGAAGGTATGGTACACAAATGCTGATGGAATAACAAATAAGTGGGAGGAGTGGCAAGAAAGAATAAAAGAGGCACCACCGGACATCATAGCTCTCACAGAAACAAAGCTTACAGGTATGATAACAGATGCCATCTTTCCAACGGGATTCCAGATCCTGATGAAAGACAGAGAGAACATAGGGGGTGGAGGAGTGGCACTGCTGATCAAAAACCAATGGAATTTTGATGAGCCGTAGAGAGGAGACAGCAGAGAAGCAAGTGATTACATAGTGGGAACGCTTCACTCTGTAGGTCCCAAGGTGGTAATTGCAGTGATGTATAACCCACTACAGAAGAGCAGAAGGCCAAGGGAAGAGTATGACGAGAGCAATAGAGCGATGGTTGACACACTGGCTGCAATGGCCAGAAGAGCTCATGCATTCAGGGCAAAGCTCCTGATTATGGGTGACTTTAACCACAAGGAGATCGATTGGGAGAACTTGGAGCCACATGGGGGCCAAGATACATGGAGGGCTAAGATGATGGAGGTGGTACTGGAAAACTTCATGTACCGACACGTAAGGGACACTACAAGAGAGAGAGGAGAGGATAAACCAGCAAGACTGGACTTAGTATTCATCTTGAGTAGTGCAGATATTGAGGACATCACATATGAAAGACCCCTTGGGGCCAGCGATCATGTGGTTTTAAGCTTCGAATACACAGTAGAGCTACAAGTGGATGGGGAAGCAGGAAGGCCAGGATGAATGAAGCCAAACTACAAGAAAGGGGACTACACGGGAATGAGGAACTTCCTGAACGGGGTTCAGTGGGACAGAGAACTGGCAGGGAAGCAGTTAATGAGTGATGGATATGTAGCAACAAAATGCAAGGAGGCTGAGGAGAGGTTTGTACCCAAGGGTAACAGGAATAATGAAAAGCCGGGATGAGCCCATGGTTCACTCAAAGGTGCAGGGAGGCAAAAAACAAGTGTGCTAGGGAATGGAAGAAATATAGAAGGCAAAGGACCCAGGAGAATAAGGAGATCAGTCGTAGAGCCAGAAACGAATATGCACAGATAAGAAGGGAGGCCCAACGACAATATGAAAACGACATAGCAGAGAAAGCCAAATCTGATCTGAAACTATTATACAGCCAAACCAGGAGGAAAACAACAGTCAAGGACCAGGTAATCGGCTAAGGGAAAGGGAAAGGGAAAGGGGGAGAGACAACAAGAAATGACCGTGAAGTATGTGAGGAACTCAACAAGAGATTCAAAGAAGTGTTCAAAGAGGGGACAGAAGGGGCTCCAGAAAGGGGGAGGTGGTGCACACCACCATGTGCTGGACACAGTACACACAACCGAGGAAGAAGTGAAGAGGCTTCTGAGTGAGCTAGATACCTCAAAGGCAATGGGCCAGATAACATCTCCCCATGGGTATTGAGAGAGGGGGTCAGAGGCGCTATGTGTACCCCTAACAACAATATTCAAAACATCTATCGAAACAGGGAGATTGCCTGAGGCATGGAAGACAGCAAATGTAGTCCCAATCTTTAAAAAAGGAGACAGACATGAAGCATTAAACTACAGACCAGTGTCACTGACATGTATAGTATGCAAAGTCATGGAGAAGATTGTCAGGAGAAGAATGGTGGAACATCTAGAAAGGAATGATCTCATCACCAGCAGCCAACATGGTTTCAGAGACGGGAAATCCTGTGTCCACAAACCTACTGGAGTTCTATGACATGGTGACAGCAGTAAGACAAGAGAGAGAGGGGTGGGTGGATTGCATTTTCTTGGACTGCAAAAAGGCGTTTGACACAGTACCTGGAGGTTACCTGGAGGTTTTTTCCGGGGATCAACGCCCCCGCGGCCCGGTCCATGACCAGGCCTCCCGATGGATCAGGGCCTGATCAACTAGGCTGTTACTGCTGGCGCACGCAGTCCGACGTACGAGCCACAGCCCGGCTGATCCGGCACTGACTTTAGGTATCTGTCCAGCTCTCTCTTGAAGGCAGCCAGGGGTTTATTGGCAATTCCCCATAATGCTTGATGGGAGGCTGTTGAACAGTTTTTGGGCCCCGGACACTTATGGTGTTTTTCTCTTAGTGTACCAATGGCGCCCTACTTTTTATTGGCGGCATTTTGCATCGCCTGCCCAGTCTTTTACTTTTATAGGGAGTGATTTCTGTGTGCAGATTTGGGACCATTCCTTCCAAGATTTTCCAAGTGTAGATTATGATATATCTCTCCTCCTGCGTTCCAACGAGTACAAGTCAAGTGCTTCCAAGCGTTCCCAGTAGTTAAGGTGCTTGACAGAACTTATACGTGCAGTAAAGGATCTCTGTACACTCTTTAGATCTGCGATTTCACCCGCTTTGTATGGAGATGTTAATGTACAGCAGTATTCCAGCCTAGAGAGAACAAGTGATTTGAAAAGCATCATCAAAGGGCTTGGCATCTCTCGTTTTGAAAGTTCTCATTATCCATCCTATCATTTTCTTTGCACGTGCGATCGTGGCACTGTTGTGATCCTTGAAAGTGAGATCCTCAGACATTACTACTCCCAGGTCCCTTACATTATTTTCCGCTCTATTGTATGGCCGGAGTCAGTAGTATACTCTGTTCTAGTTATTATCTCCTCCAGTTTTCCATAACGGAGTAGTTGGAATTTGTCCTCATTGAACATCATATTGTTTACCGTTGCCCACTGGAAACTTTGTTTATGTCTTCTTGGAGGTTAACCGCGTCCTCAGCAGATGACAGCCTCATGCAGATCCTAGTATCATCCGCAAAGGATGATACGGTGCTGTGGTGTATATCTCTGTTTATGTCTGATATGAGGTTAAGGAATAAGATGGGGGCGAGTACTGTGCCTTGTGGAACAGAGCTCTTCACTATGGCAGCCTCCGATTTAACTCTGTTGACCACTACTCTTGTGTTCGATTTGTTAGGAAGTTGAAGATCCATCTCCCCACTTTCCCAGTTATTCCTTTAGCACGTATTTTATGGGCTATTACGCCATGATCGCATTTGTCAATGCTTTTGCAAAGTCTGTGTTTTTACATCTGCATTCTGATTTTCTTCCAGTGCATCCAAGGCCATGTCATAGTGATCCAGTAGTTGTGAGAGGCAGGAGACACCTGCCCTGAACCCATGTTGCCCTGGATTGTGCAGATTTTGGGAATCCAGGTGATTTGCAATCCTGCTTCTTAGCACTCTTTCAAAGATTTTTATGATGTGGGACGTCAAAGCTATTGGTCTATAGTTCTTAGCTAATGCTTTGCTGCCACCTTTATGGAGTGGGGCTATATCCGTTGTTTTAAGTGACTGTGGAATTTCACCCATGTCCAAGCTCCTCCTCCATAGTGTACTTAGGGCACGCGAGAGGGGTTTCTTGCAGTTCTTAATGAAAACAGAGTTCCACGAGTCTGGGCCCGGGGCTGAGTGCATAGGCATGTTGTCAATGGCTTTTTCGAAATCTATCGGAGTTAGGGTAATGTCGGAAATCTGGCATACATTTATGGAGTTTTGAGGCTCATTCATGACGAAATCATTTGGGTCGTCGATCCTCAGACAGATTAGTGGTTCACTACCACACAAGAGATTAGTGCAAAAACTGGAGGACCAAGCAGGGATAACAGGGAAGGCACTGCAATGGATCAGGGAATACTTGTCAGGAAGACAGCAGCGAGTAATGGTACGTGGCGAGGTGTCAGAGTGGGCACCTGTGACCAGCGGGGTCCCACAGGGGTCAGTCCTAGGACCAGTGCTGTTTCTGGTATTTGTGAACGACATGACGGAAGGAATAAACTGTGAGGTGTCCCTGTTTGCAGATGACGTGAAGTTGATGAGAAGAATTCATTCGATCGAAGACCAGGCAGAAATACAGAGGGATCTGGACAGGCTGCAGACATGGTCCAGCAACTGGCTCCTGGAGTTCAATCCCACCAAGTGCAAAGTCATGAGGATTGGGGAAGGGCAAAGAATGTAGACAGCCTGTACTGTCAGAGCACACAGCCTAGCCGTCTGCTCTGACTAGTTCATATTTCGCGGCATTCAGTGCTGCCCTCTGTAGGCCTACCTAGGTCGGTGGGACGCACAGTCCACCCTCTCTCACTCCCGCCTCGACCGACTTGACGTACACAAGTACTCCCCCTCCACGGACTGGCTTGCGGTCACTTCCTCACACTGCCCGTTGTGTACTCACTCCTACCTGATTAAAGCCAATCTAGTCCACGGCCGTATCATTTCTACCTACGCTACCTTCATCGGCACTAAACCGCTGTTCAACAGCAAGAACAGCAATAACAGTGGTGACAGCGGAGTCAGCGGCATTGTGAGCCTCTTCAGGGTGGAGGGGATCGGTCGACACCAGTCAACATCATCCGTCGTCATCCAACGCACCTGCTAGCCTAAAGAGTTATCTGCTACTCCCAGCGTCTTGACGGGACCTGAGATAGATCTTCGTCCTGGATTTTTCCCACAAAATCTGGACATAGGCGTCACGGTGTCATCTCCAGCCTTAGCAGTCACGTGTTCACCTCATCACCCTCTCTACAGCCCTTCAACACTCTCCAGCACCATTCTCCTGCCTCCTACAGCGTCCCTACGCCCTTCTCAGCTACAAGAAGTAGAGGTGAGGTCGTTTAGGGTGTTGGCTTCGTGTGGCTCCACGAGTGACCACGAGGCAGCTCTGGGGTTGGTTTATACCCTAATCAGCGTGTAAACACACCAGCCCTCTATACAGCCTTATCTGCTATGCAAAGACGTCCTTCTCGCCGTCCATGTGTGTTGTGTTCTTCCCAGTTTCCTCCAAGAAGTTCTACCTGGCTTAGCCACGTGGGAACCCAGTTGGGCTTAGCCCCTAAGCCAGCAAAGTTCAGCGTCTACAGCAGCTCGTGACTCATCATAGTGTCTACAACTACTCAGCGTCTACGTATCTCCAGCCAGTGCAGTTTTTTTTTGTGTTGCCCAGTTTAAATTTTTTTTTTTTCCCTTTCCCTTGCTGTTTTATTCCCAGTTCATCACCAGTTCTGTTTTCCCCAGTGATTTGTTACAGTAAAACTTACTCGTCCCAGTTCAAAGTTTCACTTAAGCTTGTTTTTAGCACGTTCGAGTAGTGCAGTAAATGTTTTGTTCTCCGTGTGCTGAAGCCGCAGTCAGTCAGCGCGCCCAGACACGCTTGCCAGTGTAAACAACCAACACCAGCTGTGGTTCACGCCGGGTATCCACGTCTCCTAATATCTTATACCTCCACAGAGTAACCCCGGTCTTTCCTGTTCTTCCCAAGTCCTTTCTGATAAGTTTTTCTACGACATTGAAGCCCCATAGCAGTATACAAATACTACGAGGCGTGTAGTGTTACTAGAGCGTCACTGAAAGTTCCAGGACCTGCCGTACCTTCGTCCATCTGCACTCAAAGTTAAGTAAACAGTGACTTACCTAGCATTTCCTAATATTTTGTGACATTATTTAACTGTCCTGCACCAATACAGTTAGTTACTGAAGCCATACTTCAGTAAATTGTTCAGTGTCATCAGTGCACATTTTGCCACTTACCTACAGCTTAAATTTTGTGAATTTATTTTTGCACTCCTACATTTTAAATTCCAGTTTTTTTATTCTGCTTCTTGCACCTCAGTTATTGATTTAAATTGTTCAGTGTTAACCATTTATACAATTTACCTCTCACATACAGTTTTCATGTAATTCCTGTGTGCTGTTATTTTTTTTTAGTTGCACCTGCAAGTTAGCCACAGATTGTTGACACCCTTGCACTGTTTTGTTTGTTAGTTTTCTTTTTCTTTTAATAAGTGTAATCTTCAAGTACTTAAGTATTAGTATATTCTACCTGCAGTCATACAATCTGTGCCTAGCCCATTAAATTTTTTTTTTCTGTTCCCCCATTTATTTGCTCTACATATATTCTATGTTTTATCAGTGAATATTCACCTATGTGCATTGCATTTTGCTATTTTATATACCCAAGTCATTGAGTGTATTTTTGGGAACCTGCTTATTTACCATTAATTACCAAAATTCCTTGTGAAGTTAATTAGTTTTGACCTTGAGATTGTGCAAATTTTTCTTTTTGCCAGTGTACACCCTGCTAACACCAGTTAACCTTTGCCATATTCTTGAATTTAATAATTTGCATTTTTATTAATTTTATTTTGTGTGCAATATAGCAATTCTGGACAGTGTATTTTTTTCTTCTGTGAGTTTTGGCACTATTCCATACTCTGATATCTTTTTTGTGCCAACTTCCCTTGTGCAAGTGAATTACCCCTTTTTTTTTTTTGCATTTCAATTTGCAACTGCTAGCACCCGCAATCTTTTTAAACTGTGCTTGCGCACAGTTTAGTGTTGTGTAGTACCTGATTTATTTTAATTTTGTGCAATTTTTGCTACCAGTGTTTACAGTTCAACTCCTTTTCATAAATTTTGTTGCCAGATTCCTGGTGAAATTATTGACTATCCTTAGCTTCATTTTGTGCACTTCCCTGTAGTACATTCACTTGCATACATCTCTTATTTTGTGTTCAGAGTGTATCACTATTTCCCTTTTTATTGTTTTGCTCAAATTATTTCTATCACTAAGCAGTTTACCTAGTACTGTGGTGCTGAGTTCTCTTGACTCTGTTTTGAATTGTAGCCAGTGCATACCATTTTTGCTCTGACCTGTTTACCATCTTCGTGACCTACTTACATTTCAACAATTGACGTCATGACTAGACACGCAGTGGCCATGCCGTTAGTCCAGATCCTGTTGGTGCCAGCAATGGTGCCGCAGCAAGCAGTGAACACGCGGCAGGGCATCGAAGCCCCAGCGACAGTTGGTCAACTTGTGGCTCAAGCCTCGACCACCAGTGGGCCGGCTCATCGTCAATACCTGACCCTTATTTTTGACGGTCGTGCAATAGTTAGAGCCATGGCTGCGTCAGTCGAGGCGACTGTTCAGGCTCTATTTGATAGCCCAACGGATACACAGTACATTCGTGCTGCTGTTGCAGCAGTGGATCTCACCAGGGTGATATAGGTGCCTTTGTGCAGCTCAAGCGCGTTTGTAAGATTCAGTCTTGGGGTGAACTTAAGGAGGAATTTAGGCGTTATTTTCGGCGTTAGTCGCCAACGCCATTACATTGACATCGTTACCAGCGTCTTGGCCGAATGTCAATACCGGCACGAAAGCCCCCTGGCTTGCGTTTGCCGTTTCGAGCAAGCCGCCACGGACTTTACTGAAGCCGTCAACTCCACTAAGTGGGCGGATGGTGATGGCCGTATTGCATTAAAGACATCATCCCCATGCTGGCTGTCGGCATCATGCGGAGGGATTCCGCCCCTAACCTCTGGGCTGCCATTGATGCGCTAGGACTCGGCCCTCAGCACGACGTCCTGGGTGCATATGACGCCATCGACTCGCTCAAGCCGCCTTCCGAGCAAGGCAAGGTTTGCCGCTTTGCGGATGATCCCCTACCCATCCTTCCAGCGCCGTCCACAGTGACCCCGCGGTCGCAGCCGGAAGTCACTTTTGCTGCTGCTGTCAGACAGCCAGCCCACAAAGTTTCTAACCCCAGTCCCACTAACTCGCGCCTAAGTAAAAATATTGACCACAGTAACAACCGTTGGTCTCATACAAAAAGGCAGTCATCGACTTCCTGGACCAGGGCGAAACGTCGCCAGCAGACACCACCCCCAACCTCACCCGCTAAGCGTGTAGTGACTTGTTTCAACTGTGGCAAACGTGGGCACTACCGATCTGAGTGTTACAAACTTAGTCCCGCAAAAGTAACCGTCACAGTCCCCACGCTCAGTATCAAGGTAACCGTCACCGTCCCCATGCCCAGTCTCGCGAGGGAATCTGTGTTTACCACAATACTTCCAGTCATACCTCCCATGAGTGTAACAAGCTGCGAAGTATGCTGACAGCTGAGTGGAGCAAGCAGTCGTCGCGCAATGCACATGCTCGTAGAAGCCCTTCCACTAGTTCGGGCGGAAGAGGCGCGTCGCAAAACCAGCGAAAGACGTAGTAACCACTGTCGGAGTCGCTGTATTCCGTCCCTGTCCGCAATGCATTCGCCGCCCTGTGCAGTGATACGCTTGCCGACAGTGAGGAAAACCGAGTGTCTTGACGTTGTTGCTGAGACTCGTACCGTAACTTCCAGGTCGAGCCTCGTCAACAAGTGTCGAGCCTCGAGCAGCTGTGACTCCGGGACCTCGTCGGCCTGTCATGCCTTCATGTTCGTATGACAACCATGTGGACGCTCATCGAGTCCACTGTCCACAATAAGCCTGTTCAGCTTTTCCTAGACACAGGTTCGGTGGTTGAAATTGTCCGCTCCACCTTTTTCGAGACATTGGCCTCATGCGGCCATGTTGACAGAGCCGTCTGCCATTCAGACCTTGAGAGGGTCTCAGGTAAACGCTGACGGTTCGCGGTCGCACAACGCTAGAATTTTTGTGGTCCAGGGTCACAAGCTGTCCGCAAAATTCTTAGTCGTAGATGGTATTGTTTTCCATGGTGCTGCTCATAGGGTTCAAAACCATGGCAGATCTTAGGATCCGTTTAGATCCAGCTGAGTGGAAAGCGGGAATTCAACGGAGTGGATGTGCCCTTCTGGGGCGTGCGCTTAGGATCCACTACGTGCTACTCTGTCTCGAGGTATGCACAGTGCCTAGAATCGTTGGAACCGGTGGTTTCCATAGCAACATTCTCCCGGGGGGTCGGTCTCTCGTCCTGATCAGACCTCGTAGTAGAGCTCGTTGCCCATCACCTCCTGGCCATCAGCGCATAGTTACCAGTGAAACCCAGTCGGGGACGCCCAGTCTAACCTTCACTCTAACTCTGACGCGTTGTAGAGACCAGCAGTTGTCAAGCCGCAGTATCCCTGTCAGCAGGCGACTGTCTGACTCGTGTCATGGCATCGGCGAGCAGAGTTACTGCTTGTACAAAGTATGACGTCACTTTGTCAGCTAACTCGCTCACTCCTGTTACGGTGTACGTGAGCAGAGCTTTTGAAGGAGACCATGTGCTGGTTGACAACGACACATGCCGAGTCAAGGGCCTCTCCCTTGAACCATCCTTGCACACAGTGCAACGTGGTAAGTTGCAAGTCCTTGTTGTCAACATGCATAGTCGAGAATTTCCCCTGCGGAAGAATACCTCACTTGTCGACCTTGTCAGATTCCCTCTCCCGGTGAGAGTGGGGGGTGAAGCCCCAGCTGACTTCCTTGTGAGTGCAGTTCTCCCAGGCGAGTCTGCTGCTGACTCTTCCAACACCCGGCCAGTGCAGGAAGATGATCTAGCTTTGACAGACTATCCTGAAGAGGTCCAAAACTTCTCCAGGTTCTCAATCGTGCACGTTCTGCAGTTGCACTAGATGGTGAGTCAATGGGTTTGACCCCACTGATCTCTCACCGTATTCCACTTGACAAAGGTACTAAACCCATTTATGTACCTGCGTATCGCCTGCCACATGCGCAAAGAGTCTTGCCGAAGAACTCATTACACGGATGCTCGTGATGGAGTTATTGAGGAGTCCACTTCCCGTGGAATGCTCCCCTTATTCTGGTTCCCAAGAAAGACGGAACCTGGCGCCCTGTTATCGATTACAGGAAACTGAATGCATGTACCATCCCAGACCGTTTTCCATTGCCAGTTCTGAACGACCTGTTGCAGAACATCGGCGATAATAAGGTCTTTTCAACTCTTGATCTTCTTCAAGGGTTCTGGCAGATCCCCCTCGATGATGAGAGTAGAGAGTTGACAGCTTTCTCTACTCCAACTGGTCATTACCAGTTCAGGAGGATGCCTTCGGCTTGCGCGGAAGCCCAATCACGTTTAGTCGTTTGATGACGACAATTTTCCGTACCCTCCTAGGTGGCACGTCATGGTCTACCTGGATGATCTCATAGTCATGTCGCAAGATGTCCGTCACATCTTGAGAAACTTGACAGGGTATTGGACAGGCTAGCTCAGGCAAATCTTAAGGTAAAGCTCTCCAAATGTCATTTCCTCCGGAAGGAAATAAAATTTCTGGGTCACGTAGTAACTCAGAATGGCATAAAGACGGACGAGTCTAAAATCTCGGCCGTGCAGAAAATTCCCCAGACCATGACGGCGGATGCAGTCCGGTCCTTCATAGGCCTGGCGGGTTTCTACCGCACCTTTATCGCAGGTTTCTCCACCATTGCGGCACCCCTGACACGCTTACTCAAGAAGGATGCCCTTTTGAGTGGACGTGCGATCAGGAACGAGCTTTTGTCATTCTTAAGAACAAGTTAACATCAGCCCCCAACCCTTAGATTTCCTGATTTCACCAAGGCATTTACCTTGACGACTGTGCAGCAAAGTTGGCATCGGTGCAGTCTTGTCACAGGAATCTAATGGTAAGCAACAGCCTATTGCCTATGCTAGCCGTGTTCTTACTAAAGCGGAAGTCAATTATTCAGTGACAGAGCTAGAAGCTTTAGCCATTGTATGGGCCCTGAGTCATTTTCGGGATATCATCTATCATTATCCTATCAAGATTTATACAGATCATTTACCCTTATTGGCCCTTTTTGCAAATAAGAACCTCTCGGGAAAGCATGCTCGGTGGTCGCTCACGTTCAATGACTACAACCCTGAAATTTGCTATGTCCCAGGTAAGCAAAATGTTGTAGCTGACGCCTGTCGAGACATATAGCATTAGTGAGTGTCGGCAATTCGTTCTCTGTTGAGGATCTCGAGAGAGCCCAACGACAGGACCCTGTGTGGTCTCCGTCCTTCGTTTCCTTACCAAGGAGGACGTTGACTTACAGGTCAAGTCTCCCGTTCCACTGAAGGATTTAGTGGTCAACCAAGAGTACTGTGCCGTGTTGCACAGCTGGTGGACCCGGCAGAACCGTATACCAACTGGTGATACCAGAGTCCATGATACCAGCTACTCTTAGGTTGATCCACAATTTTCCCAGGTGTAGCGCACCCCGGGAAGGACCGCAGTATCAAACAGGCACGAATGAAATATTTCTGGCCTAAGATGGCATCGGACATTGCCAAGCATGTACACCAGTGTGTTGTCTGCCTACAGCACAAGGGTACCATTACAGGTCCTAACCCCATTCTAAAGTATCCCATTACAAAGGAGCCCTGGGAGAGAACTTCTGTCGACTGTTGACGAACTTCTCGACCTCGGAGAAGGGAAATAAGCACTGCTTGTAATGGTAGATAACTTGACGCGGTACAGTGAATTAGTACCCATCCCTGATAAAACCGCGGAAACGGTCGCTAGTGCTTTCCGTGAGCATGTTGTTCTTCGTCATACTTGCCCACGTGTCCTCCTGTCAGACAATGGGTCTGAGTTTATAAATGGATAATGCAGGATCTTTGCTCCAGATTCAACATTCATCAAGCGCCAGTAGCTCCACGCCACCCTGCGAGTAATGGTCTTGCTGAACGTACAAATCGCAAAGTTCTGGAGGTGCTCAGAGTAACGTTAACCAAGTGTACTACATGGGATGAGGCTATCCCAGATGTTCAGTGTACATTAAATTCCTCCCTCAACAGCTCGATCGGTGAGACACCTCATTTTGCTTTGTATGGTTATGACAAGCGCTTACCATATGAAATTCTGTTTACTCCACCTAGACCTACTTACGATACTGATAACCCCAGTGTAGTAAAGATGAGGACAACGCAGCTTGTCTTCCAGCGGGTACGAGAGAACCTTATGAAAGCCACTGATAGGTTCACGTCAGAGCGCAATGCCCGCGCCAAGGAAAGCAAAGTGGAACCAGGTTGCAAAGTTATGTTGCTCAACCAGTGCAGACCCCAGGTATGCACAAACTTGTCCCAAAGTTTGTGGGTCCTTACCGTGTCCTACGACAGCTCCGTGGCAATAAGTTCGAGGTGAGGGAGATTGCTACGGGAACTATCAAGGAAGCCCACCTTGATCACATGAAGTATGTGGACCATATGCAGGCCGAAGTAGAGCTGGAGGCGCGTGCGTTGCAACGCCACGATCAGACTAATGTTAGGGACAAACCGTCTATCCCTTCTCCCACTACTACTGGTACGGAAGACGGCCCAGTAAGGCTCCATACTTATGGCCTGCGACCCAGGACACAGTACATTTCTGTGACATTGACGTACTACTGACTTGTCCGACTCCTACGCTAGTTATGCCAATTGTTTGCTTGCAGAAATGGGTATAAATGCACACACATTGTATAGCTAGTCGATAATAGAGTCAGGGTGGACAACATCATGTAATTATGTAAATACTTTAAAAGGGTACCCAGAGTGTAATGAATTCCATGGATATAGTATTATTGTACGTATGTGCACCAGTGTTTTTTTTAACTAAAGGAAAAAAAGCCTGTATTACGGTCAGGGCAGTGCTGCCCTCTGAGTTACATGTCACACCTTAGGAAATGTACTGTCAGTCATTGTTTGCAGATGTGAGCGTGCAACAACGTTAGTAGACGAGTGGTCAAACTGATGTTCAGCCCTGCGGACAACCTGTATATAGAAGATTTTAGTTCCAGTGCTGACGTCTCTGGCTCTCTACTCGATGAAACAGCGCGGCAAACCAGTTTTCTCTTCCCCTGGATGGGAGAGTTTTTTTTTGCCTGTTGCATTTTTTTTGTCCATTTTTTATTTACTAGTGAGCGAAAGCCAGTCCCTCTCTGGGGTAGCTAGTGTAATTCCTTTATACCTATGGGCCCACCAGTATTGTCGCGTCGGGACGACGCGAGGTGCATGGCCGAGCAAATGTAGACAGCCTGTACTGTCAGAGCACACAGCCTAGCCGTCTGCTCTGACTAGTTCATATTTCGCGGCATTCAGTGCTGCCCTCTGTAGGCCTACCTAGGTCGGTGGGACGCACAGTCCACCCTCTCTCACTCCCGCCTCGACCGACTTGACGTACACAAGTACTCCCCCTCCACGGACTGGCTTGCGGTCACTTCCTCACACTGCCCGTTGTGTACTCACTCCTACCCGATTAAAGCCAATCTAGTCCACGGCCGTATCATTTCTACCTACGCTACCTTCATCGGCACTAAACCGCTGTTCAACAGCAAGAACAGCAATAACAAGAAGACCGCAGACGGAGTACAGTCTAGGGGGTCAGAGACTACAACTATCACTCAAGGAAAAAGATCTTGGGGTGAGTATAACACCAGGCACATCTCCTGAAGCACACATCAACCAAATAACTGCTGCAGCATATGGGCGCCTAGCAAACCTCAGAACAGCATTCCGACATCTTAATAAGGAATCGTTCAGGACCCTGTACACCGTGTACGTTAGGCCCATATTGGAGTATGCGGCACCAGTTTGGAACCCACACCTAACCAAGCATGTAAAGAAACTAGAGAAAGTGCAAAGGTTTGCAACAAGACTAGTCCCAGAGTTAAGAGGTATGTCCTATGAGAAGAGGTTAAGGGAAATCAACCTGACGACACTGGAGGACAGGAGAGATAGGGGGGGGGCATGATAACGACTTACAAAATACTGAGAGGAATTGACAAGGTGGACAAAGACAGGATGTTCCAGAGACTGGACAAGGCAACACGGGACACAGATGGAAGCTGAAGACACAGATGAATCAAAGGGATGTTAGGAAGTATTTCTTCAGCCACAGAGTAGTCAGTAAGTGGAATAGTTTGGGAAGCGATGTAGTGGAGGCAGGATCCATACATAGCTTTAAGCAGAGGTACGATAAAGCTCATGGTTCGGGGAGAGTGACCTAGTAGCGACCAGTGAAGAGGCGGAGCCAGGAGCTTGGACTCGACCCCCTGCAACCTCAACTAGGTGAGTACAACTAGGTGAGTACACACACACATATACAGACACACATACATAGTTTTAAGACGAGATTTGATAAAGCTCATGGAGCAGTGAGAAAGAGGACCTAGTAGCAGTGAGTGAAGAGGCGGGACAAGGAGCTATGACTCGACCCCTGCAACCACAAATAGGTGAGTACAAACAGGTGAGTACTCACACACACTTGTTTTAACAAGCTGCATAAATTACACACCATTATCACGAAGAAATTATGTAAAATGAAAGTGCTGGAAACAGTAAATGTAGTGCCTAAGTACAGATCCACTTCACAGATGGAAGCATCTTCCAGGCAGACTTTAGCAACCTGGCTAGAAAACACAGTATCAGTGATCACTGTTTACTTTTCGTTTAATTTATGTAACACTCGCCTTGTGTATTAAGCGGCAGGTGTTTCAAACACTACGTGTATCAGAACAGATGTTCAAACTCTGTGTACAACCTGCGTGGCAGAGCAGATGTAACGAATAGCAGTGTGTGTGGCAGAGATCAGCTCTGAACACTAGTACACTTCAGGGTGGACATTTTGTCCTCACACACGACTGAACAAACATTCTGATACGAGAGTCGTGACCCACTTGAGATTAGCCAAACATTCTCACAATCTTATACATGTGATCTCAGGCAAGAGTGGTCACATATACTCACCTGAGAGACTTCACATTCTTCTCCAAACTCTGTTACATGTTCATGAGATCAGATACACATTCTCAAACAACCGTGACCAAGCATTTTCAGACAAATATGGTTAACCATCTTCACTTAAGTGTATCTTTACATAATTAACAAGTTACCGATGTCTGTAAGAAAGAAGTGGTAACTTACCAGCAGTGCACAACGTAAAGAAGACCAAGGCGTAGAAGCAGTAGTGGATCTCCAGACCAGTGACGTTCACATTCAGTAAGGAACGACCAACCAGTGGATCTCCAGACCAGTGACGTTCACATGCAGTAAGGAACGACCAACCAGTGGATCTCCAGACCAGTGACGTTCACATGCAGTAAGGAACGACTAACCAGTGGATCTCCAGTCCAGTGACGTTCACATGCAGTAAGGAACGACCAACCAGTGGATCTCCAGACCAGTGACGTTCACATGCAGTAAGGAACGACCAACCAGTGGATCTCCAGACCAGTGACGTCCCCATACAGTAAGGAACGACCAACCAGTGGATCTCCAGACCAGTGACGTCCCCATACAGTAAGGAACGACCAACCAGTGGATCTCCAGACCAGTGACGTCCCCATACAGTAAGGAACGACCAACCAGTGGATCTCCAGACCAGTGACGTCCCCATACAGTAAGGAACGACCAACCGTGCAGCAGAAGCTTCAGTAACATCACTACCAGTACAGCACAATGAGACCAGTCATCACTGCCGCAGCTGTGATTATCATAGCAGTGTGTGTCAACACCCAGACTCAGGTAATATCACTAATCCTCTTTCCTCAAAAACACATAAGAACAAACCTACTAAAGAAATTCTCTCAACCCAATATCAATGTTACCCAGAAAACACAAGCTGCGTCAGGTTACGTATTTTTTGACTCACTAGGAAGGTAGGCAGCATTATTACCTCACAAGCTGCGTCAGGTTACGTATTTTTTGACTCACTAGGAAGGTAGGCAGCATTATTACCTCACAAGCTGCGTCAGGTTACGTATTTTTTGACTCACTAGGAAGGTAGGCAGCATTATTACCTCACAAGCTGCGTCAGGTTACGTATTTTTTGACTCACTAGGAAGGTAGGCAGCATTATTACCTCACAAGCTGCGTCAGGTTACGTATTTTTTGACTCACTAGGAAGGTAGGCAGCATTATTACCTCATAACAGAAATGTACTTTATATCAGCGTTATTCAATTTCTCAACTTTTTGAAATTCAGTTTGTCTTATTTTCGTTCTATTATAACTATCCTTACATATCCATAATCCTCGTTTTCCCTGATGCACAACGAGGTTCACATTGCAAGTTACTGTACTCTGGCTGCCATGGATTTCTCACTTGCGAAAATTTAAAATAAATCTCCCTCCTATGTATATTAAATTTGTATTTAAACTAATAGACCCATTAACAAGCAAACTTATACTACTCCTCCTGCTTCTCCTGCTCCTGCTTCTCCTCCTGTTTCTCCTCCTCCTCTCGTTGATATTAATGGTACCTAATCCACTTCCTGTCCTCTGCAGTACATAGTTGATGATAACACTAAGGTACATCCAGGTACGTACATAGAAGAAAGGTTTGACGAGAGTTAGATCCTCTATAAACTAACTCTGGTCATGTTACTGACAAGATTTTTAATAATTATTTCCTCTTGGTTTTTTACATAAGACACAAACGATATCCCAGTAATTAATTTTTATAGTGGGACTAGTAAAATAAATTATGTTAGATAAATGGACACAAGTGAAACTAATGTGATATTTTATTGTGGCAACGTTTCGCTCTCCAGGAGCTTTGTCAAGCCGAAATAAAGTGTGACATAAGTTGCATCTGTTTGTCAGTCAAGTCAGTAAGTCAGTCAGTCAAGTCAGTAAATTTGTCAAGTCATTCAGTCAGTCAGTCAAGTCAGTAAGTTAATTAAACAGGTTGACAGATTAATGCAAACTAAACCCTGAAGAACTTTTTTCAATGGTTTTTTAAATAGCGCAAAATGGAACTTTGCGAACCATTAACTAACATTTTTCATATATATTTTCAAATAGGCGTAGTGTATGAGATGTGGAAGATAACTAATGTAATTCCTATGTTTAAAGTAGGGGATAAGTCATTACCATCAAACTACCGCCCAATAAGCCTGACTTATTTGGGCAAATTTCTTGAATCAATTATAGATGATATTATAAGAAGCCATCTTGATAAGTATAATTTGATTTATGATACTCAGCATGGATTTACGAGGAGCAGTTCCTGTCTCACTAATTTATTGACTTTCTTTGGATTTTAATGGAGCTTTTGATAGAGTAGCACACATACGACTGTTAAAGAAAGTGGCAGCTCGTGGTATTGGATAAAAGTTCTGTCGTGGATCGAGACGTAGCAAACGAACAGGAAGCAGTGAGTCTGAATGAATGGTGTGAAATCTGAGCGGGAATCAGTCACAAGTGGCGTTCCACAGGGAGCAGCTTTAGGTCCTCTGTTCATAATATACATTAGACAAAGAACAGGCAAGATAATTCATTCAGAGGAAGATGTAACTGAACTTAAGGCGGATTTAGAAAAGCTCATGTTATGGTCTAAAAGTTACACATGCAGTTCGGTGTAGACAGATGCAAAGTTACACATGCAGTTCGGTGTAGACAGATGCAAAGTTACACATGCAGTTCGGTGTAGACAGATGCAAAGTTACACATGCAGTTCGGTGTAGACAGATGCAAAATTCTGAAGCTCGCGAATTTAAATATCTTCAGCACTTATAAACTAAATAATATAGAACTTGGTCATACAGAATGAGAAAATGTCTTGGAAATTACGATAAACAAGAACTGAAGGAAAGACAGCAATACCTAAGTGTTCGTAATAACACAGACAGATTACTGAGATTCATACAATTATTCAGGCCCTGAATATGATTATGAAACAATTAAACAAACTAAATCTGTATTCAAGAGTACTTGAAGAATACAAGTTGGAACTTAGCCACTTAACGAGCCTACTTAACTCACCAAATTAAGGCGCAACAAGCCTAATGTCTATAGTAGGCAAATTATTAGAACCAGCTAATGTTTTGTTAGTGGGATGAATTGTGAAGGACCTGATGAAGATTGAGACACTTATGCAGCAGGCCAGTAGGCCTGCTGCAGTGTTCCTCCTTTCTTATGTTCTTATGTTCTTATATAAGAAATCACTTTAATGAGCATAATTTGATTAATGAGTCTCAGGACGGATTCACAGAAGGTCGTTCCAGCCTGACAAATTTACTGGCATTAATAAAGCATTTGAGGCAGTGGACAACGACAACACATATGATGTAGTTTATTTGGATATCAGTAAAGCCTTCGACAGCGTACCTCACTAAAGACTGTTAAGAAAATTGGCAGCTCATGGTAGAGGCATGACTGACCATTAGGAGGCAGAGAGTTCCATTAATGGGGTCAAGTCTGAACGGTGACTGGTGACTAGTGGCGTTCCTCAAGGACCAGTTTTGGCTCCAGTGTTTTCCATAATTTACATTAATGATCTTAATGAAGGAATAACGAGTGACATGAGTAAGTTCGTTGATGACACAAAAATAAGCTGAATAGTAGATTCTGATTAGCACTGCCACGAATTTCAGCAGAATGTAGAGAAATTAATACCATGATCTGAAAAGTAGCAGATGTAGTTCAGTGTGGACAAGGTGATGTAGAGCTTAATTATACAGAATGTGAGAAAGACTTGGGAGTCATTGTAAACAAAAATCTAAAGCAAAGACAACAGTGCATCAGTGTGCGCAATAAGGCTAACAGATTACATGGATTTATTTCAAGTATAAATAACAGGAGTTTAAAAGTTATTTTACAGCTGTATCCATCACTAGGACAAAAGTCAAGGAAAAAGTGGAACCGCTGAGAACTGGGGATGGAAAACTAACTGATAATGAACATTCAGCGTGTTCTCTGTTTGTTAGGTAAGACACATATGCAACAGTTAGGTATCTTTATTTCGAAACGTTTCGCCTACACAGTAGGCTTCTTCAGTCGAGTACAGAAAAGTTGATAGAAGCAGAAGATACTTGAAGACGATGTAATCAGTCCATCACCCTTAAAGTTTTGAGGTGGTCAGTCCCTCAGTCTGGAGAAGAGTATTGTTCCGTAGTCCGAAACAATATTGTTTCATTCCATGGAACAATGCTCTTCTCCAGACTGAGGGACTGACCACCTCAAAACTTTAAGGGTGATGGACTGATTACATCGTCTTCAAGTATCTTCTGCTTCTATCAACTTTTCTGTACTCGACTGAAGAAGCCTACTGTGTAGGCGAAACGTTTCGAAATAAAGATACCTAACTGTTGCATATGTGTCTTACCTAACAACCTGTCGGTATTTTATACCATTTTAATGTTCTCTGTTTAATGATTATCTCTTGTCAGTGTTTACACAAAAAGACTTAAATGGTATCCCAGAAATTAACAATTATTGTTTCTGAAGAAAACAAATTAAGTAATATTACTGCCACGAGGGAAATGATTATGAAACAGGTTAATAAAGTGAAGCACAATAAGTCCCAGGAGCAGATGAATTATTTTCAAGGTTGCTTGAGGAATGTAAGATGGTGTTTAATGCGTCCATCCAGACTGGTGTTGTGCCACAGATGTGGAAGATGGTTAATGTAATTCCTATATATAAATCAAGGGATAAGTCAATTCCACTAATAATTCCATCCAATAAGCCTGACTTCTACAGCAGGCAAAGTATTAGAATCAATTATAGCTGATATTATTAGAGGTAACCTTGAAGAGCATAATTTGTTCAATGAATCTCAGCATGGGTTCATGAGAGGTCCTTCCTGCCACACAAATTTACTGATGTTCTTTAATAAAATAGTTGAGAGAGTTGAGATTGATAAGGAATATGATTTTTATTTGGATTTTAGTAAAGCCTTCGATAGAGTACCTCACAAAAGTGGCAGCTCATGATATAGGAAGTAAAGTTCTAACATGCATAGAGACATGGCTTAATAATAGAAAGCAGAGTTTCCATTAATGGGGTCAAATCTGAATGGGGATTAATCACTAGTGGCGTCCCACAAGGATCAGTTTTATACCCTCTTTGTTTATAATTTACATTAATGACCTTGATGAAGGGATTACGAGTGACATGAGCAAATTTGCTGATGATACAAGGATAGGCCGTATGATTCATTCTGAGGAGGATAGCAATGAACTCCAGGAGGATTTGGACAAATTAATGTCTTGGTCTGAAAAGTGGCAGATGAAATTCAATGTGGACAAGTGTAAGGTACTAGTCCTTGGTAATGAAAATAACCCTGGAAGCTATAATCTAGGTGAAGTAGAACTTGATCATACAGAATGTGAAAAAGACTTGGGAGTCATGGTAAGCAGAAATCTAAAGCCAAGTGAAACGTTAGACGCATTTGAAAGTTAGACACTTGTGCAACATCTGGGTATCTTTATTGTCGACGTTTCACCATCCAGTGGCTTTATCAATACAAATTCCAGGACATAACTGGAAGACAGTAGAACTAAAGATAACCAGATGTTGCACAAGTGTCAAACTTTCATCTTGTTGGTACTGTGTAGCAACAAGTGTGCGCAACAAGGCTACCAGATTACTAGCATTTATTTCAAGAAGTATAAATAACAGAAGTCCAAAAGTTATTTTACAGCTCTATACATCACTATGGAGACCTCACTTAGAATATGCTGCTCAGTTTTGGTCTCCTTACTACAGGATGGAGATAAATTCATTGTAGAACATACAAAGAAGAATGACTAAAATGATTTACTATATAAGGAATCTCCCGTATGAAGACTTGAATCTCCACTCTCTAGAGTGACGTAGAATGAGGAAGACATCTTGAGGTGTATAAGTGGATGACTGGCATAGACAAAGACGATATTTATAAAACACTGAGGATATAGAACCAGAAATAAAGGGTTTATATTAGATAAACTTAGATTTACAAAGGACATATGTAAGTATTGGCTTCTGAACAGAGCTGTGGATGCGTGGAACAATCTTCCGAGTAGGGTGATAGAGGCTAGGACCTCGGGTAGATTTAAAAAGAGATTGGACAAATATGTGAGTGGGAGGGGCTGGGATTGATTGGTGTCGTGGGTACGGGAATAAATTCTTGGGTAGTTTAGGGTATGGGTGGATTTGATAAGGATCTGCCTTGCATGGGCCAGTAGGCCGTCTGTAGTGTTCCTCCATTCTCATGTTCTTATGTAAGAAGGATAAAGGAATAATTGTAGAATTACCAACAATATATTACACAGCGGGACACAGATGCAGCTAATGTGATATTTTACTGTGGCAACGTTTCCCTCCTGGAGAGCGAAACGTCGCGCTGAATAATATGTCATGTAAGTGAACCAAATACATTTGAAGCCTTTGGAGTTTGTTGAGGTAACAAATGTACCCAAGTGTTGCTAGACTCCAGCTACCTGCTAGACTCCTGCTACCTGCTAGACTCCAGCTACCTGCTAGACTCCTGCTACCTGCTAGACTCCAGCTACCTGCTAGACTCCAGCTACCTGCTAGACTACAGCTACCTGCTAGACTCCTGCTACCTGCTAGACTCCAGCTACCTGCTAGACTCCTGCTACCTGCTAGACTACAGCTACCTGCTAGACTCCTGCTACCTGCTAGACTCCAGCTACCTGCTAGACTCCAGCTACCTGCTAGACTCCAGCTACCTGCTAGACGCCAGATACCTGCTAGACTCCAGCTACCTGCTAGACTCGAGTCACCTGCTAGACTCCAGCTACCTGCTAGACTCCAGCTACCTGCTAGACTCCAGCTACCTGCTAGACTCCAGCTACCTGCTAGACGCCAGCTACCTGCTAGACTCCAGCTACCTGCTAGACGCCAGCTACCTGCTAGACTCCAGCTACCTGCTAGACTCCAGCTACCTGCTAGACTCCAGTCACCTGCTAGACTCCAGCTACCTGCTAGACTCCAGCTACCTGCTAGACTCCAGTCACCTGCTAGACTCCAGCTACCTGCTAGCCTCCAGCTACCTGCTAGACTCCAGCTACCTGCTAGACTCCAGCTACCTGCTAGACTCCAGTCACCTGCTAGACTCCAGCTACCTGCTAGCCTCCAGCTACCTGCTAGACTCCAGCTACCTGCTAGACTCCAGCTACCTGCTAGACTCCAGCTACCTGCTAGACTCCAGCTACCTGCTAGACTCCAGCTACCTGCTAGACTCCAGCTACCTGCTAGACTCCAGCTACCTGCTAGTCTCCAGTCACCTGCTAGACTCCAGTCACCTGCTAGGCTCCAGCTACCTGCTAGACTCCAGCTACCTGCTAGACTCCAGCTACCTGCTAGACTCCAGCTACCTGCTAGACTCCAGCTACCTGTTAGACTCCAGCTACCTGCTAGACTCCAGTCACCTGCTAGATTCCAGCTACCTGCTAGACTCCAGCTACCTGCTAGACTCCAGTCACCTGCTAGACTCCAGCTACCTGCTAGACTCCAGCTACCTGCTAGACTCCAGCTACCTGCTAGACTCCAGCTACCTGCTAGACTCCAGCTACCTGCTAGACTCCAGCTACCTGCTAGACTTCAGCTACCTTCTAGACTCCAACTACCTGCTAGACTCCAGCTACCTGCTAGACTCCAGCTACCTGCTAGACTCCAGTCACCTGCTAGACTCCAGTCACCTTCTAGACTCCAGTCACCTTCTAGACTCCAGCTACCTGCTAGACTCCAGCTACCTGCTAGACTCCAGTCACCTGCTAGATTCCAGCTACCTGCTAGACTCCAGCTACCTACTAGACTCCAGTCACCTGCTAGACTCCAGCTACCTGCTAGACTCCAGCTACCTGCTAGACTCCAGTCACCTGCTAGACTCCAGCAACCTGCTAGACTCCAGCTACCTGCTAGACTCCAGTCACCTGCTAGACTCCAGCTACCTTCTAGACTCCAGCCTCCTGCTAGACTCCAGCTACCTGCTAGACTCCAGCTACCTGCTGGACTCCAGCTACCTGCTAGACTCCAGCTACCTGCTAGACTCCAGTCACCTGCTAGACTCCAGTTACCTGCTAGACTCCAGCTACCTGCTAGACTCCAGCTACCTGCTAGACTCCAGTCACCTGCTAGACTCCAGCTACCTGCTAGACTCCAGCCTCCTGCTAGACTCCATCTGTTGGACTTCAGCTAACTCCTAGACTCCAGCTACCCGCTAGACTACAGCTACCTGCTAGACTCCAGTCACCTTCTAGACTCCAGCTACCTGCTAGACTCCAGCTACCTGCTAGACTTCAGTCACCTGCTAGACTCCAGCTTCCTGCTAAACTCCACTACCTGCTAGACACCAGCTACCTGCTAGACTCCAGCTACCTGCTAGTCCGGCTACCTGCTAGACTCCAGCTACCTGCTAGACTTCAGCCAGCTGCTGGACTCCAGCTACCTGCTAGACTCCAGCTACCTGCTAGACTCCAGTCACCTGCTAGACTCCAGCTACCTGCTAGACTCCAGCTACCTGCTAGACTCCAGCTACCTGCTAGACTTCAGCTACCTGCTAGACTCCAGCTTCCTGCTAGACTCCACCCAGCTGCTAGACTCCATCCACCTGCTAGAAACCAGCCATATGCTAGACTCCAGCCACCTGCTAGACTCCAGCCACTTGATAGACTCCAGCTACCTGCTAGACTCCAGCCACCTGCTAGACTCCAGCTACCTGCTAGACTCCAGCTACCTGCTAGACTTCAGCTACCTGCTAGACTCCAGCTACCTGCTAGACTCCAGCTACCTGCTAGACTTCAGCCAGCTGCCGCACTCCATCCACCTGCTAGATTCCAGCTACCTGCTAGACTTCATCTACCTGCTAGACTCCAGCTACCTGCTAGACTCCAGCTACCTGCTAGACTTTAGCTACCTGCTAGACTCCAGCTACCTGCTAGACACCAGATACCTGCTAGACTCCAGCTACCTGCTAGACTCCAGCCAGCTGCTAGACTCCAGCTACCTGCTAGACTCCAGCTACCTGCTAGACTCCAGCTACCTGCTAGACTCCTGCCAGCTGCTAGACTTAAGCTACTTACTAGACTCCAGCCACCTGCTAGACTCCAGCTACCTGCTAGACTCCAGCTACCTGCTAGACTCCAGCTACCTGCTAGACTTCAGCTACCTGCTGGAGTAAAGCTACCTGCTAGACTCCAGTTACCTGCTAGACTCCAGCTACCTGCTAGACTTCAGCTACCTGCTGGAGTAAAGCTACCTGCCAGACTCCAGCTACCTGCTAGACTTCAGCTACCTTCTAGACTCCAACTACCTGCTAGACTCCAGCTACCTGCTAGACTCCAGCTACCTGCTAGACTCCAGCTACCTGCTAGATTCCAGCCAGCTGCTAGACTCCAGCTACCAGCTAGACTTCAGCTACTTGCTAGACTCCAGCTACCTGCTAGACTCCAGCCACCTGCTAGAGTCCAGCCACCTGCTAGACTCCAGCCATCTGCTAGACTCCAGCTACCTGCTAGACTCCAGCTACCTGCTAGACTCCATCCAGCAACTAGACTCCAGCTACTTGCTAGACTCCAGCCACTTGCTAGACTCCAGCCACCTGCAAACTCCAGCCAGCTTCTAGATTCCAGCCACATGCCAGACTACAGCCACCTGTCAGACTTCAGCTACCAGCCAGACTCCAGCCACCTGTCAGACTCCAGCCACCTGTCAGAATCCAGCCACTTGATAGACTCCATCCACCTGTCAGACTCCAGCCATCTGTCAGACTGCAGCCACCTGTAAGACTTCAGCCACCAGCCAGAATCCAGCCACCTGTCAGACTCCAGCCACCTGTCAGAATCCAGCCACCTGTCAGACTCCAGCCACCTGTCAGACTTCAGCCACCTGGCAGACTCCAGCCACCTGGCAGACTCCAGCCACCTGTCAGACTCCAGCCACCTGTCAGACTCCAGTCACCTGTTAGACTGCAACCACCTGTCAGACTCCAGTCACCTGTCAGACTCCAGCCACCTGTCAGACTTCAGCCACCAGCCAGACTCCAGCCACCTGTCAGACTCCAGCCACCTGATAGACTCCATCCACCTGTCAGACTCCAGCCACCTGTCACACTCCAGCCACCTGATAGACTCCATCCACCTGTCAGACTCCAGCTATCTGTGAGACTCCAGCCACCTGTCAGACTCCAGCCACCTGTCAGACTCCAGCCACCTGTCAGACTTCAGCCACCTGTCAGACTCCAGTCACCTGTTAGACTGCAACCACCTGTCAGACTCCAGTCACCTGTCAGACTCCAGCCACCTGTCAGACTTCAGCCACCAGCCAGACTCCAGCCACCTGTCAGACTCCAGCCACCTGATAGACTCCATCCACCTGTCAGACTCCAGCCATATGTCAGACTCCAGTCACCTGTCAGACTCCAGCCACCTGTCAGACTTCAGCCACCAGCCAGTCTCCAGCCACCTGTCAGACTCCAGCCACCTGTCAGACTCCAGCCACCTGTCAGACTCCAGCCACCTGATAGACTGTTACAAAAAACGCGATTCTAAAAGCTTAGAGATCTCCAGGTAATACTAGAAAGGACTGCCCTTCTAGCATCCAGCCTGTTACTGGGTTTTCGTAACAAGTAGTCAGTATCCTTGTCCAATTATCCATTAAAATTCAGTATGGTTCAATCGTGCTTTAGGATTACAACTGGTAGGCTACTAACTAGAGAAATTAAAATTTAATAAATTTATTAAGTCTAGAGGTATATTATCAAAGTAAATTAAATCACAGCAATCAAAATAAAATCAATCTCTCGAGTTCAATATTATTGTGCTGAAAACACATATCACATTTATAATTCTTAAGTACCGTCTGGTACATTAACATTTAATAAGATATTACAAATATGTACAAGTAAGTGTGTGTATGCGTGTAAGTGCTCTTAAGTAGTTAGCTATGTCTCAAGACTCGAATAAGACTTAAACAAGTGACTGACAAAGTCCTCAAATAAACTAACTTCTTGACCGACTGGCAACCCGAACAGTCTGCTTGAACAACAAAGAATGCTAAGCCCAATAGCAATGCAATATCAAGCGACTGCGACACACAATCAGGAACTGGGAAATAATATAACGACACAAAGTAGGGACCATCAGCAGATCCTCCACAAAAGTTACAAAACTCCCATACTACTGAATCTAAGTTCAGCATAGGAAAAACCCTGACTGTGACAATACACAGAACCCAGTACAAAATTAGGTCAGAAGCTATAGCTAAGGACCTGAGATGTTCAGAGTGTCTAAGCGAGACACAACCTCAGTACAACGTCGAAAATCACAAAGTCTATACAATGTTCTGTGAACAGAGTTCTACAGAACTAACAAGAATAATGAGACAGACAATCTGTCTAACCACCAAGCGAGTCTCCAGCAGACTGACTACTTCACGAGAGGTGAGGACACCCCCCCCTCGATCACGTGTAGCCCCGTGGCAGCCAGCTCGAACCCGGCAGTATAACGGCGCAAGCGAAAATACAGTAGTTTGAAAAATCAAGACTTGAACTGAGCACAATTATGACTCCTAAAACATAACAAATAACATATAAGGCAATACTTTACGATTACTATTATCGCAATATAAGAAATTAAAATTATATGAAAAGGTAATAACTTTTCATATATCTAATAATCATTGTAAACCCTTCAGGGTTGCAAAAAACCATCCACCGTCGCTCCGCCCTCTTCAGACTCCACCACCCGTAACTCCCCACCTGTCGACTCCAGTTTACCTGTCAACTCCAGCCACCTTCAACTTCAGCCCCCAGCCCGACTCCCAACCACCTGCAACTCCCCCCACCTGTAACTCCAGCCACCTGGCAGACTCCCGCCCCTGGGGAGATTCAGCCACCAGCCAGCTCCCCACCCTTTAGACTCCCCCAAACCCTTTAGACTTTAGCCACCCCGCCAACTCCGGGCCCCCTGGCAGACTCCGCCACCTTCAACCCCGCCAAATGTCAAATCCAGCCACCCGTCAGGGTTCACCACCACCAGATCCCCCCACCTTCAAATCCGCCCCCTTCAACTTCAGCCCCCACCAGACCCAGCCACCTGTCAACTCCAGCCCCCTGTAGACTTCAGCCACCCCAGACTCCGGGCCCCCTGGCAGACTCCACCACCTGTCAGACTCCCCCAACTTCAAATCCAGCCCCCCTTCAGGCTTCGCCACCAGCCAACTCCCCCCATTTAACTCCACCAAAAATGTCAGCTTCAGCCACCAGCCAGCTCCACCACCTGTCAACTCCCCCACCGTCAACTCCAGCCACCTGCAGACTCCCGCCACCTTCAACTCCGCCACCTTCAGACTCCGCCACCTGTCAGCCCACCACCTTCGACTTCAGCCACCACCGACCCCGCCACATTCTGACTCCCGCCCCTGTCAGACCCAGCCCCCTGTCAGACTTCAGCCACCAGCCCGACTCCAGCCACCTGTTTAGACTCCACCCACCTGAGACTCAGCCACCGCAGACTCCGCCACCTGTCTACTTCAGCCACCGCAGACTCCGGCCCCCTCTCAGATTTCCAGCCACCTGTCAGATTTCCCGCCACAGCCAGACTCCAGCCACCTCAGACTCCAGCCACCTGTCGACTCCAGCCACCTGTGGGCTCCCATGTCACCATTGTCAGACTCCAGCCACCTGTCAGACTCCGCCCCACAACCCCACATTAACCTTCATATTATCCAACATTTTAAGATTAAACTCAACCCCCTGCAGTTCAGACGGGGCCAAGATGAGATGGATGTCCGTGGCTGGGAGATCCACCCCCGGTGTTTCAGCCAAAACACCGCCCGGATTGGATTTCCAGCCCTGAAGACTTCCAACTTGTTAGAACCCCGAGGTAGATAATTCGCCCCAATGTGGGTATTTGTCAACTCGCCCCGGACTCCGTTCTTCAATAATTACCTCTTTAAAAGCTTCAAGTTGGTTTCCTCACGATGTTACCATTTGCAACTTGTGCCAAGAGGGGTTAATTTGGGCTTAAACCCCGGAGTGCTGAGCCAAATGGGAGGAGTGTTGTTTAAAAGTAGTTTAATTTATATACGAGTAGAATTGCTTATTTGAAGTTTTTATTTGTAAGTTTTGTTGGGAGGCAAAGTTGTAATTTATGATAGTGTTCAATTGTTTCCGGGCAATGGATTATTGTCTCTGGCCATTAGGTTTTGTGTTTTATGGGGTTGGAGGGTAATTTTTAAAAATTAATAATTTAATATAAAAATAATAATATATAATTTATATAATATTTTAAATAAAAATTATTAATATATATTATTTATATAAAATTAACTTCTATCTTTCTTCCAAATATTAGTTTTTTGGGTTTTTGTACACAAAACACAACACAGCACAACAACACCACAAACACACCTCACAACCAACCACACACACACACCCACAAACACACACCACACACACACACACACACACACACACACCCCACCCCAAAACACACCCCACACTCACACACCACACACAACACACCACCACACACTCACAACCACACACACTCACACACACACCATCACACCACACACACACACCAACCACATACACTCCACACACACCCCACACCACAACACACTCACCACCACACTACAAAACACACTCACACCAAAACCCACACACTCACCCCACACACCCCCACACACACTCACACACACACACACTCACCACACCACACACACACACACAACACTCACCACACACACCACTCACACACCAACACACACACTCACACACACACCCCACACACACACACAACACACACCACACACACACTCACACACACACCACACCACACACACACACACACACACACCACACCCACAACCACAACACACACACACCCACTCAAACACACACTCACAACACACACACACTCACACAACACACACACTCACACACACACTCACACACAACTCAAAAACCACTCACACACACACACACACCACACCACACACACTCACACACACACTCACACCACTCACAACACACAACACACACACACCCACACACATCAACACACACCACACACACACACACACACACACACTCACACACCCCACACACTCACACCACACACACACACACACACAACACCACACACACACACACCACACACACACACCCCACACACACCACACACACCACCACACACCCCAACACACACACACACCACCCACTACACCACACACATACACAAACCACACCCCCACACACACACACCACACACACCCCACTCACACCCCACACCCACCCCACTCACACACACCTCCACACCCAACACCACACACCACACAAAAAATAAACACAAAAATCACACACACCCCAAACACCACACCCCCCAACACACACACACCCCAAAAACACACCTCACACACACCACACAACCAACACACTCACCACACACTCACACACACACTCACCACCCACACTCACACACACCAACCCCCAACCACCTCACACCACACTCACACACACACACACACACACACTCACAGACACACTCACACATACACTCACAACACACACACACACACACACACACACACACACTACTCACACACACACTACACACACACACTCACACACACACACACACACACACACACACACACACACACACACACACACCACACACACACACACACATATATTATATATATATATATTTATATATATATATATATACATCGTGTTGAATAGGTACAACTGGTCACTATGCAAGAACTCATTTAAAATAAAGCCCTTTCTTAAATTTTCTCATATACGTTTAAATATATATATTTTTTCATTTACGTTAATATAAAAATTAATAATCTAGTACCAAAAGAACCTTAGAAAACTTACCTAACCTTATTATAACAACCGCAATTTAATTTAGCCTAACACAGCTAAATATATTATAGATAAGTTTTCAATAATTTAATAATAAACAAACACAATGAAATTTATTTTTTTCTTTAGGTTCAGAATGATTTTTGCGAAATTATTGCACACACAAATTATTCCAAACACAAAATTATTGCACACACAAATTATTGCACACACAGCTTCTTAGCTGTGGTAAGGATTCAGTTGGGTGCCAATTGGTGCCTCTGATGGTAGACAAGTACAGAAGAACTGCTTCTAAATCTTCCCTGTTAGAAGCCACTGTAGCTAGCAGGGAAAGTCCCTGTTAATCTAGGGACCACTTGTCGAGCCTCCCGTCCTCCGTTGTGTTTATATATCTAGTAGCTGTAATCACTTTCTGAGCAGAGTTTGTCTTATCAGGATCAAGGAAGACAAAGAAGAATTCAGGGAGAAGATGCAAGACGTCAGGCAAGTGCAGGAGGAAGCTTGGTACATGTGTGAGTCGCCATGCAGGTGTGTGTGACTCCAAGACCAAGGACAGGTGGTGTAAGGGACGGAGCTGCACCTGCTGTCTCCCAAGTAAGTTGAACTTGACAATGGCTTCTCGAATTTAATCCTGCCAAATGCAAAGTCATGAAGATAGGGGAAGGGCACAGAAGACCACAGACAGAGTATAGGCTAGGTGGCCAAAGACTGCAAACCTCACTCAAGGAGAAAGATCTTGGGGTGAGTATAACACCGAGCATGTCTCCGGAAGCACACATCAATCAGATAACTGCTGCAGCATATGGGCGCCTGGCAAACCTGAGAACAGCATTCCGATACCTTAGTAAGGAATCGTTCAAGACACTGTACACCGTGTATGTCAGGCCCATACTGGAGTATGCAGCACCTGTTTGGAACCCGCACTTGATAAAGCACGTCAAGAAACTAGAGAAAGTACAAAGGTTTGCGACAAGGTTAGTTCCAGAGCTAAGGGGAATGTCCTATGAAGAAAGATTAAGGGAAATCGGCCTGACGACACTGGAGGACAGGAGGGTCAGGGGAGACATGATAACGACATATAAAATACTGCGTGGAATAGACAAGGTGGACAAAGACAGGATGTTACAGGGGAGGGGACACATAAACAAGAGGCCACAATTGGAAGTTGAAGACACAAATGAGTCAGAGAGATATTAGGAAGTATTTCTTCAGTCATAGAGTTGTAAGGCAGTGGAATAGCCTAGAAAATGACGTAGTGGACGCAGGAACCATACACAGTTTTAAGACGAGGTTTGATAAAGCTCATGGAGCGGGGAGAGAGAGGGTCTAGTAGCAACCGGTGAAGAGGCGGGGCCAGGAGCTAGGACTCGACCCCTGCAACCACAAATAGGTGAGTACAAATAGGTGAGTACAAATAGGTGAGTACACACACACACACACACACACACACACACACACACACACACACACACACACAAGCAGGGATAACAGGGAAGGCACTACAATGGATCAGGGAATACATGTCAGGAAGACAACAGCGAGTTATGGTACGTGGCGAGGTGTCAGAGTGGGCACCTGTGACCAGCGGGGTCCCACAGGGGTCAGTCCTAGGACCAGTGCTGTTTCTGGTATTTCTGAACGACATGACGGAAGGAATAGACTCCGAGGTGTACCTGTTTGCAGATGACGTGAAGTTGATGAGAAGAATACATTCGATCGAAGACCAGGCAGAACTACAAAGGGATCTGGACAGGCTGCAGACCTGGTCCAGCAATTGGCTCCTGGAGTTCAATCCCACCAAGTGCAAAGTCATGAAGATTGGGGAACGGCAAAGAAGACCGCAGATGGAGTACAGTCTAGCGGGTCAGAGACTACAAACCTCACTCAAGGAAAAAGATCTTGGGGTGAGTATAACACCAGGCACATCTCCTGAAGCGCACATCAACCAAATAACTGCTGCAGCATATGGGCGCCTAGCAAACCTCAGAACAGCATTCCGACATCTTAATAAGGAATCGTTCAGGACCCTGTACACCGTGTATGTTAGGCCCATATTGGAGTATGCGGCACCAGTTTGGAACCCACACCTAGCCAAGCACGTAAAGAAACTAGAGAAAGTGCAAAGGTTTGCAACAAGACTAGTCCCAGGGCTAAGAGGTACGTCCTACGAGGAGAGGTCAAGGGAAATTAACCTGACGACACTTGAGGACAGGAGAGGTGGGGGGAGATATGATAACGACATACAAAATACTGAGAGGAATTGACAAGGTGAACAAAGACAGGATGTTCCAGAGATTGGACACAGCAACAAGGGGACACAGTTGGAAATTGAAGACATAGATGAATCACAGGGATGTTAGGAAGTATTTCTTCAGCCACAGAGTAGTCAGTAAGTGGAATAGTTTGGGAAGCGATGTAATGGAGGCAGGATCCATACATAGCTTTAAGCAGAGGTATGATAAAGCTCACGGTTCAGGGAGAGTGACCTAGTAGCGATCAGTGAAGAGGCAGGGCCAGGAGCTCGGACTCGACCCCCGCAACCTCAACTAGGTGAGTACACACACACATGATAACGACATATAAAATACTGAGAGGTATAGACAAGGTGGACAGAGACAGGATGCTCCAGGGATGGGACACAGCAACGAGGTGTCACAGTTGGAGGTTGAAGACTCAGATGAATCACACGGATGTAAGGAAGTATTTCTTCAGTCACAGAGTTTTCAGGAAGTGGAATAGCCTCGGTAGTGATGTAGTGGAGGCAGGATCCCTACATAGCTTTAAGAAGAGGTATAATAAAGCTCACAGAGAGGGAAGAGTGATTGAGTAGCGGCCAGGAGCTGCGACCCAACCCCTGGAACCACAACTAGGCGAGTACACTCACACACACACGTGACACGAGATCAGATCTTAAGGCTGTGGTGAGAACGGAGAGATATCACCGTGTGTTCCTTGACCAGGACAGAACGTTACAGGAGAGACAACAGCTGAAAGAGACATGTAAAACAGTGAAAAATAGGTGGAAGAAGCAGTGACTGTAGTGAAAGTTGAAGAACTCTGCTTCAGGAACACACTACACTCAGCCCCTCTCAGTGTGGAAGCCTCAGGGATATATTTCAGTTAACCCTCACATTGTGGAAGCCTCAGGGATATATTTCAGTTAACCCTCTCAGTGTGGAAGCCTCAGGGATATATTTCAGTTAACCCTCACATTGTGGAAGCCTCAGGGATATATTTCAGTTAACCCTCACATTGTGGAAAGCCTCAGGGATATATTTCAGTTAACCCTCACATTGTGGAAGCCTCAGGGATATATTTCAGTTAACCCTCACATTGTGGAAGCCTCAGGGATATATTTCAGTTAACCCTCACATTGTGGAAGCCTCAGGGATATATTTCAGTTAACCCTCATATTGTGGAAGCCTCAGGGATATATTTCAGTTAACCCTCTCAGTGTGGAAGCCTCAGGGAAAGCACGTAGTTCCCTAGCATACGCCCCAAACTAAACTCCGTATCTCACTCACCCTTAATAACTCATAATAACTAGACTGTACTTCTAACCCGTGCCCCGTGGACTGGTGCCAAAAGCTCTCGCTTCACACGTTGTGTGTCCGGGTTCGATTCCCGGCGAAGGAGAGGAAACATTGGATGTGTTTAATTACGCTAGTTGTCTATGTTCACGAATCAGAAAAATGGGTACCAGGGTGTTAGTGGACCGGTGTGGGTCACATCCTAAGTGTTAGTGGACTGGTGTGGGTCACATCCTGGGTGTTAGTGGACTGGTGTGGGTCACATTATGGGTGTTAGTGGACCAGTGTGGGTCACATCCAGGGTGTTAGTGGACTGGTGTGGGTCACATCCTGGGTGTTAGTGGACTGGTGTGGGTCACATCCTGGGTGTTAGTGGACTGGTGTGGGTCACATCCTGGGTGTTAGTGGACTGGTGTGAGTCACATTCAGGGTGTTAGTGGACTGGTGTGGGTCACATCCTGGGTGTTAGTGGACTGGTGTGGGTCATATCCTGGGTGTTAGTGGACTGGTGTGGGTCACATCCTGGGTGTTAGTGGACTGGTGTGGGTCACATCCTGGGTGTTAGTGGGCTGGTGTGGGTCACATTATGGGTGTTAGTGGAATGGTGTGGGTCACATTATGGGTGTAGTGGACCGGTGTGGATCACA
>NC_069437.1:42299104-42351264 GCF_026875155.1 Cherax quadricarinatus | reverse complement strand
TTAAAAACTGGGGGGCCCAACCCAGATACACTTTTGGGGTCACTTGTTTATCTAGGGGGAAATTTGCTCACTCTAACCCCTTTAAAGGGCAGGTGAAATTGCCGCCTAGAAAATGTACAGAGAATTTTTCCGGGCCCGGGCAAAAACGGAGATAAAACACCTCAATTTGGGAGCGCTTGGGTTTCAAACCTGTTTTCCCCTGGAACGGGGAGGGAGGATACATGTTATATACACCGGGAAAATCCTGAGGACTAAAACGAACTTGCCACGAAAATCCCCCCTCGAAAGAAAAAGACTTGGAGCATGCCCACCCCCCAAATAAAAAAGCAGGGGGTCACTAGCAGAAAAGAGACCATCAAAAAGTGTCGGGGGCCCGAATGTTAAAAATCCCCCCAGAAAACCATAAAGGGGGATTCCCAACAACCCCGGGCATTTTCAGCTGGACGGGGAAAAAGCCCCAAAAGTCGTTCCTGATCGCCGGGCTGTGGCTCGTACGTTGGTTTGGTGTCCCCAGCAGAACAGCCTGGTTCTGGCGTGATCCACCAGGGGGCCCTGGTCCCAGCCCGGGCGGGGGGGCGTTGACCCCCCGAAACTTTTCCCGGGTTTAAACTCCAGGTAAACAGGGGTCTATGACCCCTCCAGGGCGCCAATATCGTGTAGAGGGCTTCACGGGGGTCTAGCCCCTACGGGGACAGCTGGGTTCCTGGTATTTGGGGGTTCACAGGGAAAGGGATGAGCCTTCCCGATGCATAGCTGGGACTTTTTAGGAAAGGGCTTACCAAGGGTTGTACAAGGTAACATAGGGATCTTGTTAGGGTGAGGGCTCTACCAAGGGGGTACAAAAGGTAAATACTGGGGTTTTTTGGTGAGGGGTCTAACCCTGGTGAAACAGGTTTTAAGAGATGGTTCAGGATAAATGCCCATAGGTTAACCAGAAAGATCCATGCCCGGGTTTTCTTTTAAACTCTGTATGACCCTAGTGGTTTAGCGTTGGTTTTTGATTAAAAAAAATAAATTTTTATTATTTAAAAATTTAAAAAAAGAGCAAATAAAAAAATAAAAATTTATGGCAAGTTATCATGAAAAATAATTCTGATTGGGCCCTTTAAAACCAGTAGGGGAAATTTATTAGGTCTGTTTTGCTGGCTCAAAATTCAATTAAAACAATCAATGCGCTGGGATAACCCTTTTGGGGTTTTCGTTCTTTTTGATAATAAATATAATAAAAATAATTTAAAAATAATAATAATAATAAAATAATAAACAATCAATCAATGGGGGTTTAAGATTTTGGATATTGTGTGGTTTATTGTTTAAAATACTAATTCAGAGGGGGCCCCTAGGGCACCTAGCAGGTGGCATTTGGGGGATTAGATTTAAATTTAAATCTAAATTAAAAAAGATTATTAGTAAGTTGGTTTAAAGGTTTAAATGGCTACTATGGGCAAACACCTAAATCGTTCCTGACAGCCGGGGCCCGTGGCTCGTACGTTGGTTTGCTGCAGCCAGCACAACAGCCTGGTTGTCAGGGGTGTCCACCAGGAGGCCTGGTCACAGGACCGGGCCGCGGGGGCTTTACCCCGAACTCCCCGGGTAAATCCGGTGGGCCACGTAAAGGGCTTACTCCCCCTGTAAAAACTTCAGACAGTATTAAAGGCGGTCCTCCTCAGGAAAATTAATAAATAGAAAAAGAATAATAACAGACAAAATAAAGACTTTATTATTTAGAAAATATAAATTTTAAAAAACTTAAATATGAAATAAAAATAATTTAAATTAAACGTTATATATGGATGTCTGGTTTTGGTGACACGGGTTTGTTAAAATCGTACCCGTTGTGAAGATGGGGGGGGGGTCGCGGTGTTTGGGTTTCGACCCACGGCTGTTTTCACAGTAGATAGGGCCTTGAGTATTTCCCCTGACGGAAAGCAGGTTCTTTACCCCTGCAATATAAGGGGTTAGTCCTGAAATTTCAACAGGTCACAGGAAATTAAATCCAAAAGGGACTCTCCAGGAGATAGCCCCTCTCCATTCTTCTCTTTGTTGACGGGTGCCCCCAAGTCACCCCAAGTAAAAAGATAGACAGGTTACCCACTGTTAAAAATCACTCTCCAGGGCAAGTAAAATACTAAAAGTGTGGGATTATTAAAACAGTTAGCTTAAAGCAAGGCTAAAAAAGATAATTTTATTATTGATCAAAAGTAAAGCTTTCAACCAATAAACCCACTGAATACAAGGCAGGCAGTCTTACGTAGTTTTGGGGAGCTGTGGCGATTATTTCTGTTGACCAAGCCCACACGTCCCCTTTCGGGGGGGGGAAGAGGGGGGGGGAAGGATAGCGGGAGCTAACTGCCCTACTTTAAAAAGCACCCGGCAGTCAAACTACATTTTTAGGGGGGGAAAAAAAAAGGCGGGAAAAACGGGGAGGTTTTCCCCTACTTAACTAGTACCCGGTATGAAACTATCATTTTCGGGGAGGGGAAGAAAGGCGGGACGTGACTTACCCTACCTTAAACTAGTAGCGGTAATGAAACATCCTTTGGGGGAGGGGGAAGAAAGGCGGATCGTGACTTACCCTCCTTACTAGTACCCGGCAAAAAAACTTATTTTCGGGGAGGGGGAAGAAAGGGGGGGGAACGTGACTACCCACCTTAACTAGTACCCAGTAGCCGGTAATAAAAATATTGTTCATATTGCAAATTATTTTTGAACTTTTCCCTCCAGGCCAGAAAACAACCTAAAAGGCCTTTTTCCTAGGGGTTTAAATTTCCCCATGAGCATAATACTGATATGATGAAAAAATGAGTATGACCCATGGCCCGTTTGTTATATTATGCCCCTTACGTTTTCCCACTTCCTAAATTAAAAAATAATCTGCCCTTATGTAATAAGTGGTACAAATAATCTGCCCCAAGTAAGGGCTTTTTTTTTTTTATATTTTATTTAAAACATTTCAATACAAAGGGGGAAATTATATTAAAAAGGGACACATAAAGAGTTTAAAAAAAAAAAAATTCCCCCAAAATTTACCCTTACAAAAAAAGATTACAACAGACGAAGTGTTGTGACACCCTAATACCCCACCATGTCACCCCTTTTCCAGTCATTTCCTTGAGGCTGAAAAATTTTTACAAATTTCACCCCCCCCCTCCGCAAAAATAACCCCCACCAAACCCGACTGATCTTAACTTAACTTAAAGGATACATAGGGAAATTTCACTATCATGAGTGATACAGTAACTCTTAGCACAAAATATTTAAACAAAGAAAAGGTCATGCATTTTTAAAACAATGACACCTCAACCCGGTGAAAAAAAACCCCAAAAGTTTAAATTTTTTATAAAGGGTTTCAATTTGAATGTCAACTCTCAAAGGCCCTTTTGTGCAGTCTTGCTTTTTAAACCCTATTTTATGCAACATAGTATAAAATAAGTGTATTTTTGAAAAAACATCACAGAATACAAAATATAAAATTTTAAACCGCAGCCCTGTAGGGTACACACAAAAAATTCCCATACTGCCCTTGTTACTGGCATGTAGCATTCCATGTAGGAATGAAGATAAACCATACAAGCATTTCAGGCTAGTGATGACCTAATCAGTTTACCAGAGTCCCTTGTGGAGTCACCAATGGGGTAGCCTGCTTCCAACGAAAATTTTGGATTCACTCATTCAGGAGAGCAACTCATGGGTACTTATGCATATTTAGATAATGTTACCATTTTGTGAAGACAGGAGGAACATGATGCAACAACTTGATAAGTTTTTTGGAGCCGCCTAGAGAAGAAAAATATCAGGTACAAATGAGGAAAAGTGCACTTTTTTTCAACTAAATGGTTAGCATCCTTGAATATTGTGTGTAAGGAGGTCTCATATTCCCAGACCCTGAACGACTACGACCTTCGGGAAACTTCCAATGACCTCAAGACAAAAAGTCACTCCGAAGGAATTCTTGGTCTCTTTGCTTATTTCTAAAATGGATCTACAACTTTCAAGTAAAGTCTGCCCATTGAGTGCTACCACATTTCCTGTGACAAAGGAAGCAGAAGCCGCTTTCCATACTCATCAAACAGGACATTGAAAAATCAGTCGTTCAAGGCCATTGATGAGTCCCTACCATTTCGAAGTGGAAACGGATGCATCTGACTTGCCATTGCTGACTCTTATCTCAGGCAGGACGGCCAGTTAGTAGCATTCTTTTCGAGAAACTTTTCAAAGGATCAGAGAAATGTTATACTGCTGGAGAAAAGGAATGCCCAGGCCATCATAGAAGCCAAGTTCGCCACTGGAGGCATTATTTAACTGGTTAGACTTTTTCACCTTAAGACTGACCAAACGGTCTGTGATGTATATGTTCGACAAGAACGCACAATAAGTAGGATAAAAATGACTATGTAATACGTGGAGGGATGAACTATCGTGTTTATGACTTTGATATTCTGCTACGAGCTGGTTTCAAGAGAACATCTACACCTGATGCATTCTCTAGGTCCCACTGTGGAGCAGCATTGTCATGATTTTGCAATCACTCTCAGCTCTCCACAAGGCTTTGTGTCAACCAGGAGTTACACGCATTGTACATTTGGTCAAATCAAAGAACATGGCCCTACTCAGTGGAAGATGTGCAGCAAGTGATCAGAGCATGCAGAGTTTGTGCAGAGTGCAAGCCAAACTTTCATCAGCAGAGAAGACTCATCTCATAATATCCACCCAGCCTTTTCGAATGAGACTGGATATAGATTTCAAAGGACCCTCTAAACAAGCACCAATCAGGTATTGGTATTTTCATTTAGTCATAGTAGATGAAATATTCCAAGGTTTCCCTTTGTGTTCCCCTGTGCAAATATGGACTGCTGCATCTGTTATTTTAGTTGTCTTTGTCTCAAGTTGTCTGTACTTTTTTTGGTATGCCAGCTTATATCCCATTCAGTACAGGGGGATTCCTCGTATCATGAGTAACGATCTTCAGAGGGTTTTTGACTAGCAAAGGTATTGCCTTGCAGCAGAACACAGTACAACCCTCAAGGCCAGAATGGTATAAAGTGGAGCGGTTCAATGGATACTATATGGAAGGCAGTTACAATGACATTGAAAAGTTGCGCAATTACCTTGTTCAACCACTGGCAAACTGGTCCTAGCGTGATGCTTACAACTCTATTAGATCATTGCTGTGTCACAGCTACTAATGCAACACCCATCATGAAAGACTCCTAACTAATTCACATCGTTCCTCTACGGGAGCCTCGGGACCACTTGGTTATCGTCATCCTGGACCGTTCTCCTGAACAGTACATAGGATGAAACAAGGACAGATCCTTTAGTGGAAAGAAGGTTAGAGCTCCTGCTAAGCATAATCACATTATGCTACACTTCGCCCACAAAAATGGTTTGATAGAGACTACAGTAACTACATGAAATTTAGCCACAGTTGAAATCCCCATTAGTGTGTATGGAATCTCTCAAGATTACACCAATAGAGTGAAAGATGCTTGCGTTTTCTCCTGGAAAGCCCCTTGAGCTACCCTCGGAAAATTAGAGGATTTGCTCCTGGCAGTTATAGTCATATACTATTTATCACCCTACTTAACCACACCTTGACACTCCTCATTCCATCACAAAAATATTACTACATGAAAAAGCGACCCACTCCTCCACACCACATATCCCACACTCCCCCAGTAAGCGACGCGTCTATCCCGTTTAGTTTGAATACCACACCGGACGGTAAAATGCCGTGAGAAAACGATACATACAGCCCGTACACGAGGTTGCAACCTCATTCACTACTAACCTATTCCATATTCTTCCCATGCTACATGGGGAAAATTCCCTCTACAGCGCTACAACCCTCCGTATAAATCTACACAACCTACTATTTATCTTGCTGGCTCTCGATCCACGCCAGAGCCCTCAACACTGTTCAAACTCATGACAACTCAACGCCTGTATACATCTCGTTGCATTCTGTTATGGTTCCTGGACAAACCCCCCCCACCACACTTTCCCTAATCACCTCCCTTTTATGAAGGCCATTTGTCCCTCCGCTTTAAGCCAGCAATCCCAGCCCCCCCCTTATTACAGGTAACATTACCACAATCCCTTTTAATCCAATCTCAGCTCGAACCCCACAAGAATTTAAATACCTTCCTAAGTATGTTCGTTTTATTGCTGGCCCAGTTAAAGGGAACACGGCTGCCACGTTGCCATACTTTGCTATACCAGTAAGATAATTAATAGCTATGGCACGCTACTCAAGGGTCAAATGATAAGGTCGCAATGCACCCAATCAGTCCTGATTCTTTCTACCATCCTAATCGAGTTTTCCGGCGTGCCCAGTTAGAGCGTCTGCATAAATCAGTCGCAAATTTTTTAACGAAATTCACCTGCCTAACCTCAACTCGCACTACCCCAATCAACCCTACCGGCCCAAGCCTAACCCATAACCATGGATTTATCTGAATTTACCTAATACCAGTTGGCCCCTGGAACTTTTTTACTACCCGTCTAATTGTGTCCATTGAACACATCACCTCCCTGATCAGAACAGTTGTATCATCCACCATACCCAATTAAAACTGGCCAAACCCTCGCAACCTCACACCCTGGTTTTTTATTTTCCCTTACGTGGACTACATACGCTTGCTCCACCAATTCTATAATAGGGGTCCTTGTTTGCACGCAAACGATATTGTTGACATAGGACACCCCTGCCTATTCCCCTACCCATTACAATTTCTCACCCAATCGACAATTAATCTGTGCCCTCGCTATTGCACATCCATACAAACGCTCAACCCAACCCACTATTTCATCCCCAAACCCTGACCCCTTGAGGATGGCTTTTAATGCTTTCCTAGCCACTCTATCGTATGCCCTTGCCATCGAGCGCCACCAATCTCACCTCCTCCCCCTCCTTTTGACTCCACGAAAAATCCCTAAGTAACCATGCCCCTCACTTAGTCCTCACGGAAAACCCAAACTGAGTTTTTGATACTACCAGCCCACCACACACTTGACCCGATTTCCCAAAATATTCGCAAAAATTTATAATCTGCGCATAACAACGAGATCGCACGGTACCCGAAGCGTATGCTACCCCTTACCTTTCGTACCATTACAACGACAGCCGTTGCCTGCTTCTCACCCAGTCACCTCCCTCCTTTCCATGCATTTAATAACCTAACCAAAAAATCGCCTCATTAATTCCAATGCTGCTGATTAACTCTGCCGGGAGAGTCCATCAATTCCGGTGCTTTGCCCTTTCGCATTCCACTTAAAGCCCTCCATATTTCTCCATCAGTTATTTCCCCAACCACGTGCTTCCCTATCACTGTTACGCTAAACTGACATACCACACTACCACACACTGTTCTTAAAACCCCACACTCTACCCCTTCTCGTTGCCAGTATTCTCATACCACTTGTCTGCACAACGCCCCCATTCCTTCCGTAGCTTTTATGACCTGCCCCTCCCTGTACCCACCCCTATCGACTCATTGAACCTCCAACCATGGAATAGTCATTGATGATGTCGTTGTTTTGCCTCACGCAATACGCACGATGGAAGGTCTATCGCCCCATTAACACCTTTTCCACCCCCGCCTGTACCCGCACCGCTTGGAACCTCATCATACTGTTACCGCACGCAGTCTCCCTTTAATTGCCATAATATCATCAATGGGATAATTTGCCCGCCCACCGCCCCCCTCGGCTTAGCCAACCCGTAATATATCTCCAAATTGTTAGCAAGCCATATTTTATAGGAATTGTTACGGTTCCCTTCCTTTTTGTAATATTGCTTTATACGTTCTTTAGCACACCATCACACCACATCACAAATACTCTCCCCTGTTATCTCTGCACCTTAACCCCTCCCACACAGCGTTGCAAATACCTCTATCCCCTCCTAATCACTACAAACTTGTATTTAATTTCCAATAACCCTGATATAACCTGCTAAGTGACTCCCACGCCACCTCTGCTACTTACCGCCCGATGATCCGAATAATACTAAATTTTTTGTACGGAAAAATTGTCAACCAACCCTTGTGATATATACAGCCTATCCAACCTAGAGCTGCGTATCCCTCAGTCTTACAAAAGTGAGTTCTAACCTCCCACGCCCTCCTTCAACTGCATCCCGCAATGAATATCTCTCAATAGATCTCGCAAGGCCGCCCGACACGTTGCCCCGCCCCTTTTGGTTTCCACGTCAGCCCTCCTAATAGCGCAGTTCAGTCTCAACAAGACGGCCCACTGTAGGTAACCCACGTATGAAGAAAACTAGTCTTCAATACAAAATCCTTTTTACCTTCACATCATTTTCTGCTGGTGCTTACACACTTACTAAAGAAACCTCTGCCACATCCACCACCCCATCCACGCGTCAATAATATTCTTCCCCCCCCTCCCCCCTCATTTAGCAACACAAACGGGCTCGCCTCCCTAATCAATATCCCCACACCACCTTTCAGTCGTTGCTGATGGCAGAGTCATAACCTGAATCCCCTCCACCTCGCAGCACTCTTCCCCTCCTTGAAAATGTGTTCTTGCAGGAAAACAATACATCCATCCTATATTTTACAGAAACATTCGAAAACTTCTTCTTCACACTATTACACAAATCCCCAATTGATGTCACTGTTCATACACCTATGGCCTCTTTTATAGTTTCCAACCCGTCCTCTCATCTTTCATTCATCCCTAGGGCCTCCTGCCACCAGAGCACAGCACAAGGCTTCACACCATCAACACCCCCCCTTTGTTTTGCGCTGCCTTACTTATCATGACTACTTCGACTGTGATCTTCCCTTCCTCCCAGACCTCTGCGCCGGCGTCAGGACTATTCTTCCAGTCTGACGCCGCCGGCTCTCTCCTCGTGATGCCTTACATCCATGTTATCTTCTGAGGTTCCCTCACTAGACGATGAACCTCAACTCCAACACGCCCGTTCCACCAGCACACGGCGACAAACTCTCTTTACTACGCTGCCCGTCATACCATGCTATGTTTTTTATACTTACATTTCCTATACAGGCAACGCCCGTGCCTCTCCCGCTCAGGAACATCATCCCTGCAGGCGGTGTCAATGTCCTTAAACACTTACTGAAGAGCTCTTCCTCTAGAGCCTGCACCTCCTCCTGCACTTGCACTTTCTGTACTTTTCCTTTGTGTGTAACAGGTCCTTTTACATCACAGCTTACCTCAACATGCAAGTCTTCCTCTTTGGATTCCTCCACTCTTCTAACTACACAAGCGCCCAGGCCCTTGCTTTCGCACTGGGCTCTCAACAGATATCACGATGGTAACTGGTGCTTCACCAGTTGCGCATGCACCCTCCTTAAGAGCTTCACGCACCTCTGCCGCCATATGGTCGTTTTGAACCAATATTCTGCACGTACGTCTCTGTCCGGCCTACGATAACCATAACTTGCGTCCTGAAGTCCTCCAAACACGACGTAAGACGGTATTGGGGGGGATGTTCTCCCGGAGTCATCTTCAGGGAATAGGTACACTCCGGACCGTTCCATGTAAGCACCTGCGTCCCACTTGCCCTTTGTGCCAGTTGTACGGTCCCATATGTCTCAAAAAAACTCCTTTATGTCAGCTCATCTGCCTCAAATGGGTACTTTACGTATCTTACCCACGTAAAGTGGCGAATACGTCGATCAAACGCTCCTTCACAGCTGGAGTAGCGTCAAGACTCAGGTCTTGGGAATCTCGTCACCAAGACTCTACACGGACGTGGAATTCTATTTGACGAAGATTCTATTAAGCCCCATTCAGGGCTTACACCACCTTACACCTCATCGTCCTGGATTCCATAGGTCTCCCTAATGATTGTTGGGAGTTAAGACTTGCACTGAAGAGGGTGTGGTAATCGCCCCACGATGAGCTCATACCAATCCCCCCTAGAGTTATTTACGCGCCTCCTCACACCAGCGCCATGTGATATGATACAAGGTAGCTCGCCTTGAAACAGCAGAGGGGTGCAGCGCACAAACCTCACGCGACCGTGGTCAGGCGCGACTGATGATGTAGAGTTCTAGTGGTACAATAATCTGCCCTTTGCATTGACACCAAACCGGTAGAGGGGTACGACCATAATTATTAAACTTTAAAAAGAATCGACGCTCATTAAATATATAAAGTATACATAACGTCTGACCAATGACAAAGGCTCTATACAATAGAAAGGGATATATATATATAAATATAACACTCCCCAACACACACGGGATTGAATGGGAAACCCTGGAGCCCATGGGGAGGTCCCGAAAATGGAGAGCCAAGATGATGGTTGTGGTACTGCGGAGAAGCTCATGCATAAACTTGTTAGAGTCACATACCAGGAGAGGAGGTGAGGGATGAACAAGCTAGGTTGGACCTTGTATTCCATGAGTAGTAGTTCGGACTCGAGGGGTATCATGTTGGAAGGCCATCTGGAGGCTAGTGATCATGTAGAGTTCTGTGCTTCCGACTCATAGTTGAGCTCCTAGTGGAGAGGAGAGTAGCAGGAATAGGCTGGGTAAAACAAACTACAAAAGGGGGAACTACTCAGGCATGAGGAACTTCTGTCAAGACCATTCAGTGGGAGAGGGAACTGACAGGAAAACCAGTACAAGAAATGATGATCTACGTAGCAACAAAATGCAAGGAGGCTGAGGAGAGGGGGGGGGGTTTTTTTGTTCCAAAGGGAAAACAGAAATAATGGGAAGAACAGAACGAGTCCTTGGTTCACCCAAAGGTGTAGGGAGGCAAAAAACTAGGTGTACTAGAGAATGGAAAAGGGTACAGAAGACAGAGAAACTCAGGAAAATAAAGAAATCAGCCGAAGAGCCAGAAAACGAATAGGCACAGATAAGAAGGGATGGCTCAGAGACATATGAAAATGACATAGCATTCAAAAAAGGTAAAGACTGACCGAGCTGTTGTACAGCCACATCAGGAGGGAAAAACAACAGTCAAGGTGACCATGTAAATCAGACTGATGAATGGTGATGGGAATCACAGAAAGTACCGAGAGGTTATTGTCAGGAGCCTCATACACAAGATTTAAAGAGGTATTTACAGTGGGAAACCGTAGAACTCCAAGAATTCAGAACAGGGGGGCACACCAGCAAAGGGCTGGATGAGGTACATTATAACCAAGGAGGAGGTTGAGGAAGCTGCTATGCGAACTTGACACCTCAAAGGCGGTGGGACCAGACTACATATCTCCATGGGTCCTTTAAAGAGGGTGCAGAGATATTGGTGTGAGCCATTAACAAAGATCTTACAAACATCATTTGATACTGGGCAACTCCCATGAGGTATGGAAAATGGCAAATTAGTCCAATTTTAAAAGGGAGACAGAAATGAAGGCCACTAAACTACAGAAACTGTATCACTAACAATGATTGTATGCAAGGTCATGGAGAAGTTCATCAGGAGGAGAGTGGTGGGGCACCTGGAAAGAAAACAAGTGTTTAATTGACAACCAAGCACGGTTTCAGGCGGAAGGGAAAATTCTGTGTCACAAACCTTCTAGAGTTTTATGACAAGGTGACAGAAGTAGATAAGAGGAGAGGGTGGATCGATTGGTCCGTATTTTTGGACTGCAGAAGGCTTTTCGGACACAGTTCCTCACAGGCGGTTACTGCAAAAGCCTAGAGGACCAGGGCAAACATAAAGGAAAGGCACGCAATGGATCAGTGAATCTGACAGGAGGCAACAAAACGTCATGGTACGGCGACGAGGTGTCAGAGTGGGAGCCTATGACAAGCGGGTTCCACAGGGGTCTGTCTTGGACCCTGTGCTGTTTTGGTATACGGCGAACGACATAAGGAAGGATAGGGATCTTCAGAAAGTGGTCCTTGTTTGCAGACGCATGTGAAGTTAATGAGAAGAATCGAATCGGACGAGGAATTCAGGCCGGACTACAAAGAGGATTGGGACAGGATACAGCCTGGGTCAGCAAACTGGCTCCTTGAATTTAACCCTGGCCAATTGCAAAGCATGAAGTTGGGAAGGGCAAAAGAAGACCGCAGACACAATATAGTTTAGATGGCCATAAGACTGCAAACCTCACCAAGGGAAAAGATTGGGGAGTGAGTATAACACCGAGCTAGCTCCTGAGGCGCACATCAATCAGATAACTGCTGCAGATACGGGCGCTGCCTGGCAAAACCTACGGATAGGTTCGATACCTCAGTAAGGATTCAGTTTTAGGTCTGTACACAATCTACGTCAGGCCCCACTGATATGCTGCACAGTTTGGAATCCACACCTAGTCAAGCACGTCAAGAAATTAGAGAAAGTGCACAAAGGTTTGCAACAAAGACTAGTCCAGAGCTACGGGGATTGTCCTATGAAGAAAGGTTGAGGGAAATCGGGCCCCTGACGACACTGGATTGCAAGGAGGGTCAGGGGAGACATGATAACGGGACATATAAAATACTGCAGGAATAGACGAGGTGGACAAAGACGGGATGTTCAGAGATGGGACACAGACCAAAAGAGAGGTCAACAATTGGAAGTTGAAGACATCAGATGAATTCAAAGGATGTTAGGAAGTATATTTCTTCAGTCAAGAGTAGTCAGGACCATGAATTGCCTTGAATGTGATGTGGTGGAGGCAGGATCCATACATAGTTTTAAGGCGGGTATGATAGAGCTCATGGGGCTGGAGACGAGAGGACCTAGTAGCATTCATCGAAGAGGACGGGGCCCCAGGGAGCGTGAGACTCGAACCCCTGCAACCACAAATGGTGAGTAAAAATAGGTGACGTACACCCACACACCCCACACACACACACACACACCCATCACAAACCACACCCACACACACCCACTACACAACGCCCACACACACAACACACCACACACACACAACCCACACACACACACACCCTCAACACACGTTCACACAAAAGTTTTCTCATTATAACATATTAATAGATGCACTCTGTATGCTACAAACGCATAACAGTATCCTAAGATATCTCATCGTGCAAAAAACTCTCCACGTAACAAACATACAAACTAAACACACTTCATGTCCAAATCAACTTATTATCTGAAGACATCGTGTTATACAAGACTGATACACATCAATTTATACATAATAATCTACTATTTTATACCTATATTCTGAAAAGTGTTGTTTACATCTAACATAATGAGACCTTGAGCTCTACGTCCACTTGGCTGCCATAAAGTCTCATTGAAAAAACAGGATCCTTTCATACACACATTCACAAACACAATCTCACGTCTCCCCCCCATAGAGGCGAGCCCGTTGTGACCCTGACTCCCTCCCAAACCTATGTAAACCCTTCACTCAAATCATTATCAATCACAGATTTACGATGAAATCCCTAACGTTAGATTCTATACCCCTATGAGAAAGCCTGATCCCACATCCTCCTTCATATATCTGTTTCGACACACGTACGATAGAATGTTTACCGCAAGAACCTTTCTTTCTCATATATCCCCTCTCCCCCTCATCACCACGACATATTTATATTATCTACCATTGATTTAATCTAAAGCTCTTATGGAACACCCTCGTCTAACCCCCCGTATCTAGACTTAAAGCACGCGAACCGACACCCCACGGCCCCCCCTCCCTCTGTACCAACCTAACTTAACCAGATCCTAACCTCCTCTTGCCTTCACAAAAGTAAACTACATTGACGCAGTCTCATCCCCTCCAACAGATACCACACCCTCACCATTCTACAACCTGTCTGTTTCGTGTATTCTCACCAGACGGCAGGATCCCATGGCAGGAAACGAAACATCACCTCCACGCAACCGAGGGTTTTAGCTTCATTTTACCTAAATCTAAACCAAATACTATTCCATCATACATGGGGATCCAAACCCTCAACTGGGATATATGCACCTACCTACAAGTAGCTAACCCTACCCTTATACGAACCCCCCCCCATCCCAGTTCCTTAACCAACATCACAGCCCTCAAAACGATTTTTGATTCCTAACTCCATTCCTCGAACCAACACACCAGCCTGTCGTGTATCATTCCCAACTGCCCCGCGTTACTACCTCATGCAACACTTCCCATTAATAAACACACATTTAGCCTCTCGTCTCAAAATCAATCAACACAAACCCCCACCCTGACTTTCAGGTAACTTTACAAACTTCCCCACTCCGTACCAATCACCAACGTGAACCCCACAATAAATTTGTACCACCCGTCTGAGAATTCCCCGCAATCGCTGTCCCTGTAATTGGGAACACAGCGTGCAACATGCCAAATTCTTACTATACAATGAAATGTTTACGACTATCACTCTCGATGTATAAGAGTTAGGTGCTCTGGGTCTCTGAAACACCTAGCTCGCCCCCGATCCTTTCCTATAACTACTCCGAGTTTCCTCACGCGCCACAAACCATGTCATTCCTTATAAATTATACAAAAATCTTTATAGGGCATCAACCCATTCTTTAACAACATTACATCTCCCCCACTCCCCCCTCCCAAGAAACCCAACCCCATGCACCTTGTCTTCGAATATTAACCTGCATACCCGTGGCACTTCCAATAATTGCTCAAACCTTGTCCAACACTCCATTGACATCCCTTAACGAATGAGCTCAGTGGTGTCGTCAATGTATCCAATTAAACCGGCAAGGCCCTGCCACCCCCCACTCTTCCCTCACATGGCGTACATAAGCTGCGGTCGACCCATTCTATAAAAGGGGGTCTGGAACACGCAAAAACATATTTGGGAAATGGTTTAGGGCATCCCGTTATGGCCTCTAACCCATTGCAATATCCATCCCCATTACACCCCATTAATCTGTAATCCTCATTTTCGCCCCCCTCGGTATAGCGTATTTACCACTCGACTATTTTCCTCCCAAAACCCTGTATCCTAAGTAACCTGCAAAAGCTCATTTCCACTCTTCATATGCTCCCTGCCAAATATAGAGCAAATCAAAGGCGCCCTTCACACCCACCCTAGCTTCCACAAAACTTCTCAGTATCCCATGTCCTTCAATCATCCGACCTTTCCGGCACCCAACTGAGAATTTTGACACGACCCTTCCCACAATCAAATTTTGAACCTATTACTAAATTTTTGCGAACACCTTATAGTCTACAAACAGCAGTGATATGGGCTCCGGACTCCCGAAGGGTGGCTGCCCCTTTGACCTTCGGGACCACACTACAAACTGATGTTACCTGCTTCTCCACCAACGTACCCTTCTCATTCATACGATTCAATAACCTAACATAAATTCCCATTATTAACGTCCAATGTTGAAAACAAAATTCTACTGGGCGATGGACCGTCAATACCCGGGCGCTTTCCCTTCCTCATTCCCCTTAAAGCATTCTCTATTTTTCCTCTGCCCGTAATAGTCCCACCTAAAGCCTTCTATCACTATTTCCTAAATTACAAGTCACATACGTACACCACCTGGTCCAAAGCCACGTTCACCCACCCCCCACTGTTCCAGTACTTCTCGTACAAAGCCTCACGCATACGAACACATCCACTTCGTGGTTCGTTCTCTGACCATGCTATTTAATTCCCAACCATATCCGTTACTCTAATCATGGGTATAAGCTGTCTCTGGCCTGCCTTTGCTTTTGATGCCGCAAAACAAACGCTGCGGCTTTGTCGCCCCAAATGCACCTCTTTCCACCCTGCCTGCCACCCTTACAGGCTTGGAAAACTTTCATTTTGCTAACACCTCAACTCACCTTTATCTTCAGCTATTTTCATCAATAGGAAAAATTATTCCCACTCACCCCCGCCCATAGCAACCTCTTACTATTCCTTATAGTTAGCCAGTCCTAATTTTAAAATTTTTAATACTGTTTACTTCTCTCACATAAACTTTCTATTCCTTTCCTTTGAACACTATCCACAATGTCACAATGTCATCCACTCACTGTACACTTTCCTCCTAGCTCCCTCCTTGGATGAATAACCCTCCAACCCCTCCCTCCCTAATACACTTAGATTTTAATTTCCGTTAACTTCTTATATATGTACCGCCGAGAATACCCCACCCCACCTCCTCCTCACACTGCCCTACTGGTCTGAATTGTAGCCTCCACAGTACTGAAAGATTTCACTCCTACTCCTGAGTAAGGTACACTCTATCTAGTCTCGCAGCTATCCACTCCTAACAGTATATTTCTGTCTCCCTCACCGCCCCCCCGAAGGCATCTCGTAACTAAACATCCCGTAAATAAATCCCTAAGAGCCACAGACATATATCCGCCCCTTTTGGTTCCAAACATCAGGCTCCCTGATTACACTATTCCAATCCCCACCAACTATTGCTACGCTGCAGTGTGCACTTAAGGAAACACAAGGATCCTCACACAAATCATTCTTTTACATTGATGTTATTTTCTGCCGGCACATACACACGCACAAAAGTCACATGCTTACCCATCCACCACCCATCCACACACAACACCATCCCTCCCCTCTCCTCCCTCGCTTCTCTGACAAAACTAACGGGCTCGTCTCCTTATTTTAAAATTCCCAAGCCACCTTTTAGACGGGGAGATGGCACGGTAACACTCGAAATCCTGCTACTCAACACCATACCATCGTTAAAATTTGTGCTCCTGCAGGAAACACAACATCACTCTAGATAGTTCAGGAATATTAAAAAACCAATTCTGAGTCTTCTATACCGCCTACTACCCTTTAACATTTACAAGACATACACCTTAGGCTATTAAAGTTTAACCACTGCTTCATCTCATCACTCTCTACAACTCCAGAGCTTGAATTTAAGTTTGACACCTTCAGAGTGCTCTCTTTCCCTCCCCCCTTATTCCGTTGCCTCCTAGAATGGCACCCCCACTACACCACTTCCTTAACACTTCACCTCAGTCTGTTTCCCAGGCCTTTGTGCAGGTGTAAGGAACGTCATCAGAATCTGTTGTAGCCGCCCTCTTCTCGTGACCGTCATGTTACACTGTATCTTGATCCTGATGTAGCCTCTCATGAACCTCCACCTCTACCTGAGAATGGTTTAATTATTCAACGGACGACTCCAAATCCCCATTACGTCCAAATTATCTTGTCTCCAACTTTCTGGAAGCGACGGCCTCTCCAATGACACACGCCCCCCAGATGTAAAGTCCTCTCTGGTGGTGACAAAGTCTTCAACACCTCCACCAATGAGGAATTTTCCTCAATCTTCGAGGAACCTTCTCCTGTAATTGCTCGATCCTCTCTTATACCTCTGGAGGACGATACCTGGATCAGGCAGCTGGGGGGGGGCCCAACTCACCAGCCCAGTTGTGTGCCCGATCCACTTACCTCGACTCCACAAATACACCACGCCCTCCATCCGATGTTTGTTTTTTTCACCTGCCACTTTGAAGCAGGGGCTGCAACATCCACCACAGGTCCAGGAACACATCTTCGCTTGTCATAGGTCGCCACTATGTGGATTATACTCACACTTTGGGCTGCATGTACGTCGTTGTCCTGGGTACATTACCATTTAACCTGGTCCTGAATTCTTGTAGATACACATAGGACGGTATTGTGTGCATCAACGTCATTTTTTGAAGTTGAAAGTACCCTCTGGAAAAAACCCAGTATAGGTACCTGCCGCCCAGTACCAAGTTGGCATAATGCACCGTCCCATATGTCTCAAAAACTTTCCTTATATCCGCTCGTCCGCCTCAAAGGGAATGTTGCGTAAACTTTGATCCACGTATAAATGCCGTGAAACATCTATAAATCTTACACTGACCAGCTGGGGTGACGCTAAGCTTACGTCCTGAAACTGGTGACTACGATTCATAAAACCGTAGCTGTTAGCAGGTCTGACGAATATTTCTTTGGCTTCCGTTTAATGCTCACCATACAAGTCACTATCTTGTATGCATATGTCTCCGGATGATCTTTGGCAATAAGACTTGTGCAGAATAGGCGTTATGTTCTTTAAGTAGCTCAATGCCTACAGTATTTATCCTGCGTCTCAGACTAACCGCCATCTTGACAATCACAGTGCACCTATGTTGTTAACAGAGGCGTGACAGCACCACTTCACCACCGCTGCAGCCAGGTACTGACATGGGAGACTTGCCTACAAACAGCAGAGGATGCAGAGCACAAACGCACTCTACCGTGGTCAGGCAGTGAATAATCAAAAAGGAGAATTAGTGTGCACCACCTAGCAGAGTTTACTGCCAGAGGGGAATCATAGGCCTGTGTCCCGTGTGAAAAAATAATAATAATTGAACTTTTCTTGTACAGAGGAAGAAAGGTTCCCTGATAAACATCTGGTATACATCAGTGTTATTAGTGTATACTACAGTGGTCACTAGTAAATAGATGATAAAGGCTAAAGTATCATTTGAAAACAGGTGAATTTGTAAATGAAGTGATAAGCCTATAGAGGCAGGTGCCAGAAGTCGCCAGAAACTTACCACAGGTCAGATAAGATAAGATAAGATTTCGTTCGGATTTTAACCCCCGGAGTTAGCCGCCCAGGATAACCCAGAAAGTCAGTGTGTCATCGAGGACTGTCTAACTTATTTACCATTGGGGTCCTTAATCTTGTCCCCCAGGATGCGACCCACACCAGTCGACTAACACCCAGGTACCTATTTGCTGCTAGGTGAACAGGACAACAGGTGTAAAAGGGAAACGTTGTCGAATGTTTCCACCCGCCGGGAATCAATACCCGGGCCCTCCGTCGTGTGGAAGCGGGAGAGAGCTTTAGCCACCAGGCCAAGGGCCACACGGGGTCAGCTGTTTTAAAGAATCTTCCTGGCCTGTAGTGTACTTGCATATAATCTAGTGATACCAGTGAATAGCAGAATCAGTGTTGTAGTACCAACTAATCCAGTATTATAATGGTACTTAGCTGGAGTGGAGTGACTTTCATTTGTTTCTTTTTTCTTGAAATACTGACGTTACTGTTGAATTTCATATATACCCTGTAGTTTCCAGCCAGGTAGCAATGTACACCAACGAGAAGCAATTATTATACAGAAATAAGCGTCCTTTCTCCAATTTCCACCAGTCAAAACTATAGTGATAATATAAGCATTTATTGTTGGTGGAAAGCAAAAAGAAAAACTAGTAAAAGCTAGATACAGCGATTGATAAACAAGGGTTGAGGCTCGACCGTTCGTCACGTAGGAGTTGCAGCCAGTCACGGTTCTTCACATGCATGTTATACAATTGCATCAATCAAAATCACATATTACGCGGGTAGATAATTTCCAGTAGATCCTTCATGTGTTAGCCCAAATCCTGACCAGTAGCTTTAAAATAAGTGGACCACTGATCAGAATCAGACTGGCTTCGAACCCTCGACTGGACCGAACCTCGGACCGGTTTCAAACAGATTCGTTGGACAATTAAAGCAGGCTGTAAATGGTTGGGGTTGTAGGCGCCCTTATACAACACAAACAATAAATATAAAATAGGTAAACTCCAGGAGCGTACTCCGGTAAGCTGTCCTGATATACAAGTACAGTTAGATCTAGAAATAAAGACAGCTAGAGGCTTTATTTAAGCGAGGTTATTAAACAGAGTATCAAGGTCGGGTTGACTAGTGAATTACAGTAATCAACCATTCAATTCTTTATGAAGCTGTGTGTAGTCTGCCCCAATAAATCAAACAAACGGGCTTCCACATGGATAAATTGTCATTTTTGTGGAAATTGGTGTCACGCCCCTTGTGCAGATATCCAAGAACTAGCTACAAGCAGTATTAAAACAGGGAAGTGTTTTTGGGTATGCCCAAAGGAGATAAATCTGTGGACTAAAATCACAAGGGTATTAAAAGAGGATAACATCAAAGCTGCTTTCATAGACAACCTGGAAGCTTTCTACAACAGATGGGAACATAAAAAGTCTGGGCTGACTGGTACTGCCCTTGATACTGGCCATGTAGCATTCCATGTAGGAATGAAGATAAACCATACACAGCATTTCAGGCTAGTGATGACCTATATCAGTTTACCAGAGTCCCTTTTGGAGTCACCAATGGGGTAGCCTGCTTCCAACGAATTATGGATTCACTCATTCAGGAAGAGCAACTCATGGGAACTTATGCATATTTAGATAATGTTACCATTTGTGGCAAGACCCAGGAGGAACATGATGCAACAACTTGATAAGTTTTTTGGAGCCGCCTAGAGAAGAAAAATATCAGGTACAAATGAGGAAAAGTGCACTTTTTTTCAACTAAATGGTTAGCATCCTTGAATATTGTGTGTAAGGAGGTCTCATATTCCCAGACCCTGAACGACTACGACCTTCGGGAAACTTCCAATGACCTCAAGACAAAAAGTCACTCCGAAGGAATTCTTGGTCTCTTTGCTTATTTCTAAAATGGATCTACAACTTTCAAGTAAAGTCTGCCCATTGAGTGCTACCACATTTCCTGTGACAAAGGAAGCAGAAGCCGCTTTCCATACTCATCAAACAGGACATTGAAAAATCAGTCGTTCAAGGCCATTGATGAGTCCCTACCATTTCGAAGTGGAAACGGATGCATCTGACTTGCCATTGCTGACTCTTATCTCAGGCAGGACGGCCAGTTAGTAGCATTCTTTTCGAGAAACTTTTCAAAGGATCAGAGAAATGTTATACTGCTGGAGAAAAGGAATGCCCAGGCCATCATAGAAGCCAAGTTCGCCACTGGAGGCATTATTTAACTGGTTAGACTTTTTCACCTTAAGACTGACCAAACGGTCTGTGATGTATATGTTCGACAAGAACGCACAATAAGTAGGATAAAAATGACTATGTAATACGTGGAGGGATGAACTATCGTGTTTATGACTTTGATATTCTGCTACGAGCTGGTTTCAAGAGAACATCTACACCTGATGCATTCTCTAGGTCCCACTGTGGAGCAGCATTGTCATGATTTTGCAATCACTCTCAGCTCTCCACAAGGCTTTGTGTCAACCAGGAGTTACACGCATTGTACATTTGGTCAAATCAAAGAACATGGCCCTACTCAGTGGAAGATGTGCAGCAAGTGATCAGAGCATGCAGAGTTTGTGCAGAGTGCAAGCCAAACTTTCATCAGCAGAGAAGACTCATCTCATAATATCCACCCAGCCTTTTCGAATGAGACTGGATATAGATTTCAAAGGACCCTCTAAACAAGCACCAATCAGGTATTGGTATTTTCATTTAGTCATAGTAGATGAAATATTCCAAGGTTTCCCTTTGTGTTCCCCTGTGCAAATATGGACTGCTGCATCTGTTATTTTAGTTGTCTTTGTCTCAAGTTGTCTGTACTTTTTTTGGTATGCCAGCTTATATCCCATTCAGTACAGGGGGATTCCTCGTATCATGAGTAACGATCTTCAGAGGGTTTTTGACTAGCAAAGGTATTGCCTTGCAGCAGAACACAGTACAACCCTCAAGGCCAGAATGGTATAAAGTGGAGCGGTTCAATGGATACTATATGGAAGGCAGTTACAATGACATTGAAAAGTTGCGCAATTACCTTGTTCAACCACTGGCAAACTGGTCCTAGCGTGATGCTTACAACTCTATTAGATCATTGCTGTGTCACAGCTACTAATGCAACACCCATCATGAAAGACTCCTAACTAATTCACATCGTTCCTCTACGGGAGCCTCGGGACCACTTGGTTATCGTCATCCTGGACCGTTCTCCTGAACAGTACATAGGATGAAACAAGGACAGATCCTTTAGTGGAAAGAAGGTTAGAGCTCCTGCTAAGCATAATCACATTATGCTACACTTCGCCCACAAAAATGGTTTGATAGAGACTACAGTAACTACATGAAATTTAGCCACAGTTGAAATCCCCATTAGTGTGTATGGAATCTCTCAAGATTACACCAATAGAGTGAAAGATGCTTGCGTTTTCTCCTGGAAAGCCCCTTGAGCTACCCTCGGAAAATTAGAGGATTTGCTCCTGGCAGTTATAGTGAATGTGTCCTGAAAACGAAGAAGGTATCAAATTAACGCCATGCAGTGCAGTTTGTGTGATGGGGTGTAAGTGGGGTGTCGCGTTCTAACTCGACAGGTAATGGAGGATCACGTTTCCTGTATTTAAAATATGTAATGCTGGATTTAGCTGCATTGGTTTTGATCCTCCATTTTTTTCCCAGATGGCTAATCCTGTCGACCTCATTTTGTGTTTTGTGTGTGATGTATCTATATTTGGGCATGAGTGATAAGTTTTTGTAATGTCGTCTGCATGGGCTATGTGATGGATTTGGGGTATACAGTGTTGGAATGTCGTTAGTTTATAAAATGTAGAGGGTGGGGGAGAGGACAGATCCCTGGGTACTCCAGCATTTAGTGTGAAGTAGTCAGAGTAACAGCCTTGGAATTTTATTTCATGGTACGGCCGTCTAGGAAGTTGCAGAGGATTTACGAGTAGTGAGAGGCAGGTTAAAGTTAGTGCAGAGTTTGTACTTGAGCCCTCGTGCCAGACACAGTGTCAAAAGTTTTTTCAACGTCCTTTGCAACCAGGCTGTCCTGTTTCTTTGTTTTGTGTTTATGTGGATTGTAGTTGAGATGATGTTAATGGCATTCCTGTGTGGATCTGTGTGTTCTGAAGCCAAACTGGCCATCAGAAAAGTAGAGAATTGTGTTTCCAGGTATCTGCAAAGGCGATGATTAATGAGTTTTCAAAGAGTTTTCCTAAAGTTTCGAGGAGGCTGATAGGGCGATAGTTTCTAGGATCAGAGTGGTTTTTTATTGGGTTTTAGGAAGGAGGATAGCAGTAGCACTTTGAAGAGGGAAGGGAAGTATCCAGATGCAAGGGAGGCATTGAGGAGGTTTGTGTAGGCATTAATGATAGAGTCAGGAAAGTGTTTAGGAAAATATGGTTTAGGCAGAGCAGCCAGGACCTTGGGAGGAAGGTGTCTGAGGAGAGTTTTAATGTCTGTGTTTGGTGAAAGGGTGTGTCGAGTTCTTGGGAGGAGGTAAAGAGTCTAGATTGTATGTGGCTATCTGGTGTTTGTTTCTTGTGTGTGTGCAGTGTTCCAGTGATCAGGTTTTCTAATGTGTTTGAATAAACGTAGGAGGGTGGGGGGGGTGGAGTGGGGGGGGGGGAGGTGGTGAGAGTGGAAATGTTCTCCCAGATAGTTTGAAGATATTGGTAGCCAGCCTGCGGTCTGAGATATGTGTGTTGTTGTGCGTTTGGAGTGAGGTTGTGCCTCTGATTTTATGATAACGTTTTCCAGAAGCTGTAGTGTTTTTAAACACAGTCTTGTCTGCTTGTTGATTAGTTGTGACCAGTGATTTGTTGTGGTCTGGTCCTAAGCTGTGTAAAATGTTGTTTCTAAGGTAGTAATCTTAATTGGACTGATTTAAACTATGGTGTTGTAGAGGAAGGTTGTTGTAAGCAGATAATTAGTCTTCCTTGTTCTGATGACGTTTGAAGGAATATCGTGTGGTGTGAGTTTTTCTTTGGCATTGGCGATGTGGCTCTTTGTGTAATGTGTCCTGGATGAAATCGAAAATTGAGTAATCGATGCCAGAATAGGTTTGTTGTTGTAGTCATAGGTGGAGGTGATAATATTGTCTATGTTTGTTTGAAGCATCCCAGTCAGCGTTCTTGTAGGAGGACAAGGAAGGTTGAGGTTGGAATGAGGATAGGTTAAAGGAGTGTGTAAGATGGCTGGCATGTGATCAGAGCTGTAATAGGGCCAGTGAGATGTAGTGTTGAAATAAAGAGCTGGCCCGTTTGCCAGAAATGATGTCTGGTTTGCCTTGCCTGTGTTGTTTAGAAGGTATGAAGTCTTGGCCGAGATGAATTAGGTGTTATATGGTTTGCAAGTTGAGTAATTGGTGACCAAGTTGGTTGTTACGGTGTGATGAAAGGCGGTGTGTTTGGTATTCAAAGTTTATTCTCTATAAGGATTACAATGCTGAGTTTTTAACAGAAATTTGGTATTGTTGGTTTTACATGTAGTAAAATTTGTGAATTACAGAGTGTACCACTAAACGCTTAGTAAGCATGGCTAGGCATTCGGGCATACTTAGTTTTATTCTTAATTGTAAAATATTACAAATTATGAGTAATTTGGAATTATGGCGAAAGTGACTAAATACTAGTTTGTGAGTTTAGCAATGGTGAAGCTTTTGTTTTGGCACAGTACTAAGTTTTCAGTTTGGAGTATCACAGGATCATTATTTTAAGATTTGAGATTAATATTTCTGTTTATGGTCAATGAAGTCCAGTGAGTGTAAGGTGTGAAACCACCAGGGTGGTATCGGGGGGGGGGGGGGGGGGGGAGTTTAGTTGACCGGAGTGTATCAGGGAGATAAGATGTTTTCTAATGGTAGTTTTGAAAGGTGATTGAATGTGTCTGCATTCTAGAGGGTTCTCAGGTAGGTATTCAGATTGTTAGGGCCTTGACATACATTGAATATGTAAAGGTTTAGTCGGACACGGGAATGTCGTAGAGATGTTTGTCTGTGTTTGCCTGTGGGTTCTGTCACTACTACACGAAAGCGTTTTAGGTCAAGTTGATATTAGAGTTAAGCCCTGTAGATGTAGATTTGCACACAGTAGTAAGTTGTGGATGTACTGAACTGGGAAGTAAGTTCGGTCTATGAAGAGTGGAGGGGGTGTGGTTTGCCAGATGGGATTTTAGTGATTAACTTACTGCAGCTTTTTGTTAGGTTATTATTGGCTAGTGTGTTGCTGCAGTTTTGACCCCCAAGCACAAATAGCATAGGTGGGGTATGGATAAATAAGTGGTGGTAAGGTGAGAAGGGCATTTTGCGGCACGTAGACGTATCTTGGAGGGATCCAACCGTTTTGGTACTTTTTTGGTTATATGCTGGATAGGGTCCCTTGAAATTTCAGGTTGTTGTCAAGGTGAAGCTAGGAATTTTCCCCATTATTTTGGAAATTTAAAGTGTTGTCAACTTAAGTTAATTTGTGATCCCTCTTGCTACCAAACATAATATAGTAGGTTTTGTCAGTGTTAAGTAAGTTTATTGGCGTCACCAATTCGTATTTTAATCGTCCTCATTACAATGGGTTTTTGGGGTGGCAAGATTTAGGGTGGAGAGACATAAGCCGGTCATCGCAAAGAGAAGGGTTTCAGGTTTTGGGGGATACGTTTGGGAAAGGTCATTGATGTATGAGGAAGGCAGGGGACCAAGGAATTTCCTGGGAACCCCAGTATAAAGTGGGCCCGTGTTGCTGAGCTTGGGCTTTAAGGGTGACGTACTGATGTAAGATTTGAAAAGAAAGCGAAAGGCCTCTTATACCGTTGATAAATTTTGGGGAGTAGGATTCAGGGTTACGTGTCAAAAGTTTTTTAGGTCATAAAATTCCTTGGATATTCCTTTTTTCCCAATGCTGGTAAAGAGTCTAGCATTTTTATGTTTGCATCTTTTGTGCTTTTATTTTTCTAAATCCAAATTGGCGGGGTTGTTTTTGTTTTGAGCCGTTATAAATAAATACAGTCTCCTGTGCACGAGTTTCCAAAGTTTTGGATAGCAATGGTAATTAGTTTTGGCCATAGTTGTTTAATTTGTAGGGTCCCCACCTTTTGTTTTGGTGTAACCCTTCCATTTTGAGTAGTTTCGGGAAGGTGCTAGTCCTAGGACTTTTAAAAATAATGAAATGCAGGGAAAAAAGGACATGGGCCGCCGCTTGTCAGTAAGGGTGGGCATGAGACAGATTCCCGATTTTTTTTTAAGTGTTTTTATATCTCAATGACACCCTGGGGCCGTTGGGCAGATAGAAGGTTAGGGAATTCCCATTGGACCCCCGGCTTTGGCTTTGGTATGGGTTTTTAGGGCGGTTTAGACCCTATGTTTGAGAAAAAGCGTTTATCTTTTTAGCTGTGCAGGGGGATGTAATGGTGTTTTCATTGGGTTTTTATTTAGGACAATATTTTTGGTTTTTTTTCTCAGTTTGTGGGCCCTTAAATCTGAGAGAGTGTTTTCCCCGGGTCTTTTTATATCTCCTCTGTGTCTGTAATCTATGGAGAGTATAGTTGTTTACTTTCTTTATTCTTTGGTGAGAGCTGAGAATGTGTTTAAGAGTTCTTTGTGTTTTTAAGCCCTGCAATTGCTTTTCATATTGGGTTTCTTGCAAGGGGTTTTTTCAGAATGGTGGGGTTGCCGGGCAACCAACCCGTTTTTTTTTGGATTTTTGTTTTTATAGGCAATTTTTTTGTTTATAGTCTAAGTAATTTGTAAGAAAAATGTTGTCCATCATAATTCCTTTGGCCCTTTGGAGAATTCGTGGGCCCAATAAAACAGTCTCTAGGTCAGCTTGAACTTCCTTATGGGGCCCCTCGTCAGGGAGTCTAAATGAGACTTTGTTGTATTCAAGTGGTGGTTTAAATGTTCGTCGGGAGGGAAGGTGGGGTAGTGGTCGTAGTGACTGTGTTTATCCCTGATTTAAGGGGGGCTGTATATTGGTCCATATTGGCCCTATTAGGTTGCACTTTCTCAGTGAGCCTGGTTGGTTTAGTTATTGTTGGTAGAAAAAAGGTGTTGTTCTATTTTTTGATAAATCAGTTACGGCTGATCATCTAGTAAGCCAAGGTTGATTTTTGAGCCCCAGTAAGAGAAGGGGGGCTTATTCATTTGTCTTTTTGTTTTTAGTGACTTTATTTCTAACTGAAATTTGGGATTTTTGTGTGGGTACCGGAAAATGGCACCGTTTGGGTTTATAGGCGTTTAGGTTTTTTTTTTAACATAAAATTAGAAAAAATGTATTCCCCACATTCATCCTAAAGCAAGTGGTCTAAGACAAGAAAATTGGGGTTTAGGTTAATTGCAATACCCCCCCAAAATTGGTTTGGTCTGCAGTTGTAAATTGTTGTACCCGGTAGGGGGGTAGATATCTATTGTGCCTGCTTAAGCCAGGCCCTCGTAAGAAAAATGCGGAGAAAGGGTGTCTTTATGATTCAAGGAGTTAGGAGGTCTCAAGTGTTTGTTAAGGACCTGATTTTGAGTTAAGTACTGTAGTTTTTAGCATTGTTTAGGTAGTGGGGCTTGTGATCTGTGTAAAAAAGGGCAGTTACTTTAAAAAGGTTTGTTTGGGGGTTCAGTTTGGAGGTTTGATCGGTCAACTGTTCAATCATCTTCTAGGTTTAAAAAATGGTTATTATATCCTGAGTTGTGTGTTGGTTTCTAGCTGATATCTGTAGTGGTGGGAATTTTTTGGCAATATAGCTAATATTTTGGCATGTGGGTATAGTCACACCCCAAAAATGAAGTTGTTTTGTCTAGTGTTGTGCGGGAAAATGAAAAAAGTACAACTAGGTATAAACTAGTAATATAAAAATAAAAATAAAAAATAGAAAAAGACTCTACTTGTTTGCACTAAAGTCAAATAATGATTTTGTGGAGTCTATGTTTTGAGCTAGAAGAGTAAAGTACAATAGGTTTTAATTAAAATATAAAAATAAAAATTTAAAAATAGCCTAGTCCTCACTAGTAATTGCACTATGGCTAATATGGGAAATTTTGGTATTTGACTTGTTTTGAGTTAGAATGAGCTATGGTACAACTGAATTTAAAAAATAATATAAAAATAAAAATTACAAATAGCACCAGTCTCTCACTAGAATTGCACTATGGTCTAGATAGTGAATTTGGTATTACTTGTTTTGAGTGAATGAGAGAGAAAAAATGTGATTTCTAATAATGTAAAAAAGGAACAAGTTCCAATTGTAATTGCAATTTAAAGGGCTTTATAAGTTGTTTCAAGAAATTTGAGTATAAATTGATTTAAATTGACAGGATAAAATACACAAATTGTAATTAAATTTTCGTTTTCAAAAGAGGATTTTTAAAATCATTTTTATAGAGATGTATTTTTTAAAGATTTTTTAATTTCTATTTGTTTTCTTACAGTTATCGATTTTGTAACCATAGGAGACCCGCCGTAAGCCACCCTATGTTCCAGAACTTTTTCTGCGGGGCAGTTCCCCTTTTTTTACCCGAATCTCCCGTAAATGGTCCCCTTTAAAGGGCCCCTTTATGAGAAAAGCCTCTTTTACCAGAAGCTTGGTTACGTGGGTTTTTCTACGAACATGGTTTGGGACACAAAAAACTTTTAATTTTCGTTGGGAAACAACATTTGTCATCAGGTCTTTTTCAGGGGAAAGACTTGTATTCTGGTTATATATATTTTTGAAGTCCTCTTTTTTCTGCGAAGTTTAGTCCCCCCAAAGGGGGGGGGGGTTAAGACCAAAGGGCATAATGAGATTAATTTTTTTGGTTTTTATCCCTTAAAATTTTACTCGGGTTTTTTAAATTTTAGCTAAAAATTTAAAAATTCCCCTAGTTTTAATATTATTGATTTAGGGAAAATTACCGGAGTTTTCCTGGGAGAGTTTCGGGGGTCAAAGCCCCCGCGGCCGGTCTGTGACCAGGCCCCTGGTGGTCGGCCTGATAACCCGGGGTTGCTGCTGGCTGCACGCAAAAACCCAATACGAGCCCCAGCCCCCGGCTGATCAGGAAATGTCTTTAGGTGCTTGTCCAGTCCCCTTGAAGCTGCCAGGGGTTGTTTGGTAATCCCCCTTAGTGTGTGGGGGGCAGTTAACATCTCGGGCCCTGAAAATTTTTGTATGGTCTCTTAAAAGTGCTAGTGACACCCCTGCTTTTTTATTGGGGGGAGGTTTCATCGTTCTGCCAAGTTTTTGCTTTTCCCAGTGAGTGATTTTTGGTGCAAGTTTGGGGTTTGTCCCCTAGGATTTTTTAGGGGTTATAATCAGTTTTTCCCTCCTGCTTCCGGGAATACAGGTTTAAAACCCAAGCGCTCCCAGTAAATTTAGGTGTTTTATCTCCGTATGCGCGCCGTGAAAGTTCTTGTACTTTTTAGGTCGGCAAAATTTCCACCCGCCTTGAAAGGGGCTTTAGAGTGCAGCAAAATTCCAGCCTAGATAGAACAAATGACCTGAAGGTGTCATCATGGGGTTTTGGGCCCCCCTAGTTTTGAAGGTTCTCATTATCCATCCTGTCATTTTTTTACAGAGCGATTGAACAAGTTTGGTCCCTTTAAGTGAGATCCCCGAATAACACTCCTAGGTCTTTGACGTTGGTGTTTTGCTCTATTTTTGTGGCCAAATTTTTTTGTATTTATGAAGATTTAATTTCCTCTTTTACCCTATTTGGGAATTTAAATTTTCTGTTGAACTTCATATTGTTTTTTTGCAGCCCACGAAAATTTGGTTTATGTCCGCCTGGGGGGCCTTGCAGGTCTGAATGGAAAAACACTGTCATGCAGTTGGGGTGTCATCTGCAAGGAAAACACGGTGCTGTGGCGACTCCTTGTCTATGTCGGGTAGAGGTGAGGAACAAGATGGGGGCTATATGTCCTTTTGGGGACAGAGCTTTTCACCGTAGCTGCCCCGGACTTTACTGGGGGGGGGGGGGGGGGGGGGGGGGGGGGGGGGGGGGGGCTTTTCGACCTTTTCGCCTTTTTGGTTTTTGATGGTCACACTTTCGAAGGCTTTTGCAAAGTTTATATTTTAAATCTGCATTCTTTTTTTTCTTCTATGCATTTAGGACCCCGTCGGTGACCAGTAGTTGAGCAGAAAGGGGCGCCCCGTTCTAAACCCATGTTCCCTGGGTTGTGTAACTGATGGGTTTTTTGATGGGTGGTTCTTGCTTTTAGGACCCTTTTTAAAGATTTTTAGATATGGGTGTTAGGCTATTTGGGCTGTTTCTTTGCTGTTGCTTTACTGCCCCCTTTTGTGGGAGTGGGGGCTATGCTGTTGTTTTTAGTAACTGAGGGAACCCCCTTCCATGCTCCCCTTCCATAGGATGGAAAAGGGTCGTGATAGGGGGTTCTTGCAGTTCTTATAACAAGAGTTCCATGGTCTGGGCCCGGGGCAGAGTGCATGGGCAGTCATTTATCGCCCGTTCAAGTCATTTGGCGTAGGATAAAATCGGATGGCTTGTGTTTGTCAAATTTTTTGGGTCTCTCATAAAAAAATTTATTTTGGTTTCGACTTCGTTTGGGTTTGCGGCTTGCTAAAAATGAGTCTTTTGGGACTTGATAGCTCACTCTTTTTGCTTCATTGTGGGGACCCCTTTGTTTAAGTAGGGGCCCCCTTTTGGCGTTTTTTTCGATTTTTTATTTTTGGCATAGGAAAAAAATACTTTGGGTTTTTTTTCGATTTCATTTATGGGTTTTAGTTCTTCCCCGCGATTCCTGATCCCAAAGGATTCTTTTGCTTAAGTTCGATGCTTTTCTTTTTCTGACAGGCTCCCTGCGCATTTTTAGTTTTATTTACCCTTTTAGCCGCTCTGTTTTCTTTTTCCCTCGCCTGTAAAGGGGGACGCCTGTCCTTTTTATTTTTCATCTATCCTCCCTTTTTTTTGAGGAATAAACCTTTTGCTACATCGGGGCCCCAAGTTAAACTGTTCTAGGCGTAAGTTTTTGGGGCTGTGTTGCTTAGTATTCTTCCCAGCTTTTTCGGTTTGGATTTTTGGTTTTTTCTTTGGGCCACTTTGGTTTTTTTTATTGAAGTTGAATTTGGTGAATACTTCCTCGTGACTAATCTTTATGTCGGTCTGAGGCTCTGCGCATAAGTCTGAACCCCAATTTTGTTGTGACGGTATTTGTTTTTGATATGGTTTACATTTCTTATCAGTCATCATTGTTTAAAGAGAGAGGTTATGTATTTCCATCTGTAGGCTCTATTATTTGCTGGTTTTTAAAATTAATTTTGTGCAGAATTTTAAAAAAATCGGTGAGTGTGAGTTTTTATCAGAGCTGCCCCGGTGTTATTTCTGCAACAAATTATTTGTATTTCCCCCATTTTAGGTGCTTAAGTTGAAAACCCCCCGGAGCAAAAATGTTGGTGCGGAGCGAAGATTTTCCCGACGGGTCAATTTCTAACAGCTGTTCCCGGGGTTGTGGGGGTGTTGAACCAGGCTTTAGACTATCACAATGACAGGTTTTGGTTCTGATCTTTTTTGCTAAAACTTTCCCCCATCATTTAGGGATTAAGCAGTTCTGGTAAAACAGTGATCTCAAGTACACCCACCCCTTCCCTTTTGCCTGTTCACCTGACACTTTTAAGGTTGAAACCGGGGATCCATATTTCTTTGTCCAATGATCCTTTATGTGGGTTCAGTGAAAGCCGCGAACATTGCCTTTTCGCTGCAAGCAGTCCACAGATGAAGGTATTTTGGTTTGTTTCGGCTTTAGACCCGTATATTTGCAAAGAAGAATGTCATCGGGTGGTGGTTTTTGTTTTTTTTTTGGGACTGGGGGGGGGGGGGTTTTTTTTCCTGCATTAGTATCTGTATCTGGGTTTGGAGTGGGGCCATCCTGTGGTTTTCCCCCCAGGAAGCTGGGTTTGGTGTACGATTTTTGCCATTTTTCCGTCAGTTTTTTTTCTTCCTGGCACTAAAAAACCTCTCCCTCTTGAGTGGCTTTTTGGTCCCCGGTTTTCCCATGGGCCGGAGTTTTGTATTTTTTGTCCCTTTAGATGGCATGCCGGGCCCAATTTTTAAGTTATAGCCAAGCCCTTTCCTGTGCTAAAAAGGAGGTACATTTTTTCGGGGTGGAAAAAGCTTCCCGGGAAGGGGTTGGGCCTTTTTCCCCTGTTGTCATATGGGCACGGCTTTTTCTAGGGTGGTCTTTGTTGCACTTTCCCGTCTGTTTTTTGGGGGGGATTTCCCATGTCTGCGATCCCAAATTTGCTTATTTAATGTGCACGGGTTTTTGGGTTTTTTCTGTTTGCCTTGGGTTTTTGTGACGGGTTTTCCCCTGTTTGTGCATTTTTTCCCTGTTTTCTTTTCCTATCCCCCCCTGGGCCCCAAAACAATGGAGCTCCCCCCAGTTTTTTTTTTGGTAAAAATTTTCCTCACTTTTGCTAGTGGAGCCTCTTGTTTGCTTTTTTCCTTTTGGTTTTTCTAGTTTGCAATTTTGGGTTTTATTTTTTGTTTTTGGATTACACTTGTCTCCCCACTAGGTTTCCGGCCCCCCTATGGGTCATTCTTTTGTTTTCCCTTTCCCTGTTTGGTAAAATTTCCCGGAAAATCCCTTGGACAAAACCCCCAAGCTTCACCTTTTACTGTTTTTCCCCGGGGACAGCCCCTTTCCAATTCCCACCCATTACTTTTCCCCCGGGGACGGGCCCCTCCAGCTTCACCATTTACGTCTCCCAGGACCCCACCTCCAGCACCTATGTTTTTTTTCTAACTAAATTTTGGGAAATAGCAATTTAACAAAAGGTTTTTTTGGGGTTTTTTAAAAATTTTTGTTAATTTTAATGTAAGGGATAATTTTTTAAGGACGTGGGAAAAAAGCATCAGAAATTTACATTAAAATTGCCCAAACTTTAAAGTTTATGTAGGAGAGGTTTTGTGGTCTAAAAAAAAAAGTTATTTTTTAAATGGGGGGGCCCCAAATTTCACTTTAAAAAAGGGTTCCAAGGACCCCCCAAAAGAGTTTGACCCTCTTTTAAATTAGTGGCTTTAATTTTTTTGGTGTCTTTTTAAAATTAGATGAATATTAACAATAAGGATTGGAAAAAAATTAAAGTGGATTTTGACTGTTGGAGAAGCAAAAATAAACCACTGCAAACTATCAAAAATCTACTTGTAAAAAAAAAGGGGAAAGATTGAAAAGGACTCTTCAACAACCAGGAGCAGGGGAAAGAAAGGGGTTTTTAACTTTTTGTGAACGGGCCCTAAACCCAATTCTCTTTTTCTAGATAAACCCTAAAACTTTGCTACTGGGAAAACACGGGGGAGAGGTGTAGTTGGGGGAGGTTTTGTTGGGTTGCCGGGCCCTTTAAACAAACTTTTGGCAAAGTAACAAATATACTGCTTTTTAAAGGGGGCCGGGTAAAAGGGGTTTTGGGGGGCCAGGTTTACTGGGTGTTTTTTGGGCCACCCAAAGGGGGGTCCCCCCAAAAATGGGCCCCGGGTGAGAAAATTTTAAGGGGTTGGGGGCCCCCGGGAATTGAAAACGGGAAACCCACTAGGGGATTTTATGTGTGGGAAAAAAGGGGATAAGGGGGAAAATTAAAAAACAGGGGATTTTTTCTGGGGGGGAACAAAAAAAATTTTTAATTGTAAAAAAAAAGGGAATTCCCGCCCCCCCCCCCCCCCAAAACTGTTTTATTTCTGGGGGGTTTTCCCAGGTGGCCCAAAAAAATTGCCTTTTTTTTTGGGGGGGTTTAAAAATTTAAAAAGGGGGGTTCGGGTGGTTGGTTTTTGGCCTAGGGGTTGAGCCCCCCCCCCCGGGAAGGAATTTGGGTTTTTAAGGGCCCCTGGGCTTTTAGAGCATCCTAAACAACTTTTTAAAAACCCCAAAATTTCATTGTCATCCACTAACTCAGAAAGGGGCCCAAAAGGGAAAAATGGTTTTTGTATTTTTTGGCCCATAGCTCTGTAATTTGCTGAGAGGAAAAAAAATGGGTTTCTCTCTACAAGCTTCAATGGAAAAATTTATCATCATTTGTTATTATAAAATCACAAGGGGGGTTCCCTTTAAACATTACCTGCATGATGGATTTTCCGTTCCTAGCAAAAAATTTCCATTTGACCTGAGGGGAAAAATACACCAGGTTATTCCCCCCTGAAATTAAACCAGTATAATAGTTGTTTAAAATGAAAAATTTTTGGTGCGGGTACTTTTTAAACACCCCCCTCCAAAAAGGTTTTCAAACAAAAAATCTTTCTTGAAAATGGGTTTATCATCTTTTATGGGCAGTACATTTCTGTTAAAAAAAACGGGGAGAAAAACTGGCAGTGTCTCTAAAAAGTAATTATCCCCGGGTTAGATTTTTTGGATTTGTCAAATCCTATTTTTACCTCTCGAAAAAGGGGGGATCATCGCTGAACAAAAATTCTTTTTGTCGATCCCTTTTTCTGACGCTAGTCATCTGTCCTGAGTAATATTATCTAAAACAGAAGGATCAGAGGTATTACTAGGATTTTGGTGCCTTTGTTGCTCGGAAGAGGATACAATTTGTGTGGGGGAGCCAGCGCACGACTGCTTCTCGTATCTCTTTCTAACTTATAGCAATACTCTCTAGCATGTCCTTTTCTGTTACAATAGGTACATTTAACTTTCTTCTCGATATCAGATTTCTATCTAACCACAGAGACGATTCAGGTTGTGAGTTTTCCTGGTAAAGGTACAAGAAGTTACAGTAGCAGGTACATCAGACCGGCACTAAGCAGCTGTTTTAGGTTGCCAACTTCTAGGACAGCTTATAGTTACCTGTTTCTCTGATGTTTTTAGTAACTACAAGTTTGTGAGAAAATCTCGTAATTGTCTGCTAATGCTGCGTTTCCAGAATATCCGACGGTAGTATGATCGATTGATATTTTGTATATCAGCAGACATACCAGTTGTTAAACTCTTAGGTTGTGAACAAACTGAACAAGGCCTATCGTAGTTGTTGCACTTGGCAGACCTAACACCACCTTCAAATGAACTTTTTTTCTCATGAGCAAAAACTCTACACAAGTTTTGATTCTGTCGTGTTGTAACGTATGAAATGCGCTTTTGATAACTTATCATGTAACAAGTTTTTATATGTCTCTAGAATAGTTTGTTTGGACAGCGTCATAAAACTAATGTAATTGGCAAATGGTAAGCAGCAGTACAATTTTTGAAGCTCTCTTCCTGTCAGAGCTGTTGCAACAGGTAGACCAGGCTTACGTGGCCAGTTCATAGCATGTGCTGGTTCTCATATCACATCAAAATAGGTGTCTAAGTCATCTCCTCAAAAAACTTAGGTACCATAGAGGAGCTTTGCAATATTGAATGTGTTCCTGTGATCTATCAAGTCTGTTGTCTTCCAAGACGATCTTTTTCCTCTCTGGAAATTTTTTTTTTTCCTTTTCGTTTTTTCAATTTCCTCTGTGCCTCTATTTGTGCAGTCTGCACCATTATGATGTGTTCTAACCTCTCAAACTGTTCCTGAGTGATAGCGACCAGTGAGAGTAACGGAGGAAGGGAATCTAACGAATGAGTCGGGACGGTCTTAGGTCGGACACCTAGTCCAGCCATCTCTTGAGAGTCTAGATCTGGTTCTAGGATAAGTAAGATACATGTGTAGCATACCCTGTACTAGTACGGGACTGAGTCATGCTACCAGCTACACTCTGTACTTTGTGATTAGTGAGGTTGGAAGGTGTGTGTGAGCGAGAACAAAATTTCACTTAGGCTCGACACTAGCTCACTTCTGCTTAGTTGCTCTTTCTTTCTAGTTCATCAAATAGAGTCAATACTTCCTAATTGTGTCACTGGGCTTTTGAATCTGATCTATAATCAGACATCTCTGTATGAGCAGGAAACAATATATTCTTTAATCTATGGCTCTGTCAGTTTCTGCAGTGTAATTCATGTATAGTTCACACCGAATATTTGGCTACTCTCCAACATGTCTGAAGTTTTAATGTACTTAACACAGACAAAATCTGAGTATCAATTAACTGTTTCACTAGGGCAGTACATCACGAATATAAGGGTTATATGAGAGAGTGTTTATGGAAACTATAATACTATAGGAATTTTAGTATTTGTTGTTTAGAGCATAGAGCTTCCTAAACAGTAATTTCCATCTTCCTTGGGACCAAGAGGGACTCAGTCAGTACATAACATCCATGTGGTATGTTGTACCAAGACTAAACTCAAAGTCTTCAGATTAGGAAAGTACTCAAGTGTTTTAGTACCTCTATGGTCTCAAACTGTACAATTTCTCAACACCTGGATCAAGAGGATCCCGGACAGGCCCATTTGTTTTACAAAAAATGCGATTCTAAGAGTTAGAGATCTCTAGTGATACTAGAAAGGACTGCACCTTCTAGCATCCAGCCTGTTACTGGGTTTTCGTAAAACAATTGTCAGTATCCTTGTCCAATTATCCATTTGAATTTCAGTTATGATTCAATAGTGCTTCAGGGATTACAACTGGTAGGCTACTAACTAGAGAACAGCAGTTCAAAATTAATAAATTTATTTAATAAACTAAGTTTGTCTAGGCATATATCAAAATTAAATTAAATCAATTCAACAAAATAAGAATTATCACTTCTCTCGTGTACAGTATTATTGTGCTGAAAGCACCATGTCACACGATTTATAAGTTTAAGTACCGTCTAGTACATTAACATTTAATAAAATATTACAAATATGTACAAGTAGGCTATGTCTCACTACGCTACTAGACTTAAAACAATGAATGACAAAGTCCTCTCATAAACTTAAGTTCTTGACTGACTGGGCATTCAGAATGTCTGTTTGAACAATTAAAAAAGATTCTAAGCCCCAATAGCAATATAACAAGCAACCTCGAACACAGAATTAGGTACAAGGAGTTAATATAACGACAACTAAGTAGGGGACCATCAGCAGATCCTCCACAAAAGTCACAAAAACTCCTTTACTACTGAATCTAATTCTGCCATAAGAAACTCCCCGACTGTGATAAATACACAGATACAGTACAAAATTAATGGTCAGAAGCTACTGATCCGGAACCTACGAGTTGCTAAGAGTGTCTAGGGCGACACACAAACCTCAGTACAATATCGGAAAATCACTAAGTCTATACAATGTTCTTGTGAACGTGTTCTACAGAAAACCATACACTATGAGGACAAGAGGAACAAATCTTCCAAACAAGGGCCAATAAGGGAGATTTAGGCTCCGTCTTGTTCTAGATACGTCCCAACCAACCAAGCGAGTCTAGACCAGACGAATACTTCAGGTGTGAGGTGTGATCACCCCCCTCTATCACTTGTTAGCTCTTGGACAGCGCTGCTCTGCAACAGAGAAGCCGGCAGAGTAACGAGCCACAGGCGATAATTAGAGTTAGTTAGATAATCTAGGCTTGAACTTTGAGCACATAAATATTGTGTTTATCTACCTAACACATAACTCAAATATATAAAGCAATTTTTTATCAATTTAGCTATTATCGCAAATATAAGCAATATAAAATTATATGAAAAGGTAATATATTATATACATATACATAATAATCCATATACAATTGTAACCCATTCAAGGGTTGCAACAGTGCACTTAAAAATTTATATGACTAGATGGAAAACGTGATGGTTTTGTGTACATCATGATGTAACAACCTGGGTGCGAAAGTGAGATGTCTTTGGTGGTTGTTTTTGTACTGCAAGAGGTTGCAGAATTGTTATCTGTCTATGAACAACCTTCTAAGTTTAAATGTCAACATTTACACAGAAGAAAATTTTCATTTTGGGGCTGGCTCTTTCAGGATTTGTATATGTCTCAGGATCTTTTCACCCTGTTCCTTGTATGGTGATCTAAAATCAAACTCTTAAAATGGGCTTTGTTCCTACAGCCTTTTAATTTGGAAGTTAAATGTAATAAAATGCTCAGAGAATGTGGTTTGATGATGCTTGCTCTACATAGTTTCATGTAGGATGGCATGGTGCTTACTTTGTACATAGTTGTTTGCAGTGTTGCTGACCTTATTGTTTTTGCAGTGGTGAACTCTCAGCAAGGCATGAGTATGCCCTACTACTAGCCATCTGACTGTGAGGAGATTGAGTCGGAGCCAAAAAGTGTGATAAGGGTCAGTGTTTAGATGTACATATTTGTGACCTGAGGCAGAGGTGCAACCTTCGATAACATGAGTGTTCAGGAAGGTATGTGGGAATATTGTGTCTTGGTGTGCTCTATGTATGAAAACGTCCAATGATTTTTGGCTTTGTGGTCCCTTGGACCCCCTCCATATTCTGTGTCAGCTCTTCATAAGGTTGAGGATCTGTGTGAAGTGGGACCTTGGAAGATGGGCTTGAAGTTGCCTGACCATGTTTAGGATCGTGAGTGTTTGACTTAAGTCTCACTGGTTGGTTCAGCCACAAGTGTGAGACACCTTGACCTGTTTAGTTGAAGTGCCCTGCCTGGTGTATACCTGACTGCTCTGGGTTTGGCTCTACTATCGGTCTCCTGATCAGGATGATGCACCCCTGGGTACCAGTAGCTTGTGTTTACTGCAGCAAGGCACAGGCCTGTTGGTGCAGGCCTTTACCAGTGGGCATTTGTGTGCAATTCTTGCATTGTAATGTGTATTATGTTTTAAAAGCCACTAAATTGTAAATATTACTCCTTGTGTATGTGGGCATGGTTAAATGCTTTTCCTAAAAACCTCTGCAATCTGTTCCAGTATTGTTCCTTTCAGGGTTTTACAGTACATGGTATGGGACAGAAGTACATTGTAATTCTGGAGAAGGTTCAGTGGAGCAACATATATACGTAGATTGCCATGTAATATGTCACTTTGTTGTAAATAACCATTCAGTGAAGAGTAGTTATGGTGCTGGGAAATACGTTAACATTTCTGTAGTCTTGCTAACAATCTTCAGGCTAAAGCAAATTTTTTTACTAGCCATATCCTGAGGGTCACAGCATTGCGTTTGTGAGACTTCGTCTGGTGGTGGGGTTGTTATGGGCTATAGGACCCAACATGTTTTATGTATCTGTAAAGTTACTCTGGAATTCCTGCTTATATTGAATTGATGGGGACACAGCACTTAAATGTCCCTAAGGAAGATCACCCTTAGGGATGAGAGGCAGTGGGTCAAGCCTGTTTTTCTTAATAGATTTATTACTATAGACACACACAATTTAAATAAGTAGTTTATTTAGTTGTATTTCTCTTTTGTAAGTTAAATAAGGTGCCGTAGTAGTTGTGGTTAGCTGAGATTGTACTTGGCAACAGTCTTTTGTTTGTTTGGTGGGTGGGGAGGAGCATAGCCAGGCCCCTCCCTCTCTCCTCACTCTTCTTGGTTGGACTACAAGTGGTTAGGACTTCTGGGTCCTTCTTTTTATTTTTTGGGCATTTTGTGTGCACATAACATAGGTATCAGAGGAGTTTGTGTGGTGGGTTTGCATCAGGTAAAGTGTTTGTGTATGTAAGTAGGCACAATAATAAGTTGTATGTTTGTTATTTAGCTAAGATTCTTGGAAAAGAGGGTAGTGTGGTTTTCTAATGCAGGTGTTAGTTAATCAATTGTACTGCAGCTTTTTCCTGGATTATTAAAGGCTTAAGGTGATTTGCTGTGGTTGAGCCCCATGCACACAATTATCATAGGTGAGGTTAAGGGTAAATGATGAAGAGTGGTACTAAGCTAGAAGTGCTGATTGGAATACATTAGTTACCATATCTTGAAAGGATGCTACTGTTTTTGGAGACTTTTTGGAAATTTTGCTGTATGTATGTGTGTCTGAAATTTGAATACTGCAGTAAAGGTGGAGACCTAGAATTTTGCCTTCTGCCTGTCTCAAGATAGGCTAACCATTACCAATATTCTTTTGTGTACATTTTGAAGCTCTGTTTCCGAAAAAGCATGAAGTAGGTTTTTGTCTATATTGAGAGTAAGTTTGTTTGTAATCATCCATGTAGATAATTTTAGCAGTTCAGCATTACCGTGTTGTTAGTATGGGTTGGGGTTGGGGTAAGAAAAGACATCAAGTTGTGTTGTCTGCAAATAACATGGGTTTAAGGAGATTAGAGTGCATTTAGTAGGTCGTTGTGTAAATGAGAAAGAAAAGTGGCCAATATCGTCCCCTGTGGGACTTCAGCAAGAACAGGTTTTTTGGTGTAGTGGAACTGGCTCCATATGTGTTACATATGGGTTCTATTGTTAAGCTAAGATTTCTGGCTAATCGAGAGTGTGTTCTCTGACCCTGTTAATGTTCGAGTTTTTGGTTGCCAAAAGGTCATGTTCAACTGTAATGAACAGCTTTCGTTAAGTTCTATGAAACTGTCCAGGGGAAAATTCATTTGTCTCAAGTGCAGGAGTATATTAGTTCAAGCATATGTATAATGCATCTTTAGTAATTGTTTTCGGTTCTGAGCCAACTGTCAGGGGTTGAATATGTTGTGGGATACCGAAGTAGGAGTTTAGTTTGACTTGTTTGTGTATTAATTTTTCAATGGTTTTAGATTAGTAGGGGGCAGTATGATATAGGCTGTAATTGTTTCATTCTGTTGGTTCGCCTCTTTGAGGATCGGGGTGACTCTTGCTGTCTTGAGTAGGATGGGAAGGTGGAAGATTCAATGGATTTGTTTTATAATGAGTTGCAATAATGGGTGACAACACATTAGATGCTTTTATGGACATGAGTGGTGGTTAGTTATTTAGGATAGCCTGTCTTGTTTTTTAGGTCGTTTTGATGATAAGTAGTGATTTCACTAGAGTTTTTTGGGTTTTTTGACAGTGAGGTAGACTTTTGGTTGAATGCTTTGAAATTGGGATTTTACTTGCTAGTTTTGTTTCTACGGTAGTAGAGAAAAAGACATTAAGTTTCTTGGCAGTAATCAGTTGGGCTGTAGGAGAGTGTTCAATTTGGTTTAGTTAAGTTATCATTCTGTTTTGTGTCAGGTCTTTTTCTTTCACCTGTTATATCATGAAATCTGTTTTCATAATACAGTTTTTTGGGACTTCCTATTGGAGTTGGTCAGTTTTGGACGAGTAAACGTTTTGTGAGTTCCTTTGTTATTAGACCCATTCTTACTGTTTTTCATATAGATGTGTCTATCAATAGATTTGAGGATGCTGTTTGTAAGCGGGGCTGTTTAATCTCTTTGCTATGATCTGCTTAGCTTTCAATTGGGCAATGCTGTTTTGTTATAGAGATTTTGGGGTCTTTTGTATAGAAAATATTAACACATTCAGCAAATATCTGAGTTGTTTGTACTAAGTTTCGTTTGCCAGGTCAATGTCACTAAATGTGAATAATAGTTATTAACAGATGACTCATTTCATGCAGTCGGAAACATGATCTTTGTTTTGTCCTGGGGCAATGTAACACAAGTTGGATAGAGAAAGATGGGGATAGTGGTCACTTGTGTGATCTGTGATTTTGCTGCTTTTAATGGGGATATAGTGTTTGTCCAGATTATAGTCTAGTAAATGAGGCATTTGTTTTGGTAGATTCTTGTAGGTTCGTTATTGTTGGTTTGAAGTAAGCAGCTGTTCACAGTGTTTGCCAAATTCAGTCACTTTTGGGTCATGGTGATGGGATGAGATTTATGTTGTAGACCCCTGTAAGTATTAGGCTGGTGTTTGTTATTTAAGTGCTAGTTATTGTTATCTTAGTTTTTCACTAAAATAGTAAATAATGGAGTAAGGAAACTCTATAAATTGCTCTGGACTGTTGGAGGGTTTTGTAATGTTTTGGATTTAAATTTAGCAAAGTATTTTCACCATGTTATCCCTTGTGCAAGTAAAATTTATAAACTCTAGTTCATGGAGTAGTATTAGCTGTTCCACCTTCTAATTGATCAGGCCTACTATTGTGTTACGCCTGTGTAGCACAGGCTATGGAATAGTGTTTGTAATATCATTGTTTTAGTCATGTTTCAGTGAAGTAATGTTAGACATTCTGACATTTAGAGAATTCAGTATGTGCTGGAGGTCATCACAGTGCTTGCTTAGTGATTGACATTATAACTGAATACTGTTCTGTTATTGTGGCACTGAGTGTGTCTTAGCCTTGACTAGCAGTGTAATAAAAGGCAATTGTTGTATGTAGGATCATGTGTGTTTGTTTAATAAAGGTTAATGTCAGGATGATGTTTGCAAATATTTGATCTAATGACAAAGTTAACAATGTAAAAAAATACAAGTATAGGTAGCAGAAGAAACTGATTGTACAGAATGCACTGATCTTCAACAGTAATAGTTATGCAAAAAATATAATATTAAAAGATAGTAAAAAAAAAGTTCTTTTAAATCAAATTTTTAAATAGTAAGATTTGACTTAACATTAACAAATTTTAGGCAAGTAATAACACAATAAACAAATTGTATGATTAGTAATAAAAAAATAATGAAATTAAAAATTCATCAGAGTATAAAATAAATTCCAGCCACACAATAGAGTTAAAAAGTATCGGCAAAGTGCCTGGAGTTATCTATGTCGGAGGGATCTCACCTACAAGGACCAAACATTGATATCATCGCATTCCTGCTAGAAAAATGAAGGATGGATATTGAGAACCTTCAAAACTAGGGATGCCAAGCCCATGATGACACTCTTCAGATTGCTTGTTCTATCTAGGCTGGAGGAATATTGCTGACCACTAACAGCCACCTTTCAAGGCAGGTGAAAATTGCTGACCTTAGAAAATGTACGGGACCTTCACGGCACGCATAACGGAGATAAACACCTCAATTACTGGTGAGCGTTGAGGTTTCTGAACCTGTATTCCTGGAATGCAGGTTACCTGGGGAGAGGGGTTTTGGGGGGTCAATGCCCCCTTGGCCTGGTCTGAGACAGGACTATGGTGGTCAGGGTCTGACATCCAGGCTGTTAATGTAGGCCACACATAAGCTGACATACGCACCAAGCCCAGTTGGTCAGGTATGACCTTTAGGTGTCTGTCCAGTGCTTTCTTGAAAGACAGGCCAGGGGTCTATTGGTTAATCCCCCTCTAGTAGCTGGGAGGCCGTTGAACAGTCTTAGAACCCGAACACTTATTTTGTTGGTCTCTCATTGTACTTGTGGTTCTGCCTTGCTTTCATTAGGGGAATGTTGGCATCTCCTGCAAGTCTTTTGCTTTCATATGCGAGTGATTTTCATGTGCAGGTTTTGGTTATCAAATCCCTTCAGGACTTCCAAAGTGTGTATGATCATGTATCTTCTCTTGCATGCGTTGAGGAATTACAGATCGGAACCTTCAAACATTTCCCAGTAGTTTAGGTGCCTTTATCGCCACTAGTGTGCGTGAAAGTTCTTTGTACACTTCCAGGTCTTCTGCAAGTCCACAAGCCTTGAAGGGGGCCATTAGTGTACAGCAGTATTTCCAGCCTGAGAGCAATCAAAAGCGATTGAAAATGAATCAAATCATGGGATTGGCGTCCCTAGTTTTAAGGTTCTCATTATCTTCCTATCATTTTTCCTAGCAGATGAGGTAGATACGATGGTTGTGGTCTTTGAAGGTGAGTTCCTCTGACATTATTCACTCCCAGCGTGTCCTTCACATGCTTTTTGCTCTATTGAATGGTTTTAAAATTTGTGGTATACTGACACATTTATAATTCTTCTAGTTTTCATAATCTGAGTTAGTTGAAATTTCTCCTTGTTAACTTCACATTGTTTTGAGTGACATTAGGAAGATTTGGTTGATGTTGCTTGGAGTCTCGCAGTGTCTTTGATGGAGGTCACTGCCATGTGTTAAATCTGGGTGTCAGCACAAAGGAAGACAAAGAGCTATGCTAACATCTGTCTATGTCTGAAAGGAGGATGAGTAATTGAATGGGAGTGAGTACTGTGCTTGTGGAAAACAGAGCTTTTTACCATGGCTGCTGGACATTTACTTTGTTTTTATATTACTCTTTGTGTTCTATTTGTCAGGAAGTTTGTAGATCCATTACCAAACTTTTCCGTTATTCTTTATCCCACATTTTGAGAGCCTATTACACTGTCACACTGTTGGAAGCTGTACAATGTCTTGTGTACACTACATCTGACTTTTGTTTATCCTCTACAGATCCAGGACCTTGTCATAGTGGACCAGTTTGCTGGGGGACAGGCAGGAACGACTGCTCTAAAACCCCCGTGTTGGCCCTGGGTTGTTTGTTGTATGATGGGTATCTCGGTGGTTGGCTTTCTTGCTTCTTGAACATCTCAAATATTTTTATGATATGGGATTGGATGTTAGTGTATTGGTCTGTAGTTCTTTGCAGTTTCTTTACAGGCCACCTTTGTGGAGTGGGCTTATGTCTGTTCTTTTGGGGTTGTGTGGAAATGACCCCGTGTCATGCTCCCTTCTCCATAAAATGCTTGAAGGCACGCGATAGGAGGCATCTTGCAATTCTTGGATAAAACGGAGCTTCAACGAGTCTGGGCCTGGGGCCCCCCCCCCAATGGGGGGAAGTGCACGGGCATGTCATGATACGATACTATACTATGTACGATACTATGTACCACAAACAACTCTGCTTACCCTGTACCACTCTCTAATATATCCTTACCTCACCTATGGTACATGTATTTGTGCCTGGGGCTCAACCACAGCCAACCACCTTAGACCCTTAATAATCCAACAAAAAGCTGCTGTTTGGGTGATAACCAGCTCCTGTGCTAGACAGCACACCCCACCACTTTTCAAAAGACTCAACTCAGCATACACTCAACATACACTCTTATTATTGTGCCTACTACATATACTTCATACACATATACGGTCCAAACGTATATATACGTTCTCTCGTGTAGCGCCCCAAATTTTTTTAGAAAAAAAAAATCGTTTTATTTTTTAATAGGAAAAAAGAGCATATGGTACCCAGGGATCCCCAATTTTTTCATATGGCACACAGTGAGTGCGGACACCCATTCTCTCATGTCTAGGTGACTCAGGCTTATTGTGCCAATGTTGAATGAATGACAAAGGAAATGTATAATATGTTAGAGGAGTAGCTACGCCGAGGACGAGGAAACATACTACAGTGGAACCCCACCTTCGAAGATCACATTATGTTAAATCTCGCCATACGACGCATTTATACGCAAACATTTTTGCCGCCTATGATAAAAAAACTCGCCTTACCGAGTCGTCTCGGGCGGGTCCCTCGTGTTGGCCTCAGCACTGTGTTTACAAGCCAGCCAGTGCGGTCGCCATTCTACTCATACATTCGGATACATTTCACATTATCCCATGTTGTTAGTGCTTGTAACTGCAAAATATACAGGTACACATGGAAACCCAAGAAATCTTCTAGTGCCATCCCTGTGGTAAAAAGCAAGAATTAGTATGGAATGAAAAAAAGAGGATTAAGGAAATGGGTGCAATGTGGTGGTTGAAACTGCAAACCTTTATGGATGAAATTCACCATGACCACAAGCCTACTGCATGCGGTGTGCGCAACCTGTACAAGACAATGTTATGGGCCCCCATTTTAGGAAGTTAAAGGAACGGGAGGTACTGAGCTCTATGAACAAGATTTGTTGTTGCAGCAGAGGTCCAGTGGCTCTCAAGCTATGGTCATAGCGACCATTAAAACGAAGGAAGAAAGAATAGTAAACTGGAAAAGGACTTGCTACCTAAAGTCTTATGGAAGGGGATTCCCCTTCCTAAACTATAACTTCCACGCTCTCCCTCCTCCATCCTTCAGTTATCACCAGATCTTCAATTTAAAGGTAAGTATCATGTATTTATTCTTAGTAGAGTACGTATACTGTGCATGTCTCTTTTCAGTTTGTGTGTATTAAAATTAATATTTCATGTAGAGTAAAATTATTTTCTTTTTTCATACCTTGGGGTGTCAGGAACATCTTAATTATGATTTCCATTATTTCTACTACGCGGGAAAAACTTGATTTCAGATTTTATGCACTAATTTTTGGGGCAGGTGCTCAATATGATAGAATTTATGAGAATAATGATGTTCAATTCTTCGTCTAACTAAATGAGGGAAAGTCTGCAAATGTTATTGTTCTCTCAAGCTAACAATAATCAAGGGGGGGGGGGGACTTCGGCAATAAATAATCCGTCCTCTCTCATACATAAGTGATTTACTCTGTTGCAAATATATTAACACCTTCATGGACTGGGCTGTGGTCAATACATCAGCTTGCATGTTTGCCTGCCAGTCACAGCTTAGGGATCAGACCCTGATCCACACTGAGGCCTGGTTCAGAAGAGCCGTGGGAGCGTTTTATCCTGAAACCTCTCCAGGTTAAATCCAGGCTTCAGGTAGCACGTAACATTATCCTATCATCACATTTCCTTTGGATTATCTCTCATAAACAGGTTGCAAGCTCCAACATTTTGTCCACATTAAATGTGAAGGTGTTACTACACAATTAACCCCATACATAGAAGAGAGGGAGCTTGCGATGATGTGTTTGATCCTACTTGGGCCGTTTTAAAAGTCACATTAATAAAAGTAACCTTTGTTAATTGGTCCAGGCGGCCAAAATGTCATCCATAAGCCCCTTCTCTATGTACGCGGTTGTGGTATAAAAACCACCTTCTCATTTATATGTGCGACAAAATATGCGAAGCAGCTGGCCTATTTAAAATCCTGAGGATAATTGATGTATCAATAATTATGTAATACAGGTGCTGCTACCTTGGAGTCCTGGAGTTTACTCGGGAGAGGGTTTCCAGGGCATCAACACTCTGCGGCTCTGTCTGAGACAGGCCTAGATCATGGTGTGGATCAGGGTCCTGCACTCAACTAGGGCTGATACTGCAGGCAAACACGCAATGCTGAAAGTTTGGGACCACTCCCGGTTGTCAGGTACTGACATTAGGTGCCTGTCCAGTGCCTGTCTTAAAGAAAGCAGCGGTAATTGGTAATTCCCCTTATGTATGCGGGGGAGGGCAATTCAACTGTCTTGGACCCCAGATGCTTATTGTTTGCTGTCTCTCAATGTACTCTTGGCCCCCTGCTTTTCATCGAGGGAAAGTTGGCATTCTTTGCTGTGTCTTTGCTTTCAAAGGGAGTGATTTTCATGTGCATGTTTGGTACCAATCCCTCTAGGTAAGAAATTTAAAATGTTAAATATTCAATCACTGGACCATGTGTGCATAAAAGAGTATCTTCTTACATTATGTGAATGCTTTTATGGGTGCATCAGAAGCAGTTAAATCGACGATCATTGTAGTGATACTGCTCCTGTGGGGTAAGCGAGCGGCAGGATAATATGACACCACCTCTCGGCGGCCTTAACACAACAGCTTGGTGTGTGTCATGGGCGCAACACATGGTGTGTGACTTCTCTTCTTTTAGATCCATATTTAGTGGATACAGATTACCATGGTGAGTTTAAATATGTGGCCTGTAGCTATACTTTTCTCTTGACATATGCAAGGGAATCACAATCCCTGTAGAAGCAGTTATTAGATGTATAGTTTATATGTTGTTGTTGCAGAATTACTATAAAGATTCTATGTTCAAATTTAAGCCTAGAGATAAGGCCGTGTTTCTATCACAATCAATTAATTTGAACATAGAATCTGAGCTTACCGGTGGTGATCCTGCCGCTAGACTACATCACAACATGGATGTGTTTACTGAAACATGGAGAGGCAAGACTGTGACCCCAATAAGATCAACGGCCTGCTCAGGTATGGAAGCACTTGGTTTAAGACTTTCGAAAACTTCTGGGGAAGCCTTCCTAAAAAAAAGATCTAGATAAACTAAGTCTGCGCTCATCAATTTTTGTCACCTAAAATATATGAGGCTATTTCTGAGCGTTAATACCTATGAAGATGCTTACAAAACCCTCCTCAGTCTAGTAGTAATTAAACCTACAAATGAAATCTATTGCACGCTATCGCATTGCAATCGCCGCCAGCACGATTGTGAATCTTAGAGGAATACCTTCAATCACGGGGAAAAATTTTAGGTAAAGACTGTCTCAAACTACCTCAAGCCCGTGCTTCCAAGCAGTGGACAGCTGCTCAGTGTTGTGAAGAGTCCATCAGGGGATGCTTTTATCAGTGGCTGCCAATCACCATAATATGGCTGCATTTATTGGGAGTATAAAACTTCGACTTAGCACACTGCCTTTGACCCAGGCAAGAGCTCTAGATGTAGCCCAGAAAAATTGACTTTAGTTGAAGTATACAGTACCCACCAGCCTTCTCGAGTGGTAAGTGCTTGCAATTCCTGACCAAGGACTCTTGCAATGAAAGTTACTGTGGAATCTGCCACAGTGACAAGCAGCAGAGGTACGGTGTGTTTGTGTTTCTTTTGTGGATTTTCATGACATCCCAAGTCCAAAAGTTGGTCCTGCCCGTGAAAGCCTATTTGCCATAAATGCCACAAGAAAGGTCAATTTGCTAAAGTATGTCATCTAATGAAGCAGAAGATTGCTAGTGTGCCTCCAACAAATTTCAGTGAATCATGCGACTCTAGCAACGTGACTTCTGCGGCTACTCCCAAATTCACTGTCAAATGCAGTTTTAGTGGAAGTATTCATCAAAGGAACAGAAGTAGATGGTCTTTATGATAGTGGCAGCTCAGAGGGTTTCATCAACCTTGACTTAGTTTAAACGCTCGCACTCCTTGACTGTTACATCACTCATCAGGTCCCATTTCCCATGGCATCAACATCTCTTCTATTCAGACCTTAGTGTTTTGGTAAGGTAAAATCCTCAGATGTTAATGGAAAGGGATTTATCAAGAAGTACATTTGAGCTATTCTGCCACAACTGTGCTCTGATGTTATCCTTGGTCAGGGATTTCAGATGCTGCATGGGTAGTTCTTACCTTAACATATGGAGGTGAACTGCCTCCTCTTGTTGGTTTGTGACTTTGCACTTCATGGGTTAGACCCACCAAAAAGCTGTTTGGCAAATCTTACCGCGGATTGCCATCTATATCAGGTAAGTCACGCCGCTATTCTGATGAGTATCGGAATGTTCAATGAGAAAGAAACTCTGAAGGCTGTGAAGGGGGTATTATGAACCAAGTAATTCCCCTTGGGCGTTGCACAGGTTGTTGTTGTTTAGGATGATTATAGGAAACAGAGGGACTGGCTATCGATTACTCCTGAGGACAATCAACAATTTACACTTCTTGATGGGTACCCTCTATCTCGAATTGATGGATACAGTGAACAAAATTGCCTCAGTATACTATGTGGTTTAGCACAATTGATCTACAGAGTGCCTATCATTCAAGTCCTATACGGATTTGAAGATAAAAACCATTACCCAGCATTTCAGGTTAGTGATGGCCTGCATCAGTTTACCAGAGTCCCTTTTGGAGTCACCAATGGGGTAGCCTGCTCCCAACGAAATTATGCTTCACTATTCAGGCAAAGAAGCAACTATGGGAACTTATGCATATTTAGATAATGTTACCATTTGGGGCAGACCCAGAGGAAATGATGCCAAACCTTGATAAGTTTTTGGAAGCCTCGCCAGAAGAAAAATATCAGTTACAATGAGGAAAGTGCACTTTTTCAACCCTAAAAGGCCTTAGCAATATTGGTTATGTTGTAGTGGAAGGAGGTACTCCCCAATATTCCAGACTGGAAGGTCTGCGGCTCTACAGGAAACTTCATGCCTCAAGTCAAAAAGTCACTCCGAAGTACTCTTGGTCTCATTGCTTAATATCACAATGGATCTACAACTATTCAAGTAAGTCCGCCCATTGAGTTGCTACCACTTTCCTATGACAAAGGAAGCAGAAGCCCGCTTTCCATATCTCAAACAGGGAACATTGAAAACTCAGTGTTAGGCTATTGATGAGTCATACCATTCGAAGTGGAAACGGATGCTTTGACTTGCTACTTGCTGCAGTCTTATCTCTGGCTGGACGACCAGTAGCCTTCTTTTCGAGAAACTTTTCAAGGACAGAGAAAGTGTTACGCTGTTGTAGAAAAGGAAGCCCCAGGCCTTCATAGATAAGCTGTTTGCACATGGGTAGACATTTCATTCCAATGACTGTCCAACAGTCTCATGACTGTATATGTTGATCAACGAAGCCAAACAAAAAAATTTCAGGTAAAAGATTGACAAGACAATATGTGGAGGATGAACACTATCGTGTTATGACATTGATATTCTGTACCCACCCAGGCTCACAAAGAGACCATCTCACCTGATGCATCTTAGGTCCCACTGTGGAGGCAGCATTTAATTGATTTACATCACTTCAGCGCTCACAGGCTTTGTGTCAACACAGGAGCTATGTGCCTGTACCATTTTGTCAAATCAAAGGACATGCCCTACTCAGTGAAGATGTGCGACAAGTGAGCAGAGCAGCAGAGTATGGTGCAGGTGCAAGCCATAACTTTCATCAGACAGAGAAGATCATCTCAATAAAAATCCACCCAGCCTTTCAAGAGACTGGAATATAGATTTGAAGGACACTCTACAAGCATAAATCAGAAATGATATTTCCTTAACATAGTAGATGAATATTCAAAGATTTCCTTTGTGATTCCCCTGTGCAAAATATGGATGCTTCAACTGTCTTTGTTTCTTTCACAGTTGTTCTCTATTTTGTATGCAGCTAATAATCCATTCAGACAGGGGGATCCTCGTTCTTGAGTAACGAACTTGTAGTGGACATTTAGCCCAGTTGAAGATCCCCATTAGTGTGGAATCTCGAGATACACCAATAGATGTGAAAGACACTTCGTTTTCTCCTGGAAAGCCCCTTGAGACTACCCCTACAAAAATAGAGGATTCTGCTCCAGCAGTTAGTCAAACCCTGCTGGAAAATATTGAACCTGGTAAAGAGGCTCAAGGGCTACAAAGGTCGGGACGTGTACGTCGCCCACCTAACAGTTTGGGAGATTACTGTCTCTGATATTTTAGAAGGGGGAGATTGTAGTGATACTGCTCCTGTGGGGAGCAGCAGCAGGATAATACTGCACCACCTCTCGGGGCCCTTAACAACAACAACAGTTTGGTGTGTGTCATGGGCGCCAACACATGGTGTGTGATTCTCTTCTCTTCTACTATCCCTATATTAGTGATGCAGATTACAATGTGAGTTTAAATATGTGGCCTGTAGTTATAACTTTTCTCTTGACATATGCAAGACATCACCATCCCTGTAGAAGCTGTTATTAGATGTACTAGTCATTATATTTTGTTGTTGCAGAAGTACTATGAAGATTCTATGTTCAATAAAGCCTAGAGATAAGGCCTGTGTTTCTATCACAACAGAACTTCAGGAGTTTTTGGCTAGCAAAGGTATTGCCTGCAGCAGAACAACAAGCTACAACCCTCAAGGCAATGGTCAAGTGGAGCGGTTCAATGGTACTATATGGAAGGCAGTTACAATGACATTGAAGTCGTGCAGTCTACCTGTTCAACACTGGCAAACTGTCCTACCTGATGCTCTTCACTCTATTAGATCATTGCTGTGTACAGCTACTAATGCAACCCCTCATGAAAGACCCCTCAACTATTCACGTCGTTCCTCTACGGGAGCCTCCGTGCCCACTTGGTTATGTCATCTTGGACCCATTCTCCTGAAGAGTCACTGTAGGATGAACAAGACAGATCCTTTAGTGGAAGAGGTAGAGCTCCTGCAAGCTAATCCACATTACGCCCACATTCGCTACCAAAATGGTGAAGAAACTACAGTATTCTACAAGACATTTAGCCCCAGTTGAAATCCCCATTAGTGTGGAATCTCAAGATACACAATAGATGCGAAAGATGCTTCGTTTTCTCCTGGAAAGTCCCTTGAGACTACCCCTATGGAAATAGAGGATTTTTCTCCAGCAGTTAGTCAAACCCCGACTGGAAGATATTGAATCTGGTGAAGAGGCTCAAGGGCTACGAAGGTCGGGACGTATACGTCGCCCACCTAGCAGTTTGGGAGATTACTGTCTCTGACATTTTAGAAGAGGGGGATTGTAGTGATACTGCTCCTGTGGGGAGCAGCAGCAGGATAATACTGCACCATCTCTCGGGGCCCTTAACAACAACAACAGCTTGGTGTGTGTCATGGGTGCCAAAACATGGTGTGTGATTCTCTTCTCTTATATCCATATATTAGTGATGCAGATTACATGGTGAGTTTAAATATGTGGCATGTAGTTATAACTTTTCTCTTGACATATGCAAGACATCACCCTCCCTGTAGAAGCAGTTATTAGATGTACTAGTCATTATATTTTGTTGTTGCAGAAGTACTATGAAGATTCTATGTTCAATAAAGCCTAGAGATAAGGCCTGTGTTTCTATCACAACAAACATTCAACGAGGTGATGTGTGTTAATTGATATTGAACATCAAAAATTGTGGCCTCTGGGAAAGGTATTAACATTATACCCAGATGTACAAGGTGCTGTCAGGAATGTCAAAGTGTTGTGCTGTAGTCAGGAAAGTTTGTGTACCATTAATAAATTAAATCCCTTGGAATTAAATGGTGTTCAGTCAAATGTAAATGAAGATCTAAGGGAAAGTGACATATGATTTAAACTTGAAGATACGGGTGAACAAGTGATGCCCAGGTCTGTGACAAGGTCCCGCTGGATCAGGCCTATCAAGCTGTTGCTTGGCTGGAATACGCAAAAAGCAACTTAAAAGCCCTTCATCAAAGGAACTGACTGGTGCTGTCCAGTGCCAGCTTATGAAGATAATTAAAGATAGTGACCAAGTTTATGCAAGATTGATATATAAGGTCTGCTTGGAACACATTCATGTAGAGTGGCTGGAATTACTCCTAAGGAAAGAGCAATTTAGTCGTTCATCAACGAATTTTGGGGTTTTAAA
>NC_069437.1:42240748-42298604 GCF_026875155.1 Cherax quadricarinatus | reverse complement strand
GAAGGAGTTCCATGAGTCTGGCCCGGGGGCGATGCATGAGATTCATTTATCGCCTGTTCGAGTCTTTTTGGCGTCAGGATAACATCGATAGTTGTGTTTAACCAAATTCTGTGGCTTTTCCCCATAAAAAATTCATTTTGAGGTATGTGGGAAAATTTTAAGGCAACCCTGGTCCGAAGAAAAGTGTTCCCCCTTTGACACCCACTATTCTCTATACACATCTTCCTGGACCAAATTTATATGTTAAAAATTAATAAATATAATCAATAATTATGGTTCTAATATTTATACTGAAAATTGTGGATTGTATCATTGGGTAAGACTGATGGAAGGAGTAAGGGGGTACACAGATATTTTACGTCATATGAGAAAATGATTATCAAATTTGTCTGGAGGTTGCCTGAATATTGCAGGATCACCCACAACCTGCCTATGATACAGAAAATGTTAGCCAACATGAATCTATATGATAGACATTGTACTTAACTGTCGTTGACTGCATCCTCTATTTCTACATTCCCCATTCACTCTCGAAGTCCTGCCAAGTTAATATAGTTGCATCTTCAGCAGGATGATATTTCCGATTTGCTTCGTTCCAGTTTGGAAGGTTGAGCCCTATTAAACCTACGGAACCATCAGAAAATTAACGCCAAAATTACCATGAAGTTGCACACTGGGATTTCAATATGGTGACCTGGAGTTTACCTGGAGAGAGTTCTGGGGGTCAACGTCCCCGCTGCCCGGTCAGTGACAAGGCCTCCTGGTGGATCAGAGCCTGATCAACCAGGCTGTTACTGCTGGCTACACACAAACCAACGTACGAACCACAGCCCAGCTGGTCAGGAACCGACTTTAGGTGCTTGTCCAGTGCCAGCTTGAAGACTGCCAGGGGTCTGTTGGTAATCCCCCTTATGTATGCTGGGAGGCAGTTGAACAGTCTCGGGCCCCTGACACTTATTGTATTGTCTCTTAACGTGCTAGTGACACCCCAGCTTTTCATTGGGGGAATGTTGCATCGTCTGCCAAGTTTTTTGCTTTCGAAGTGAGTGATTTTCGTGTGCAAGTTCGGTACTAGTCCCTCTAGGATTTTCCAGGTGTATATAATCATGTATCTCTCCCGCCTGCGTTCCAGGGAATACAGGTTTAGGAACCTCAAGCGCTCCCAGTAATTGAGGTGTTTTATCTCCGTTATGCGTGCCGTGAAGCTTCTCTGTACATTTTCTAGGTCGGGCAATTTCACCTGCCTTGAAAGGTGCTGTAGTGTGCAAAAATATTCCAGCCTAGATAAAAACAAGTGACCTGAAGGGGTGTAAATCATGGGCTTGGCCTCCCTAGTTTTGAAGGTTCTCATTATCCATCCTGTCATTTTTTAGCAGATGCGATTGATACAATTTATGGTCATTTAAAGGTGAGACCCTCCGACATGATCACTCCTAGGTTCTTGGACGTTGGTGTTTTGCTTCTATTTTGTGGCCAGAATTTGTTTTGTACTCTGATGATGATTAAATTTCCTCGTGTTTACCATATCTGAGTAATTTAAAATTTCTCATCGTTGAACTTCATATTGTTTTCTGCAGCCCACTGAAAGATTGGTTGATGTCCGCCTGGGGCCTTGCAGTGTCTGCAAAGGAAGACACTGCCCTGCAGATTCGGGTGTCTTCTGCAAAGGAAGACACGGTGCTGTGGCTGACATCCTTGTCTATGTCGGATAGAGGATGAGGAACAAGATGGGAGCGAGTACTGGGGCCTTGTGGAACAGAGCTTTTCACCGTAGCTGCCTCGGACTTTACTCTGTTGACTATACTCTCTCTGTTCTCTTAGTGAGGAAATTATAGATCCATCGACCCCACTTTTCCTGTTATTCCTTTAGCACGCATTTTGTGCAAATATTACGCATGGTCACACTTGTCGAAGGCTTTTGCAAAGTCTGAATACATTACATCTGCATTCTTTTTGTCTTCTAGTGCATCTAGGACCTTGTCGTAGTGATCCAATAGTTGAGACAGACAGGAGCGACCTGTTCTAAACCCATGTTGCCATGGGTTGTGTAACTGATGGGTTTCTAGATGGGTGGTGATCTTGCTTCTTAGGACCCTTTCAAAGATTTTTATAATATGGGATGTTAGTGCTATCGGTCTGTAGTTCTTTGCAGTTGCTTTACTGCCCCCTTTCTGGAGTGGGCCTATGTCTGTTGTTTTTAGTAACTGTGGGACGACCCCCATGTCCATGCTCCCTCTCCATAGGATGGAAAAGGCTCGTGATACGAGCTTCTTGCAGTTCTTGATGAACACGGAGTTCCATGAGTCTGGCCATGGGGCAGAGTGCATGGGCATTTCATTTATCGCCTGTTCGAAATCATTTGGCGTCAGGATAACATCGGATAGGCTTGTGTTAACCAAATTCTTTGGCTCTCTCATAAACAATTAATTTTGATCTTCGACTCTCAGTCTGGTTAGCGGCTTGCTAAAAACTGAGTCATATTAGGACTTGAGTAGCTCACTCATTTCCTTGCTGTCATCTGTGTAGGACCCATCTTGTTTAAGTAGGGGCCCAATACTGGACGTTGTTCTCGACTTTGATTTGGCATAGGAGAAGAAATACTTTGGGTTTCTTTCGATTTCATTTATGGCTTTCAGTTCTTCCAGCGATTCCTGACCCCTATAAGATTCCTTTAGCTTATGTTCGATGCTTGCTATTTCTCTGAGCAGTGTCTACCTACGCATTTCACATATATTAACCTCTTTTAGCCACTCTGTTATTCTTTTCCGTCGCCTGTAAGGGGAGCGCCTGTCTCTTTCTATTTTACATCTACTCCTCCTTTTTCTTAGAGGAATAAGCCTTGTGCATACATCGAGTGCCACCAAGTTAATCTGTTCTAGGCATAAGTTGGGGTCTGTGTTGCTTAGTATATCTTCCCAGCTTATATCGGTTAGGACTTGGTTTACTTGGTCCAACTTTATGTTTGTTATTGACGTTGAATTTGGTGAATGCACCCTCGTGACTAATCTCATTATGTCGGTCTGGGGCTCCCTCATACATGTCTGAACCTCAATTATGTTGTGATCTGAGTATATTGTTTTTGATATGGTGACATTTCTTATCAGATCATTATTGTTAGTGAAGATGAGGTCTAGTGTATTCTCCAGTCTAGTAGGCTCTATTATTTGCTGGTTTAAATTGAACTGTGTGCAGAGATTTAAAGCTCGTGTGAGTGTGCGTTTTCATCAGAGCTGCCTCCTGGTGTTATTACTGCAACAATATTATTTGCTATATTCTTCCATTTTAGGTGCCTTAAGTTGAAATCCCCCAGGAGCAAGATGTTGGGTGCAGGAGCTGGAAGATTTTCCAGACAATGGTCAATTTTTAACAGCTGTTCCTGGAATTGCTGGGATGTTGCATCCGGAGGCTTGTAGACTACCACAATGACTAGGTTTTTTTTCTCGACTTTTACTGCTAAAACTTCCACTACATCATTTAAGGCATTAAGCAGTTCTGTGCAAACAAGTGACTCTGCAATGTACAGGCCAACCCCTTCCCTTTTGCCTGTTCACTCTGTCACATCTGTATAGGTTGTAATCTGGGATCCATATTTCGTTGTCCAAGTGATCCTTTATGTGGGTCTCAGTGAAAGCCGCAAACATTGCCTTTGCCTCTGCAAGCAGTCCACGGATGAAAGGTATTTTGTTGTTTGTTGCTGGCTTTAGACCCTGTATATTTGCAAAGAAGAATGTCATCAGACTGGTGGTATTGTTTGTGCTGGGGGGGGATTTTTTTTCCGGCATTAGCATCTGTATCTGTTGGTTTGGAGTGGAGGCCATCGACTGTGGTTCCACTCCTGGAATGAATGGATTTAGTGTACGATTTCTGCCATTTCCTGCCAGTTTTTTTTCCTTCCTGGCACTAAAAAACCTCTCCCTCTTGAGTGGCTGTGGCTACCCAGGTTTTTCCATGGCCTGGATGTTTTGTATCTTTTTGTCCCCTTTAGATGGTGTGCCTGGCAATTTAAGTTATAGCACAGTCTTTCCTGTACTGAAGAGGTGCACATTTCAGGGTGAAAAAGCTTACAGGAAAGGAGTTTGCATTTTCCTGTTGTCATATTGACACGGCATTTTCTAGGGTGGTCATAGTTGCACGTCCCATCTGTTTTTCCAGATTTCCCATGTCTGCAGATACCAAGTGCATAGTATGTGCACAGGCTTGGTTTCCGTTTGCCTTGGGTTTCTGTGACTGTATTCCCTATTTGTGCATGTTTCCCTGTCTTATTTCCTATCCTCCCTAGCCCCGACAAGGGAGCTCCCCCCATTGTTTTTGGAAAATATATCCCCCCTATTGCTAGGGAGTCCCCTTGTTTGTATTTCCTGTGGTATTTCTATTTTGCGATTTTGGGTTTTATCTTTTTTTGATACACTTTTTTCCCCCCTACGGTTTTGCCCCCATGGGGTCATTTATTGTATTCCTTTCCCTGGTAAAATTTCCCCGACTACCTGGAAAAAAATCTCCAGTTTACCTTTTCTGTCTCCCAGGACAGCACCTCCAGCTTCACAATTACTTTTCCCCCGGCACCCCACCCAGCTTCCCCATTACTGTTCCGGGAATCCAGGGGAATCCTTTTTTTTCCGTTTCACTTTGGTTTTAGTGAAAATTTTCACTTTTTCTTTTGCATTTTCCGTGTAATAATTACTGCATTTTTGTTCATCGGGGCCAATTTACTGAAATTTGTCCCGTAAAGCTTGATTTAATTCGGGGGTTATTATCCCCGCTTTTAAACCACTCTCAACAGGCATCTCTCTCTCCCCCTCCCGGGTTGAAAAAATTGTCTGTTGGTTCTCTTTTTAAATCCAAATTTAAAAACCAACAGCAACACATTTTTTATACACAATTACATTAAAAAATTTTTTAAAATATAAATTTGGAAAATTATTCATAATTTTTCAAAACATTGCCAGGGGGGAGTTCGTTGATGAACGACTTAAAAAGCTTTTCTTAGGAATAAATTTCCCGCCAAAATTAGCATGAATGGTGTTCTCCTAGAGACCTTATTACGTTTCTCTTGCATACTTGGTCAGCTTCTTTAATATCTTCAAGTGGGACGGACAAGCACCTAAGTCGTTTTCCCGATCAGCCGGGGTGTGGGTCGTAAGTTGGTTTTCGTGCAGCCAAAAGCAAAGCCTGGTTGTCAGGGGCGACCACCGGGGGCCTGGGCACAACCGGGCCGCGGGGGGGTTGACCCCCGAAAAATCTCTCCAGGTAAACTCCAGGTATGTCACTTTCCCTTAGATCTTCATTTACTTTTGGGACTGAACACCATTTAATTCCAAGGGATTTAATTTATTAATGGTAAAACAAACTTTCCTGACCACAGCACAACACTTTGACATTCCTGACAGAAACCTTGTACATCTGGGGTATATTTTTTATACCTTTTCCCAGAGGCCACAATTTTTGATGTTCAATATCAATTAACACATCACCTCGTTGAATGTTTGTTGTGTTAGAAACACAGGCCCTTATCTCTAGGCTTTATTAAACCATAGAATCTTCTTTAGTACTTCTGCAACAACAAAAATATAATGGACTAGTACATCTAATAAATGCTTCTCCCAGGGGAGGGTGATGTCTTGCATATGTCAAGAGAAAAGTTATAACTACATGCCACATTTTTTAAACTCACCATGTAATCTGCATCACTAATATATGGATATAAGGAGAAGAGAACCCACACACCTGTTTTGGCACCCTGACACACCCCAAGCTGTTGTTGTTGTTAAGGGCCCCAAAAGGATGGTCCCGTATTATCCTGCTGCTGCTCCCCCAGGAGCAGTTTTCACTAAATCCCCCTCTTCTAAAATGTCAGAGACAGTAAATCTCCCAAATTTGCTAGGTGGGCGACGTATACGTCCCGACCTTCGTAGCCCTTGAGCCTCTTCACCAGATTCAATATCTTCCAGTGGGGTTTGACTAACTGCTGGAGAAAAATCCTCTATTTCCATAGGGGTAGTCTCAAGGGACTTTCCAGGAGAAAACGAAGCATTTTTGCATCTATTGTGTATCTTGAGATTCCACACTAATGGGATTTCAACTGGGGCTAATATGTCTTGTAGAATACTGTAGTTTCTTCACCATTTTGGTAGCGAATGTGGGCGTAATGTGGATTAGCTTGCAGGAGCTCTACCTCTTCCACTAAAGGATCTGTCTTGTTCATCCTACAGTGACTCTTCAGGGAATGGGTCCAAGATGACATAACTAAGTGGGCACGGGAGGCTCCCGTAGAGGAACGGACGTGAATAGTTGAGGGTCTTTCATGAGGGGTTGCATTAGTAGCTGTACACAGCAATGATCTAATAGAGTGAAGAGCATCAGGTAGGACATTTTTTGCCAGTGTTAAAACAGGTAGACTGCACGACTTCAATGTCATTGTAACTGCCTTCCATATATTACCATTGAAACCGCTCCACTTGACCATTGCCTTGGGGGTTTTGTAGCTTGTTGTTCTGCTGCAGGCAATACCTTTGCTAGCCAAAACTCCTGAAGTTCTGTTGTGATAGAAACCCCAGGCCTTATCTCTAGGCTTTATTGAACATGAATCTTCATTTTTACTTCTGCAACAACAAATATAATGACTAGTACATCTAATAACAGCTTCTACAGGGATGGTGATGTCTTGCATATGTCAAGAGAAAAGTTATAACTACAGGCCACATATTTAAACTCACATTGTAATCTGCATCATAAATATAGGGATAGTAAAAAGGAAGAGAATCCAAAACCATGTGTTGGCGCCCATGACACACACCAAATGTTGTTGTTTTTATGGGCCCCGAGAGGTGGTGCAGTATTATCCTGCTGCTGCTCCCCACAGGAGCAGTATCACTACAATCTCCCCCTTCTAAAATATCAGAGACAGTAATCTCCCAAACTGTTAGGTGGGCGACGTACACGTCCCGACCTTTGTAGCCCTTGAGCATCTTCACCAGGTTCAATATTTTCCAGCAGGGTTTGACTAACTGCTGGAGCAGAATCCTCTATTTTCGTAGGGGTAGTCTCTAGGCGCTTTCCAGGAGAAAACGAAGTGTCTTTCACATCTATTGGTGTATCTCGAGATTCCACACTAATGGGGATTTCAACTGGGGCTAAATGTCACTACAAGTTCGTTACTCATGAACGAGGATCCCCTGTCTGAATGGATATAAGCTGGCATACCAAAAATAGAGAACAACTGTGAAAGACAACTAATAACAGTTGAAGCAGTCATATTTGCACAGGGGAACACAAAGGGAAATCTTGAATATTCATCTACTATGTTAAGGAAATATCTATTCTGATTTATGCTTGGTAGAGGTCCTTCGAAATCTATATTCAGTCACTTGAAAGGCTGGGTGGATTTTATGTGATGAGTCTTCTCTGGCTGATGAAAGTTTGGCTTGCACTCTGCACTACCTGCATGCTCTGATCACTTGTCGCACATCTTCCCCTGAGTAGGGCATGTTCTTTGATTTGACAAAAAGGTACAGGCACATAGCTTTCCCGGGTGACACAAAGCCTTGTGGAGCGCTGAGAGTGATTGTAAATCATGACATGCTGCTCCACAGTGGGACCTAGAGAATGCATCAGGTGAGATGTTCTCTTGACCTGGTTGGTACAGAATATCAAAGTTTATAAACACGATAGTTCCATCCTCCAGCATAATATCTTGTCATTCTTTATCCTACTTTTGTGCTTCTTGGGCGACATATACATCTTGGACCGTTGGTCAGTCCTTGTGATGAAATGTCTACCAGTTAAATAATGCCTCCAGTGGCAAACTGCTTCTATGATGGCCTGGGCTTTCCTTTTTCTACAACAGCGTACACTTCTCTGATCCTTGAAAAGTTCTCGAAAGAAGGCTACTGGTCGTCCTGCCTGAGATAAGACTGCAGCAATAGCAATGTCAGATGCATCCGTTTCCACTTTGAATGGTAGGGACTCATCAATGGCTTGAACTACTGAGTTTTCAATGTCCTGTTTGAGAGTATGGAAAGCGGCTTCTGCTTCCTTTGTCATAGGGAAATGTGGTAGCACTCAATGGGGGACTTTACTTGAATTAGTTGTAGATCCATTGTGAGTAATAAGCAATGAGACCAAGAGTTCTTCGGAGTGACTTTTTGTCTTGAGACATTGGAACTTCCTGTAGAAGTCGCAGTCGTTCAGGGTCTGGGAATATTGAACCTCCTTCCACTACATAACCAAGGATGCTAAGCCTTTAGTTGAAAAAGTGCACTTTTCCTCATTGTAACTGATATTTTTCTTCTTGGCGGCTTCCAAAAACTTATCAAGGTTTGCATCATGTTCCTCCTGGGTCTTGCCACAAATGGTAAACCATTATCTAATATGCGTAAGTTCCCATGAGTTGCTCTTCCTGAATGAGTGAATCCATAATTCGTTGGGAGCAGGCTACCCTATTGGTGGGCTCCCCAAAAAGGGGCTTGGTAAACTGATGCAGGCCATCACTAACCTGAAATGCTGTGTATGGTTTTTCTTCATTCCTTATAGGGACTTTATTGATAGGCACTCTGTAGTCAATTGTGCTAAAACACATAGTACTGAGCATTTTTGGTTCACTGTATCTCAATTCGAGATAGAGGGTACCCATCAAGAAGTGTAAAATTTGTTGATTGTCTCAGAGTAATCGATAGCCAGTCTCTGTTTCCTATTAATCACCTAAACAACAACAAACCTGTGCACGCCAAGGGAATTACTTGGTTCTATAATACCCTCCTTCAGCAGCCTCTGAGTTTCTTTCTCATTGAACATCCGATCCTCATAAGAATAGCGGCGTGACTTACCTGATATAGGATGGCAATCCGCGGTAAGTTTTGCAAACAGCTTTGGTGGGTCTACCCATGAAGTGCTAAGTCCACAGACAACAAGAGGAGGCAGTTCACCTCCATATGTTAAGGTAACACTACCATGCAGCTTCTGAAAGTCCTGACCAAGGATAACATCAGAGCACAGTTGTGGCAGAATAGCTAAATGTACATCTTGATAATCCTTTCCATTAACTCTGAGATTTACCTTACAAAACACTAAGGTCTGAATAGAGAGAGATGTTGATGCCATGGAAATGGTACCTGATGAGTGATGTACAGTCAAGGAGTGGCGTTTAACTAAGTCAAGGTTGATGAAACTCTCTGAGCTGCCACTATCAGTAAGACCATCTACTTCTGTTCCTTTGATTCATTCATTCATTAAAGATTTGCCGGTACTTCCGGCCCGGGTCTTCTCCAGATGGTGACCCGGCGGTGGCCCCCGGGGCGGGGGTGTCGATCGTCTTCTTCATTCTTCTATCTTCTCTCTTGGGCCCTCCGGTTGGAGGGTAACTTCTTCTTCTATCTTGCACTGACTCCCCAAGTGGGGAGTGTCTTCTTTCTTTCTCGTCGGCAGGCATCGCAAGGTCAAGGGTCTTCAGGCACTTGTAGCCCCGTCAAATGTTGGTAGTGTGGCATTGGTTCTAGGTGATTCAGACTTTTACCTAGAAAGCGGTACAGGCTCCATTGGATTTTTTTTTTTTTTTTTTTTTTTTTTTTTTTTTTTTTTTTTTTTTTTTTTTTTTTAAAGCGGGGGGGGAGAGGAGGTAGGGGAGTGAAAGAGGGAAGAGTAGGAGAGGTGATAGATGGAGCGTAGTGGCGACTCGTAGTTGTATGTGGCGGCGTCATCGAGGTGGAGGGTGGGCAGCCAGGATGGGGATGAGAGTTCCCAGGTCTTGGGTGGCGAGGTACACCAGCCGGGCTGCGGTGTCTTCTCGGTTCGGGTCCCAGGCGCCATTGGGAAGTGCCTTCGTCGGAGTGACACCGTCGCTGGACAGTCGAGGAGGTAGTGCACTAGTGGACCTGGGCCATCTGGTTGCAATGGCAGCAGCGCTCCTCTCGCACGCGGTCAATGAGTCTTCTGGCAGTAGGGTAGCCAAGTCGCAGCCGGTGGACCCCAACCTGCAACTTCCTGTCTAGCCTCCGCATTCTCGGCGGGGGCTCCCCACGGGTCGCCCTGTCATACCAGATCCGGCTCCGCGATGTGCCTGGCCCTGGTAGCGGGCGCCTGGCTGCATCAGCTGCCCACAGATCCACCTGCCTTTGGCTGATAGCAATGGTGGTCACTGGCTGGGCCTCAAGGGTTGCCGACTTCGCCGCTCGATCTGCCGCATCATTCCCAGCGAGGTCGATGTGGCTCGGTATCCAGTTGATTGTTGCTTGCTGTCCCTGCTCCTTAAGTGTCTGCAGGTCCTTCCTGATGGCAGTAATTAGCCGGATGTTGTCCCTGGGCTCCCTGTGCATGACGGCCTGGATCGCCGCTCTGGAGTCCACATGAATGACTGGGGGTCGCCGATGATCCAGGAGTGCATGTTGCAGGGCCCTCTGGATGGCATGGAGTTCTGCCTGGAGAATTGTGCAGTGATCTTGGAGACGCCATCCAGCCGTCAGAGTGGCATGGTGCACCCCGGCACCTGTGCGGCCAGCCTCTGGATCCCGGGAGCCATCGGTATAATATACGGCGCACCCAGGGTGCTCTGCTGCTGCAATACTCACTGCAGCCCATTGCTGCAGCACGTGTTGTGGACAGTGACGCTTGCCAACTGGGAGGTCTTGGATGTGGATCACAACTGCTTCTGGTGCCCAGGGCGGGGTACAGAGTACCCCGCCACAGGCCGGTCACAGCCTTGTCGACTATAAGTGCCATGGGGAGGAGTTTTGCTTGCTACATCAGCCGCTGACCACATCCACAGCCGGCCAGGAGACTCCCTGAGGTCTCCCTGTTGCCGTTCAAGGAGGTGTTGCAGCAGTCCCTCTCCACCGGGGAGTTGTACGTACTTGGCCACCCTCCTGGCTGCCACAAGGGCGATTCTGTCGCGTTAGCGGCTGCAATTGAGCCTCATGATTCAGGGGCACAGTTTCGTCCACCTCGGCGCCCCCAACATGATCCGAGCTGCAGTATTTTGGACGACGTTGAGTCTTCGAAGGTGCGTTGGGCGGGCATGGACAAGGGTAAGTGCCCCATAGTCGATGAGAGAGCGCACCGCCTGCACATAGATAATCGGGAGAATGTCACGGCTGGCCCCTGACCTAGGGCTGGCGAGGGCCCGCATGGCGGTGACCCGTTGCATGGTCCGCTCTCTGACGTACTCCGCCTGATTCCGAAAGGAGAGCCGATTGTCGATGTGCACTCCCAGTACAGGTAGCTACTGACCAGTCGAGATTGACTCCTGACATCTGCAGTCTCCCTCCGGCACATTCTCATGCAGGATCATGGCCTTGGATTTTTCTGCTGAGACCTTGAGGCCGAGACGACGGCAGGCCGGTGGAGAGGAGGTTAAGGTCACGTTGGGCTCTATGCATCAAACCACATCTCTCGGTGATGATGAGGGCAAGATCATCAGCGTAGCTGAGCAGCTGGGTGCCTAAAGAGAATGGCAGCTGCACCAGCTCATGCATCAGGACATTGAAGAGAGCGGGGCTGAGGACCCCTCAGTGCGGGGTGCCGTTTTCAAGGGGCCTGAGGGTGGACACTTGTCCCTGGAAACGCACTCGTGCACACCTGCCCTGCAGGTATGAAGAGATCCAGGCAAGGAGCCTTCCCTTCACGCCCCTGCCTGCTAGGGGTCAAGGATGGCTGGTGCGCTGGCAAGCTCAAAGGCTTTTCTCGAGGTCCAGGAAGACAACAATTTTGGGTCTCTTGTTTGACCCAATGCCTGCAAGGAGGGTGGTGATGCTCTCTGCTGTGCCCACTCCTCGTGTGAAGCCGTATATGTGACGGTGTTCCGGGCCAAGCTTCCACCGTAGTCGCTCAAGGATCATCCTCTCAGCCGTCTTGGACAGACAGCTGGTGAGAGAGATGGGCCTCATGCTTTCCGGGTCCCTGGGCTTGGGGATGGGCAGGACGATGGCCTCCTTCCACGCAGTGGGGAGTTGTCCAGCCCTCCAGGAGCAGTTGATGACCTCCAAGAGTGCATCATGTCCAGAGGGGCCCGCCCTTGCGATCATACTGTAGGTGATGCCATCCTGGCCGGGGGTGGTGTCGTGTGATGTCCTGAGGGCTGCCTTCAGCTCCCGGTCGCTGAAGTCTACATCGGTGTCGTCGTGTTCGCAGCATGCAGCCTGTAGCCTGGCAGTCCTGTCTGGGAGGAGGACAGCCTGGAGGTTCTGCACATCTTGTGGCAGGCGTGCTGTTGCTGCCCTGGAAGTGAAGAGGTCGACCAGCCTCTCTGCTTCACCAGCCGGGTCATGGTGAGCACGCGCTGTTCCTCTGCGTTTTTCTCGGTAGCTATACCTATTTTCGCCCAGATCTCAGACAGGGTAGGTGGCATGGCCGAAGGAGGCACACATTCGAACCACTTTGCCAGGCGGACTCTGTGGGAGATGTGGCAAGCGTGCCGCACCACCTCTCTCAGTAGCCGAAGGGTTGTCAGCAGTAGGGTTGCGTCTGTGGAGCCTGCGGGCACAGTTGACACGGTGGTTCTGCTCCTTGACTGTCTCGTCGTAGAACCACCAGTCCCGCTTGATGGTACCTCCAGCCTTGGTAAGTGGGATGGCCACCTCAGCCGCATGGGTGACGGCAGCTTGGAGGTTCTGGGCAGCCGCATCAGGATTGTCAGAGAGGGAGGTCGTCTCCCACCATTGCTGTATGACATCCTGGAAGCACTGCCAGTCCGCCTTCTTGAAATTCCACCGTTGAGGCGGTGTGTATGGGATGTGCTGGGTGAGCGCCAGCGTGGTGACGATCGCGAAGTGGTCGCTGGTGAGAAGTGGGTGGAGTTCCCACCTCACTCCAGGCTGCAGTCTCCGAGAAGGAGAGTGATCATCCAGTCGGTTGCTGCCGTGGTGTGTCGGCTCCCCATTGTTGAGGAGGACGACGTCAGGAACATCATCGAGCACAGCCGCCAAGTGCCTGCCCGTCTCATTGGTATGGGAGACAGAGTGGAGAAGCTCATGATGGGCGTTGATGTCCCCCGCCACAAGCACGCCTCGAGGCGAGATATGGACAGAGCTGCAACCTCCGAGAGGTCGAGAGTAAACCGTGCGCTCCGGTACACATTGTAAATAGTCAGTGGTCCAGATGGCAGTTGCAGCGTGACAGCTTGCACCTCACCACCCCTTCACCGCAGTTGATAGGGTCAGTGACGATCGAGTGGGGGATGCAATTCCGCACATAGATTGCGGTGCCCCTGGCGGGGGGCCCACCACGCTGCAGGTATGCAGAGAACCCAGGGATGCGTGGCTGTGGGGCGGGTGGGGGCTTGACAAGGGTTTCTTGGAACAGAAACACATCTATCTCATCCCGGACTGCCGCCTGGATAGCTAGGTGGAGTTTCTGCCTCAGACCACAGATGTTCCACTGGAAGAATTTTTGGGACTGCCGGGCGACCCGTCGGACTCCATCTCCTCCTGTTCGGCCATGGTCCTCTGGAACATCCGTGCGTGTTCTACCATTTCCTCGGGCGTGAAGACCTGGGTGAGGTGATCTTTCAGGGCTGCTGAGTCGACCCTCTCCAGGAGAGCCATGCTGTACACGGTAGTCAGGAGCTCCTTGCAGACCTGCCTGTCTTCATTGATGGGAGTAGCATGGATAGCACCTCTACCACAAGCTTGATTACGGTGACAATGTGAACCTGCGAGGTGCCCTCCCTCTGGGGGGACAGGGCTTCCTTGGCTGCGGCCTGAGGTTGTTGGCCCACTCCCGCGATTGTTGCTGCTGCTGACCCGCAGGTCGCGCAGGTCTCCGTGGTTCTCTGTTGCCATCTGACTGGGTGCCGCGGCCTGTTTCCTGCTGCACTCGGGAGGGGACTGACTCGGACGGGAAAGTCCCTTGCTGGTGTCCTGTCTGGTGCTGAGTAGCCGCAGCTCCTTGAGCAGCGTCCCTGAGCGGGCTTGTTGTGTTCCCTTTGTTCCGTTTCTGCTGAGGCTTCGAGACTTGCCCAAGCCGTTGTTCCCCTTGCGGTGCAACTGGTCTCCTCTGTTGCTCCCCCAGTGCTGGGAACTCTCTGCTGTAGGTGTGGCCGCCGCAGAGGGGCCTGTACTGGCTGCCGCGATTGGCCGGTGATGATAGTTCCATGGGTTGGGGCGTGGAGAGGGGGCATTGGTCGATGTCCCCACCTGTTGCTGTTGGGTGTTTACCGAGTTGGGCTGGGCTGTCGCCACAGGGGCCATCCGCTGTCGCACCTGTTGCCACCGCTGTACCATGACAGGACAGCCCTGGTTCCATGCGTGGTGTTTCTTGCCGCAGTTGGCGCACTTGGGTTCGGGCGTGGGGTCTCGGGGGCGGGCTGCTTGAGCAATGCAATGCAATCCTTGGAGTCGTGCTGCTTGCTGCAGACTCCACACTTCTTCACATGTTGGCAGGTAGCCGCGATATGGTTGAAACCCTGGCAGTTGTAGCATTGTAGTGGGCCCTCTACATATGGCCGAATCTTGAACCGCCCCCACACCCCCAGTGCGATGTGGGATGGTAGGGGCCCTCGGTGGTGGATCACATATTCCGTGTTGGAATCTTGTTGGTCCCGGTGGTCAGCCTCTCTGCCTTGACAATGTTGGTTGCATCGAGGAATCGCTCTGCTGGTATGGGTACAGGGACGTGGAGCACAACCCCTTGTGCATCTTTTCTTGAGCCAGGAGCTCCCTTATCCTCGGATTCTCTGCAGCCATTGCCTTCAGTCGATCGTATGTGTCCTCGTCGCGCGGCTTCGCCACGATCCTCTCCCCTGAGTGTGATGTCGCAGCTGAGCTTGATGGAAGGCATGGTCGCCTCCAGGTTCTTCACCATGTCGTAGTGAGGGATAATTGAACTTGTTGAAGGCCACAGTTGGTTGCCTTGCAGCACGGTTCTGAGGTCTTGAGCGCCCTGTTCCATCTCGTTCTCCTCTGTTGCCTGTGAGGCTTCGTCTGGGTTGGTTGTTCTGGTGCCATCTGCTGAGGAGGAGGGTCCTGGGTCACTTCCATGGTCCCATATGTTGGGGGGTGTCCACCTGCTGGGTCGGGCTTGGGTTGGCCTCGGCTGTCCTCATCGTCCCCTGGCCATCTGGGGAAGCAGCTGGGATCAGCTGAGGCGCTTCTGTGGCATCGCCCCTGCAATGCAGGTTGTCCTTGGGTTTCTTCGCTGGCCCTTCCACTTCCTCCACGTCGCCCTGACAGTCGTCGTCGCATGATGACATGGGCCGTTTGCCTCTTGGTTCCTGAGATGACATGGCCGTACAGCCAACCAACGAGGCTCGTAGCTGTGTGCCACAGTTCCCAAGACCTATTAACACGCAGCTGGGTTCACAGTGGTTCACAAGCGAGTATCACGTCACTCACTGGTATCGTATTGTGAAGACCTAGGTTACAAATGGATATTTTCCCAGAGCACTGAGCACACACATTGACTCACAATTGCACGAATGGCGAGGGCAATCAGGTGCTATGCGTAAACTAAACACAGCACCAGGCACCTGGCGAGCTGTACAGTGCACGAAGCACACTGGCTGGTCAGCGCCACGCCACAGCACACGTACGAATCACACGAATGCACGACAGATTCGCAATTGTGCGTAAACTAACACAAAACTCACTGCAGAATGTCTTGAAAGAAAAGCACTTAGTCACGAACGTTCCCGTGCGTAGCGATGGCGCGGCGCAGCACGCACGAACGCCCACGAATTATGTTGCCACGGTAGCACACGTATGACTGGCGTGGCTGTGCGTAAACTAACACAGAACACGCCAGACTCACTGCAGAATGCCTTGAAAGAACAGGACTTAATCACGAAAGTTCCTGTGCGTAACGGTGGCGCGGCGCAGCACGCACGAACGCCCACGAAATTCTGTTCCTTTGATGAATACTTTCACAACTGCATTTGACAGTGAATTTGGAGTAGCCGCAGAAGTCACTGTTGCTAGAGTCGCATGATCACTGGAATGTGTGGAGGCACTAGCTCTTCTTGATGCATTAGCATGACATACTTTAGCAAAGTGACCTTTCTTGTGGCATTTATGGCACATTGCTTCACGGGCAGGACACTTTGTACTTGGATGTCATGAAAAACCACAAAAGAAACACACCGTACCTGCTGCTGCTGTCACTGTGGCAGATTCCACAGTAACTTCATTGCAAGAGTCTTGGTCAGGAATTGCAGCACTTACCACTCGAGAAGGCTGGGTGGTACTGTATACTTCAGAATTTTTCTGGGCTAAATCTAGAGCTCTTGCCTGGTCAAAGGCAGTGGCTAAGTCGAGAGTTTTATTCTCCAATAAATGCTGCCTTATTATTGGTGATTGCAGGCCACTGATAAAAGCATCCCTGATGGACTCTTCACAATACTGAGCAGCTGTCACTGCTTGGAAGCGACGGGCTGGAGTTTTGAGACAGTCTTTACCTAAAATTTTCCGTGCTTGAAGGTATTCCTCTAAAGATTCATCAATCTGCTGGCGGCGAGTTGCAAGGCGATAGCGTGCAAAGATTTCATTTGTAGGTTTAATATACTGAGACTTGAGGGTTTTGAAAGCATCTTCATAGGTATTACGCTCAGAAATAGCCTCATATATTTTAGGTGACACAAAATTGATGAGCAGACTTAGTTTATCTAGATCTTTTTTTAGGAAGGGCTCCCAAGAAGTTTTCGAAAGTCTTAAACCAGTGCTTCCATTCCTGAGCAGCCGTTGATAAGTTGGGGTCACAGTCTTGCCTCTCAGGTTTCAGTAAACACTCCATGTTGTGATGTAGTCTAGCGCAGGATCACCACCGGGTAGCTCAGGATTCTATGTTCAATTAATTGTTGTGATAGAAACACAGGCCTTATCTCTAGGCTTTATTGAACATAGAATCTTTATAGTACTTCTGCAACAACAAAATATAAACTAGTACATCTAATAACTGCTTCTACAGGGATGGTGATGTCTTGCATATGTCAAGAGAAAAGTTATAGCTACAGGCCCACATATTTAAATCACCATGTAATCTGTATCACTAATATATGGATATAAAAGAAGAGAATCACACACCATGTGTTGCGCCCATGACACACACCAAGCTGTTGTTGTTAAGGGCCCCGAGAGGTGGTGCAGTATTATCCTGCTGCTGCTCCCCACAGGAGCAGTATCACTACAATGTTCTGTCGATTTATTGCTTCTGATGCACCATAAAAGCATTCACATAATGTAAGAAGATACTCTTTATGCCACACATGGGTCCAGTGATTGATTATTTACATTTTAAATTTATTACTAGAGGGGATTGGTACCAAATCTGCACATGAAAATCCTCCCTTTGAAAGCAAAGACTCAGCAAGAGATGCAACTTTCCTCGATGAAAAGCAGGGGTGCCAAGAGTACATTGAGAGACGCACAATAAGCATCTGGGGTCCAAGACTGTTGATTGCGCCCAGCATATACAAGGGGAATTACCAATTGACCCCTGGCTGTCTTTAAGAAGGCACTGGACAGGCACTAAAGTCACGTACCTGACAACCGGGAGTGGTCCATACTTCAGCTTGCGTGTGGCCTGCAGTAGCAGCCTAGTTGATCAGACCCTGATCCACCATGAGGCCTGGTCTCAGACAGAGCGCAGGAGGGTTGATCCCTGAAACCTCTCCAGGTAAACTCCAGGCCTCCAGGTAGCACTGTTACATAATTATTATCATCAATTTCTAGGATTATAAATAGGCGCAGCTTCCATTTTTGTCACATATTAAATGTGAAGGTGTTATACACAACCGTACATAGAGAGGGGGCTTATGATGACATTTTGTCCGGCTTGGACCATACAAAGTTACTTTTATTAGTGTGACTTTTTAAACGGCCAAGTAGGATCAAAAATCATCGAAAGCCCCTCTCTTTTTTTTTGGGGTTTAAATTGTTTAAAAACACCTTCCTTTTAAATGTGGCCCAAAAATTGGGGCCCTGCCCCCCTGTTTATAAAGAAACCCAAAGGGAAAAAATTTGATAAATAAAAATTTAAAACAGTGTTCCTGGGGGCCTGGAGTTTCCCGGGAGGGGGGTTTCGGGGGATCACGCCCCCAGGTCGGTCTGGGACCGGGCCCTCATGGGGGATAGGGTCTGTTTCCCAAAGGTGTTATGAAAGGAAACATGCAAGTGTTTGTTTTTGACCAAGCCCAGTCCATAAAAGGTGTTAATTTTATTTGCATCAGGAGTATTTTCATTTTGTAGGGAGGAGGACGTTTATTTATCCTTTAAAGCCCCCCCCCCCCTTTGTTATTTTTACTTTGAGAGCAAAAATTTTTGCGGGATTTTCCCTCATTGGGGTTAACAGAGATTGAACTCATTTTTTTCATTAATTCTATAAAATTTTGGCACCGGGGCCCCAAATTAGTGGCTTAATCTAAAATAAATTTTTCCATAAGAAAATAATGGAAATAAATTAATATTTTCCTGTGGACTGTTGCTGAGGCAAAGGCAATGTTCGGGGGCCCTTTTCCGGGGAAAACACACATAAAGGATCATTTGGACAATGAAAAAAGGGATCCAGGTTACAAAACCTATACAGATGTGAAAATGGGTAAAACAGGAAAAAAGGGGGGGGGGTTGGGCCCTGTACATTGCAGAGTCACTTGTTTCCCACAGAACTGTTAATGCCTCAAATGGACTTTAGTGGAAGTTTTAGAGAAAAAGGTCGGAAACCCAAAAACCTATTTCATTGTGGGTTTTAAAAACCCTTTCCGGTTTGCCCACCCCCAAGAATTCCAAAAACGCTTTTAAAAAATTTTGCCCACTGTCGGGAAAAAATCTTCCAGCTCCTGAAACCAACATTTTGTCCGGGGGGGATTTCAATTTAAAGGGGCACCAAAAATGGAGGAATATCCCAATTTAATATTTTTTAAAGTAAAAACCCACCAGGAGGCACCCTGATAAAAAACCTCACACCACAGGGGAATTTTTTTAAATTTCTTGCAAAAATTAAATTTTAAAAAAACCCACCCAAATAATAGAGCCAAATAGACTGGAGAATACACTGCCTATTTTCACTAACAATGATGATCTGATAAGAAAGGGTCACCAAAATTAAAAACAATTTTTCCTCGGGTCACAACATAATTGAGGTTAGACTGTATGCTAGGAGCCCCGGGGCCCCAAAATGGACTATTTCACAAAGGAAAGCATTCCCCAAAATTAAACTTCAATAAAAAAAAAACATAAATGGGGAAAAAGTAAACCAAGTCCTAACCGATATAAGCGGGGAAAGATTACAAAAGGCAACACAGCCCCAAAAACTTATGCTAAAACCCGTTTTAACCGGTGGCACTCGTGTATGCCCCAAGGCTTATTCCTCTAAAAAAAAGGAGGAGTAGATGAAAAATTAAAAAAAAAAGGCCCGGCGTTTCCCTTTACAGGCGACGGAAAAGAATAACAGAGGGGCCCAAAAAAGGGTCGATTATTTTGAAATGCGCGGGGGGGGAAACCAGGTCAGGAAATTAGCAAGATCGAATTTAAAGCAAAAAGACCCCTTTGGGGTTTCAGGAATCGGGGGAAAAAGAAACAAAAAGCTTTTAATGAAACCCAAAAGGAAAACCCAAAGTATTTCTTCTCTTTGCCAATCAAAATCGGAAAAAAACCCCCCCCGTTTTTGGGCCCCTACAAAAAACCAAGATGGGCCCTTTCACAGAGGGACGCAAGGAAAGAGTGAGCTACTCAATTTCCCAAAAGCTCAGTTTTTAGCAACCCGAAACCCAGACTGGGGGTCGAAGATCAAAATAAATTTTTTTATGAGAGAGCCACAAAATTTTGTTTAAACAAAACCCTACCCGATGTTATCCTGACGCCAAAGATTTCCAAAACAGGCGATAAAGGGACTTGCCCATGCATCTGCCCCAGGGCCGGGACTCAGGGAAACTCTGTGTTCATCAAAAAACTGCAAAAAAGCCCTATCACGAGCCTTTTCCATCCTATGGAGGGGGAAAGCATGGACCGGGGGTTTCTTTCCCTCAGTTACTAAAAAAAACCCAGAAATAGCCCCCCCACAAGGGGGCAGTAAAGAAAACAGAAAAGGGAACCCAAAGGGCCCAAAATAGCCATTTAACACCCCCATATCAAAAAAATCTTTGAAAGGGTCCTAAGAAGAAGATCACCACCCATTGAAACCCTCATTTTACCAAACCCCAGGGCAACATGGGTTTAGAAAAGGTCGCTCCTGTTTTGTCTCAACTACTGGATCAAATAAGACAAGGTCCTAAATGCACTAAAGACAAAAAGAATGCCGATGTAATTTATACAGACTTTGCAAAAGCCTTCGGGGGGGGGGGGCCAAAGGGTTTTGAAACCTTTGGGGTAATTTGCGCCCCCCCCAAAAAGGCGCTAAAAGGGAAAAACAGGAAAAAATTGGTCGTGGATCTATAATTTTTCCCCACTAAAAGAACACGAGGAGTTGGGCGTCCAACGAGTAAAATCCGAGGCAAAAATACGGTGAAAAAGCTCCTTCCACAAGGCACAGTTTCTAGCTCCCCCTCTTTTCCTCTCCTCATATTTGACATAGACAAGGATGTCAGCCAAAAGCACCGTTCTTCCTTTGCAGATGACAACCCCCGGAAAATCTGCATGCAGTGTCTTCCCCTTGCAGACCCCTGAAGGCTCCCGGCGGACATCAACCAAAAAACTTTCAGTGGGCTGCAAAAAAAAACCAAAAAAATGAAGTTCAACCCTGAGAAATTTCAATTACTTTAAAATTGGTAAAAAAATGAGGAAAAATTTAAAACTTCATCGAGTAAAAAACAAATTTGGCCACGAAATAGAGCGAAACACCAACGTCAAAGAACCCGGGAGTGGGTTTGGGCAGAGGAAACTCACCTTCAAGGACCCTAACATTGTATCAATGCATTGCTAGGGAAAAAAAGACAGGATGGAAATGAGAACCTTCAAAACCCAGGGAGGCCAAGCCCTTTATGCACTCTTCAGGGTTTACTTGTTCTATCTAGGCTGGAATATTGCTGCACTTAAAAGCCCCTTTCCAAGGGGGAAAGGTTTAAAATTGGACCTAGAAAAAGTCAGAAGGGAAATTTCACGGCGGGGCCCTAACGGAGAAAAAACCCTCAATTACTGGGGGGCGCTTGAGGTTTCAACCCGTATTCCCCGGAACGCAGGAGGGAGAGATTCATGGGTTTTATAACCTGGAAAAAACCCTAGCGGGACTAGTACCCCAACTTGACACGAAAAAAACACTCACTTTCGAAAGCAAAAAAATTGGCAACGATGCCCCTCCCCCCCAAAGAAAAAACCGGGGTTTTCACTTTGCAGGGTTTAAAAGACATACAATAAGTGCAGGGGCCCGGGGGTGTTCAACTGCCTCCCAGCACACATTAAAGGGGGGTTACCAAAGACCCCTGGCGTCTTCAAACTGGCACTGGGGCAAACACCCAAAGTCAGTTCCTGATCAAACCGGGGTGTGGCTCGTATGTTGGTTTTTCGTGCAGCCGCCGCAAAAAGCCCGGTTGATCAGGCGCTGATCCCCAGGAGGCTGGTCACAGACCGGGCGCGGGGGGGGTTGGGCCCCCCAAAATCTATCAGGTAAACCCCCGGTAAACACCCCAAAAGGGATGAAAAAAAAAAAATTTTTTACCACATGAAATATTAATTTTTTAAAACACACAAACTGAAGAAAACTTTCACAAAATTTCATCTAAATCAGAATAGGGAAAACATGATTCTTACCTTTATTTAAGATCGGGGGGATAAAATGATGGGTTTGGGGGGAGGGGAGAGCGTGGGGGAAATTATTGGTTTTGAAGCGGAATCCCCCTTTCCCTTTGGACTTGAGGTAGCAAGTTTCCCTTTTCCCCGGGGTTAAATTTCTTTCTTCTTTTAAAGTTGCTAGGACCAGCTTGAGGTCAGTGGACCTCTGCTGCACAACAAAATTTTGTTATAGAGCTCAGTACCTCCCCCTTCCTTTAAATTTCCTAAAAATGGGCCAAAACTTGGGAAATTTTACAGGTTGCCAAAAACGGGGTTTCAGTAAACTGTGTCCGGGTGTTTTCATCCATAAAGGGGTTTTCAGTTCAACCCCCTTTGCCCCACATTTCCCTTTAAACTCTTTTTAAAATTTTACTAAATTTTTGCTTTTTTTTTTCCACAGGGATGGCACAGAAGATTTCTTGGGGTCCATTTGGGGACTTAAATTTTTCAGTTACCAAACACTAAAAAAACTGGGAAATGTGAAATGTTTCCGAATTTTTATGAAGTTTGATGGGGACCGCACTGGCTGGCTTGTAAACCCAGTTTCTGAAAGGGCCCCACATGGGACACCCTCCCCCGACGGAAAACACGTAAGGGGGAGTTTTTTTTTCAGAAAGGGGAGGCAAAAAAAGTTTGCGTATAAAATGTTCGTATGGCGGAAAATTTTAAATAATGTGATACATTCGTTTTGGTGGGGGGTTTCCCTGTATATTGTTCTCTCGGTTGCTCCTCAAAATTTTTATATATACAAAATTTTCCCTTTGGTCATTATTCCAAAAATTTGGCACAATAAGCCTGAGTCACCTAGGGCATTTAGAGAATGGGTGTCCCCACTCACCCCGTGTGCCATATGAAAAAAATTGGGGGTGCCTGGGTACCAAAAATGCTCTTTTTTTCCCATTAAAAAAAAAACGATTTTTTTTTTTTTTAAAAAAAATTTTTTGGGGCGTCACGAGAGGGAAAGTATACCAAAGTTTGGGAAACCCTTATGTATATGGGAAATATATTTTAGTAGGGGAAAAATAAGAGGGGGGTTTTGTTTAGTGTATGCTGAGTTGAGTCTTTTGAAAAGTGGTTGGGGTGTTTCTGTTAAACAGGAGCCTTTGGGGGTCACCCAAAAAAGCAGCTTTTTGTTGGATTATTAAGGGGGCTAAGGTGGTTTTGGGTGTGGTTGAGCCCCAGGCACAAAAAACATGTACCATAGGTGAGGTAAGGATATTTAGAGGTGGGGACGGGTAAAGCAGGGGTTTTTTGTGGTACATAGTATCGTACATAGTATAGTATCGGGATCATGACTTTCCCCCGGGACTCTGCCCCCCGGCCCCGGGCTCGTGGAAAATCCGTGTTTTTCAAGAATTGCAAGAAGCCCCTATCGCATGCCTTCAGCATTTTATGGAGAGGGAGCATGGACACAGGGGTCATTCCACACACCCCAAAAAGAACAGACATAGCCCCACTCCACAAAGGTGGCAGTAAAGCAACTGCAAAGAACTACAGACCAATAGCACTAACATCCCATATCATAAAAATATTTGAGAGGGTTCTAAGAAGCAAGAAAGCCAACCACCTAGATACCCATCAGTTACACAACCCAGGGCAACACGGGTTTAGAGCAGGTCGTTCCTGCCTGTCCCAGCTACTGGTCCACTATGACAAGGTCCTGGATTCTGTAGAGGATAAACAAAATACAGATGTAGTGTACACAGACTTTGTAAAAGCTTCCAACAAGTGTGACCATGGTGTAATAGCTCACAAAATGTGGGATAAAGGAATAACGGGAAAAGTTGGTAGATGGATCTACAACTTCCTGACAAATAGAACACAAAGAGTAATAGTAAACAAAGTAAAGTTCCAGGCAGCCATGGTAAAAAGCTCTGTTCCACAAGGCACAGTACTCACTCCCATTCTATTCCTCATCCTCATTTCAGACATAGACAGATGTTAGCCATAGCTCTGTGTCTTCCTTTGTGGATGACACCCAGATTACCATGGCAGTGACCTCCAAATCAAAGACACTGCGAGACTCCAAGCAGACATCAACCAAATCTTTTAATGGGTCACTCAAAACAATGTGAAGTTCAACAAGGAGAAATTTCAACTACTCAGATATGGAAAACTTGAAGAAATTAAAAATGTGTCAGGGTATACCACAAATTTTGACCATCAATAGAGCGAAAAGCAATGTGAAGGGCCTGGGAGTGTTATGTCAGAGGAAACTCACCTTTAAAGACCACAACATCGTATCTCCTCATCTGCTAGGAAAATGGATAGGATGATAATAGAACCTTCAAAACTAGGACGCCAAGCCCATGAAAGATATCTTTCAATCGCTTTTCTCTCTAGGCTGGAATATGCTGTCACTAATGGGCCCCCCTTCAAGGCTTGTGACATTGCAGACCTGGAGAGTGTACAAAGAACTTTCACGGCACACATAAGTGCGATAAGGCACCTAAACTACTGGGAATGTTTGAAGGTTCCTGATCTGTATTCCCTCAAACGCATGCAAGAGAGATACATGATAATACACACTTGGAAGGTCCTGAAGGGATTGATACCAACTGCACATGAAAATCACTCCATATGAAAGCAAAAGACTTGGCAGGAGATGCAACATTCCCCTAATGAAAAGCAAGGGCACCACAAGTACAATGAGAGACAACAAAGTAAGTGTTCGGGTTCCAAGACTGTTCAACTGCCTCCCAGCATACATAAGGGGGATTACCAATAGACCCCTGGGTGTCTTCAAGAAAGCACTGGACAGACACCTAAAGTCAGTACCTGACCAACTGGGCTGTGGTTCGTATGTCAGCTTATGTGTGGCCAGCAGTAACAGCCTGGTTGATCAGACCCTGATCCACCATGAGGCCTGGTCTCAGACCAGGCCAAGGGGGCATTGACCCCCAAAACCCTCTCCAGGTAAACCTGATCCCAGGGAATAAAAGTTCAGAAACTCACGCACCAGTAATTTATGTTTTTATTCTCCGTTATGCGTGCCGGAAGGTTCTCTGTACATTTTCTAGGCCCCCAATTTCCCTTTCCCCTTGAAAGGTGCTGTTAGTGTGAAAGCTATTCCGGGCCTAATAGAACAAGCAATTTAAAAAGAGTGTCTTCATGGGCTTGGCCACCCTATTTTTTGAAGGTTCTCATTATCCATCCTGCATTTTCTAGCAGATGCGATTGTTTAACAATTTTTATGGCCCTTTGGGAGGGGGAATTTCCCCCCGACATGATACTCCCAGGTCTTTTACGTTTCTTTTTTTACTCTTTTTTGTGTGGCTGGAAATTTTTTTTTTATACTTGATGAATTTTTTAAATTTTTTTATTTTTTTTTAAAATCATACAATTTTTTTTTATTTTGTTTTATTGCCTAAAATTTTTTAAAATTTTAAATTTTAAAACTTACTATTTTAAATTTATTTTAAAAAACCCTTTTTTTTATCTTTTAAATTTTTATTTTTTTTCATAACTATTACTTGTTGAAAATCTTTTGCATTCTGTACAATGTTCTTCTGCTTTCCCTTTTTTACTTTGTATTTTTTTTTAAAATTTGTTAAAAAATTGCATTAGTCATATATTGCAAACAAACGATTCCTGACATTAACCTTTTTTTTAAAAAAACAAAACAAGAACCTAACAAACAAAATTGGGCCCTTTAAATTTCACGGGTTTCAGGCTAAGACACTACTCCGGGGCCCAATAACTAACAGGGATTCAGTTTTAAAAGTCAAAATCCTAAGAAGCACTGTGATGAAACCCCCAGGCACAAATGAAAATTTTCTAAATGTCAAAAGGGCTATCATTAAATTTCACTGAAAACATGACTAAAAAATGATATTAAACAACATCTATTTCCAAGGCCCGGGGTAAAACAGGCGTACACAAATTTTTGGCCTGATCCAAATTTGAAGGTGGAACACTATATACTTTCTCTCATGAACTAAAAGGGTATAAATTTACTTGCACAAGGGTGAAAAATGGTGAATATACCTTTTTAAAATTTAAAAAAACCCAAAAACATTACAAAACCTCCAACCCGCAGAGCAAAAAATTTTTGAGTTCCCCTTTCTCCCCGTATTTAATTTTTATGAAAAAATTTAAAAAACAAAAAACTAGCACTGAAAAAGAACAAACACCACCTTAAACCCTTTCAGGGGTACTTTTAAAAAAAAACTCAAACCTTTAAACCCTGAAACCCAAAAAATGACGAATTTTTCAAACCCTGGAAAAAAGCTTTCTTTCTTCAACCCAAAAAAACAAAAAACCCACAAGAAACACCAAAACAAATGTCATTACTAGACTATATCTGGGCAAACACTTTATCCCCCTTAAAAAAAGGCCCAAAAACACGGGTAACAAACCCGTGACCACTTTCCCATCTTTCTCATAACCAAAATTGTGGAAAGTGCCCCCCGGACAAAACTAAGATCATGTTCCCAATGCAAAGATGAAATCATCTGTTTTAAAAACTTTTTTAGCATTTGTGACAATTTCCCGGCAAAAAAGGAACAAACAACCCCAGAATTGATGAAAGGTTAAAAATTTCTAAACAAAAACCCAAAAAACCCAAAAAACCACCAATTTCCCAATTAAAAAATAAGCAATCAAGCAAAAAAGGGTTAAAAAGGCCCCCGGCTTACAAACAACATTCCCCCTCTAAATTTATATAAACAAACTATATTAAAAAAAATTTTAGAATGGGTCCTTAAAAAACAAAGGGTCCAAATAAAATTTTCTCCCTCAATCTGACCAATTTCCCTTTAAGGGAAATCCAAAAAAATGTATTTAAAAAAAGATTTCCCTGGGTAAAAAGGTGATATTAAAAAAAACCCCCCACAAAACAGGGAAAGATTAACTTAACTTTTTCCAGATGAACCTTCCTACAGGCCCAAATGATACTGCCAAAAACTTTAAAGTCTTTTTTCCCCTACCTAAAACAAAACAAACAAATAAAATTCCCCCAAATTTTAAACAATTTAACCAAAAAGGGCAACCCCCCTGGGAAAACAAAACCCAGTATGGAAATCTCAATTATCATCCAAAAAACAAAAAAAAAGCAGGGGTACCTAAATAACTTACCCAAACCCCTGTCCTTAAAACCTTCAAAAGTTTTGTCACCAATTTTTTGGGAAACCCATTTTTTAAAAATCCATTGAATTTTTTTCCACCTTCCCATTTCCTTAAACCCAAAAACGGGAAGAGTCCCCCGATCCTTTAAAGGAGGCGAAACCCAAAAGAAACTGGAAAAAATTTTCAGGCCCCCTATCATTTCCTGCCCCTACTATCAAAAAACCTTTGAAAAATTTTAAAACACAAACAAGTTTTACTCCTACTTCTAACCCCCCAACAAAAATTTAACCCTTGTCAGTTTTGGGGTTTAACCGGAAAAAAAATTACTTTTGATGCTAAATTTTAACATTGCTTGAACTAATAACTCGCCCCTTGGAAAAAATGAATTTTTCCCCCGGACTGGGTTTATTGAAATTTTCGGGAAAACTTTTCATTCAGTTTTAACCCTGACCCTTTTTCCCAAAAAAAACCCCGAAAATTACAGGGTCAAGAACACCCCTCGTTTTCCAGAAATCTTTCTTAACAATGAACCCAGTTTTGTATACACAAATTTGGGGCCAGTTTTCCCCTTTAAAAACCTGTTTTTTGCTGAAGTCCCCCCAGGGGAAACGTTATTGGGCCCCCTTCTCTTTTCTTTACATCAACGACCTATCAAATGCAAACTAAACCCTTAAAACCCCTTTTTTTGCAGAAAAAACAAAAACTTGATGTCTTTTTTACCCAACCCCCAAACCCTACTACAAACAAGGTAAAAGGTGAAAATGCAAAAAAAATCTACTTGGAAAAGATTACAAACAAACTTACTCTCAATATAGACAAAACCTACTTCATGCTTTTCGGAAACAGAGCTTCAAATGTACAGCTAAAGATATTGGTAAATGGTTTGCCTATCTTGAGACAGGCAGAGGGCAAATTTCTAGGTCTCCACCTTTACTGCAGTCTCAAATTTCAGACACACATACAGCAAAATTTCCAAGAAAGTCTCCAAAACAGTAGGCATCCTTTCAAAGATATGGTACTATGTATTCCAATCAGCTCTTCTAGCTTTGTACCACTCTCTCATTTACCCTTACCTCACCTATGATATTTGTGCATGGGGCTCAACCACAGCAAATCACCTTAAGCCTTTAATAATCCAGGAAAAAGCTGCAGTACAATTGATTACTAACTCCTGCATTAGATAACACACTACACCTCTTTTCAAGAATCTTGCTAAATATACAAAACATTCACACTTATTATTGTGCCTACTACATACACAGAACACTTTACTCTGATGCAAACCCTCCACTCAAACTCCTCCTTGATACCTATGTTATGTGCACACATAATGCCCAAAAAATAAAAAGAAGGACCCAGAAGTCCTACCAGCTTGAAGTCACCAAGAAGAGTGAGAGAGAGGGAGGGGCCTGGCTAAGCTCCTCCCACACCCACCAAACAAACAAAAGACTGTTGCCAAGTACAATTCTCAAGCTACCACAACTCTACGGCACCTTATTTTACTTACAAAAGAAATACAACTTAATAAACTACTTATTTAAATGTGTGTGTGTCTATAGTATAATCTATTAAGAAAAACAGGCTTGACCCAGCTGCCTCTCAGTCCCTAAGGGTGATCTTCCTTTAGGGACATTTAAGTGCTGTGTCCCCATCAATTCAATATAATCAGGAATTCCAGAGTAACTGTTACAGATACATAAATACATGTTGGGTCCTATAGCCCCATAACACCCCCACCTCCAGACGAAGTCTCACAAACGCTAGCTGTGTCCCTCAGGATATGGCTAGTAAAAAAAATTGCTTTAGCCTGAAGATTGTTAGCAAGACTACTAGAAATGTTACGTATTTCCCAGCACCATAACTACTCTTCACTGTATGGTTATTTACAACAAAGTGACATATTACATGGCAATCTACGTATATTTGTGGCTCCACTGAACCTTCCCAGATTACACATGTACTTCTGTCCCATACCATGTACTGTAAAACCCTGAAAGGAACAATACTGGAACAGATTGCAGAGGTTTTTAGAAAAGCATTTTAACCATGCCCACATACTCAAGGGTGTAACTATTTACAATTTTAGTGGCTTTTAAAACATAATACACATTACAATGCAAGAATTGCACACAATGCCCACTGTAAAAGCCTGCACCAACAGGCCTGTGCCTCTGCTGCAGTAATCCAGCAAGCAACTGGTACTCCAGGGTGGCATCTTCCTGATCAGGAGACGAGAGTAGAGCCAAACCCAGAGCAGTCAGGTATACACCAGGCAGGGAACTTCACTAAACATGTCAAGGTGTCTCTCACTTGGTGGCTGAACCAACCAGTGAGACTTACAGTCAACACTCACGATCCTTAACATGGTCAGGCACTCAAGCCCATCTTCCAAGGTCCCACTTCACACAGATCCTCAAACCTTATGAAGAGGCTGACACAGAATATGGAGGGGTCCAAGGGACCACAAAGGCAAATCATTGGACTGTTTCATACATAGAGCACACCAAGACACAATATTCCACATACCTTCCTGAACATCTCATGTTATCGAAGGTTGTCAACCTCTGCCTCAGGTCACAAATATGTACATCTACACTGACCCTTATCACACTTTTGGCTCCGACTCATCTCCTTCACAGTCAGATGGCTGGTAGGGCATACTCATGCTTGCTGAGAGTTCACCACTGCAAAAACAATAAGGTCAGCACACGGCAAACACTATGTACAAAGTACGCACCATGCATCTACATGAAACATGCAGAGCGAGCATCAGCAACCACATTCTCTGAGCATTTTATACATTTAACTTCCAAATTAAAAGGCTGTAGGAACAAAGCCCATTTTAAGAGTTTGATTTTAGTCACCATACACAGGAACAGGTGAAGAGATCCTGAGACATATACAAATCCTGAAGAGCCAGCCCAAAAATGAAAATTTTCTTTCCTGTGGTAAAATGTTGACATTTAAAATTAGAAGGTTGTTCATAGACAGTAAACAATTCTGCAACCTCTTGCAGTACAAAAAACAAACACCAAAGACATCTCTTCGCACCCAGGTTGTGTACATCAAATTTACACAAATACCATCACGTTCCATCTAGCATATAAATTTTAGTGCACTGTTGCAACCCTTGAATGGGTTACAATGTATATGATTATTATGTATATGTACATATTATATTACCTTTTCATATAATTTTATATTGCTTATATTTGCGATAATAGCTAAATTGTAAATATATTGCTTTATATTATTTGAGTTATGTTGTTAGGTAGGATGTAACACATATATTATGTGCTCAAAGTTCAAGCCTTGATTATCTAACTACTCTAATTATCGCCTGTGGCTCGTTACCTCTGCCGGCTTCTCTGTTGCTAGAGCAGCAGCTGTCCATGGAGCTATCACGTGATAGAGGGGGGTGATCACACCTCGCCTGAGTATTCAGTCTGGTCTAGACTCGCTTGGTGGTTGGACGTATTCTAGACAAGACGAGCCTAAATCTCCCTTATTGGCCCTTGTTGGAAGATTGTCTCTTGTCTCATTGTTGTTGGTTCTGTAGAACTCTGTTCACAGAACATTGTATAGACTTAGTGATTTTCGATATTGTACTGAGGTTGTGTGTCGCCTAGACACTCTTAGCAACTCAGGTCCTGAGCTGTAGCTTCTGACCTAATTTGTACTGGTATCTGTGTATTATCACAGTCGGGGATTTTCTTATGCTGAACTTAGATTCAGTAGTATAGGAGTTTTGTGACTTTTGTGGAGGATCTGCTGATGGTCCTACTTAGTGTCGTTATATTATCTCCTTGTTCCTGATTCTGTGTCGCAGTTGCTTGTTATATTGCTATTGGGCTTAGAATTCTTTTTATTGTTCAAACAGACTATTCTGTTGCCAGTCAGTCAAGAACTTAGTTTATGAGAGGACTTTGTCAGTCATTTGTTTAAGTCTAGTCGAGTAGTGAGACATAGCCTTACTTGTACATATTTGTAATATTTTATTAAATGTTAATGTACTAGACGGTACTTAAAACTTATAATGTGACATGTGCTTTCAGCACAATAATACTGTACACGAGAGAAGTAATTATTCTTATTTTGTTGATATTAATTTAATTTAATTTGATATACGCCTAGACAACTTAATGATTAATAAATTTATTAAATTTTAATTTCTCTAGTTAGTAGCCTACCAGTTGTATCCTGAAGCACTATTGAATCATACTGAATTCTAATGGATAATTGGACAAGGATACTGACTAATTGTTACGAAAACCCAGTAACAGGCTGGATGCTAGAAGGGCAGTCCTTTCTAGTATTCACTTGAGATCTCTAAGCTTTTAGAATCGCGTTTTTTGTAACAAAATGGGGGCCTGTCCGGGATCCTCTTGATCCAAGGTGTTGGAGAAATTGTCCAGTTTGACCATAGAGGTACTAAAAACACTTTGAGTACTTTCCTAATCTGAAGACTTTGAGTTTAGTCTTGTACAACATACCACATGGATGTATGTACTTGACTGAGTCTCTTGGTCCAAGGAGATGGAAATACTGTTTAGGAGCTCTAGCTCTAAGACAACAAATACTAAAATTCCTATTAGGATTATAGTTTCCCATAATCACTCTCTCATAGTTACACTTATTTTAGTGATGTTGCCATAGTGAAACAGTTAATTGATACTCTGACTTTGTCTGAGTTAAGTACATTAAAACTTCAGACATGTTGGAGAGTAGCCAAATATCTCGGTGTGACGTATAACAGGAATTACACTGCAGAAACTGTCAGAGCATTAATTAAAGATATATTGTTTCCTGCTCATACAGAGATGTCTGATTATGAATCAGATTCAGAAAGCCTATTGTCACAATTAGGAAGTATGACTCTATTTGATGACTTAGAAGAAAGAGCAACTAAGGCAGAAGTGAGCCTAGTGTCTGAGCCTAGTGAAATTTTGTTCTCGCTCACACCTTCCAACCTCACTAACACAAAAGTACAGAGTGTAGCTGGTAGTATGACTCAGTCCCGTACTAGTACAGTGTATGCTACACATGTATCTACTTATCCTAGACCAGATCTAGACTCTCAAGAGATGGCTGGACTAGGTGTCCGACCTAAGGACCGTCCAGACTCATTCGTTAGATTCCTTCTCCGTTACTCACTGGTCCTATCACTCAGGAACAGTTTGAGAGGTTTGAACACATCATTATGGTGCAGACTGCACAAATAGAGGCACAGAGGAAATTGAACGAAGAAGATTTCCAGAGAGAAAATGTTCGTCTTGGAAGACAACAGACTGATAGATCACAGGACACATTTAATATGCAGAAAGCTGCCTCTATGGTTCCTAAGTTTTTTTGAGAGTGACTTAGACACCTATTTTGATGTGTTTGAGAACCAGGAACATGCTATGAACTGGCCACATAAGCACTGGGCTACCTTGTTGCAAACAGCTCTGACAGGAAGAGCTCAAACTTGTACTGCTGCTTTACCATTTGCCAAGTACATTAGTTATGACGCTGTCAAACAAACTATTCTAGAGACATATAACTTGTTACATGTAAGTTATCAAAGCGCATTTCATACGTTACAACGACGACAAGATCAAACTTGTGTAGAGTTTGCTCATGAGAAAAAAGTTGCATTTGAGAGGTGGTGTAGGTCTGCCAAGTGCAACAACTACGATAGCCTTGTTCAGTTGTTACTACATGAAGAGTTTAACAACTGTATGTCTGCTGATATACAAGAATATCTGATCGATCATACTACCTCGGATATTCTGGAAACTGCAGCATTAGCAGACAATTACGAGATTTCTCACAAACTTGTACGTACTAAAACACAGAGAAACGAGGTAACTAAAAGCTGTCCTAGAAGTTGGCAACCTAAAACAGCTGCTCAGTGCCGGCCTGATGTACCTGCTACTGTAACTTCTTGTACCTTTACCAGGAAGACTCACAAGCCTGAATCTGTCTCTGTGGTTAGATAGAAATCTGATATCGAAAAGAAAGTTAAATGTACCTATTGTAACAGAAAAGGACATGCTAGAGAGTATTGCTATAAGTTAGAAAGAGATACGAGAAGCAGTCGTGCGGCTGGCTCCCCCACACAAATTGTATCCTCTTCCGAGCAACAAAAGCACCAAAATCCTAGTAATACCTCTGATCCTTCTGTTTTAGATAATATTACTCAGGACAGATGACTAGCATCAGAAAGTGTATCTGACGAAAAGATTCGTTCAGCGATGAGTCCTTACTTTTCGAGAGGTAAAGTAGGATTTGACAAATCACATCTAACTGAGATAATTACTTTCAGAGACACTGCCAGTTATCTCACGTTATTAAGAGAAGATGTACTGCCCATAACTGATGATACCTATTGCAAGATAGATGTATTGTTAGAAGCCTATGGAGGGGCTGTTATAAAAGTACCTCTGTACAAAGTTTACATTGAAACAAGCTATTATACTGGTTATATTTCAGTGGGTATATCCAGTGGTGTATTTCCCATCAGGTCAGTGGACTTCTTGCTAGGGAACGATATCCATCATGCAGGTATATGTAAGGAACCATTTGTGATTCATAATAACACTGATGATAATTATGCCATTGAAGCTTGTAGAGAGAAGCCTATTTTATTTCCTCTCAGCACAATTACTAGAGCTATGTCAAAGATACAACAACCATCCTTGTGTCTTGCTGAGTTAGTGGATGACAATGATTTGGGCTTGAATATATTGTTTAGTGATGCTCTGTGCCCAGGGTCATTAACACCAACTCCTCCCGGTCATCAACCTAGTCAGGACACACCTGACGTTAAATTTCTAACACATAATGATTTAATTAAGGATCAGTTTGTTGATCAGTCACTGGAAAGACTGAGAGATATAGCAGTTACTGAGAGTGAAGCAAAGGATCTCGATAATTGTTACTATTATAGTAATGGTGTACTAGAGAAAAATGCATGTAAGTTGTCAGCTGATAGTGTTTCCACCACAGTCAAGCATCTCGTAGTGTTACCAGTTACATTTCGTGAACAAGCCATTGATTTTGCTCACAATAGTCCCATTGGAGGACATTTGGGTGTCAAGAAGACACTCGGTAAACTGGCAAAACATTTTACTTGGCCTAAAATGAAGGAAGCAGTAGCTGATCATGTGTGACGTTGCCACGAGTGTCAAGTGACAGGCAAGCCAGCACACACACCTCCACCTACACCTCTCACTGTGTTCACTAGTAGCAAAGTTCAGTTCATCTAGACTAGAGATTGTTCAGACTTGTTCACACAGTTGAAGTGCTTGCTTTCCTCTGCTCCTGTGTTGAAGAGTCCTAATTTCAATCTTCCCTTCTTTTTACATGTAGATTCGAGTGGTTATGCAGTGGGTGATGTGCTGCTCCAACAGTCAACATCCACTGATATTCTCCATCCTATATGTTACTATTCATCTAAGTTCAAACGACACCAGAAAAATTATGCCACTATTCAGAAAGAGGCTCTAGCTCTTGTGGTGTCCTTGGAACATTTTGACGTGTATTTGGGCACTTCCCATTTAAAATTAACTTTTTTTTTTTTAGACCACAATCCTCTCACTTACATAAACATATAAGTGGTCATTGTAATGTAATTGCTGATGCTTTGTCACGTCCTTAATAATTATCAGTTACATTAAATTAACATAATTTTATGCCCAAATACCTTTTGTTACTTGCTATGTCAAATTCAGTAAAGTAACATAGGTGCTGGAGGTGCTGTCCTGGGAGACAGTAATGGTGAAGCTGGAGGTGCTGTCCTGGGAGACAGTAATGGTGAAGTTGGAGGTGCTGTCCTGGGAGACAGTAATGGTGAAGCTGGAGGTTTTGTCCAGGTAGTCCGGAATTATACGCAGGAAGGAATACATATGAATGACCTCATAGGGGACAGGAGCCGTAGTGGGGAAACAAGTGTAGTCAAAGACAAGATAAAACCAATATTGCAAACTAGAAATACCACAGGAAATAGCAAACAAGAGGACTCCACTAGCAATAGTGAGGATATATTACCAAAAACAACTGGTGGGAGCTCCATTGTTGGTGCTAGGGAGGTTAGGAATAAGACAGGGAAACATGCACAAACAGGGAATACAGTCACAGAAACCCAAGGCAAACGGAAACCAAGCCTGTGCACATACTATGCACTTGGTATCTGCAGACATGGGAAATCTGGAAAAACAGACGGGACGTGCAACTATGACAACCTTAGAAAATGCCGTGCCCATATGACAACAGGAAAATGCAAACTCCCTTCCTGTAAGCTTTTTCACCCTGAAAAGTGTACCTCTTCAGCACAGGAAAGACTGTGCTATAACTTAAATTGCCAGGCATACCATCTAAAGGGGACAAAAAGATACAAAACATCCAGGCCATGGGAAAACCTGGGTAGCCACAGCCACTCAAGAGGGAGAGGTTTTCTAGTGCCAGGAAGAAAAAAAACTGACAGGAAATGGTAGAAATCGTACACCAAATCCAGTCATTCCTGGAGTGGAACCACAGTCGATGGCCTCCACTCCAAACCAACAGATACAGATACTAATGCAGGAAAAAAAATCCCCCCCAGTACCAACAATACCACCAGTCCGATGACATTCTTCTTTGCAAATATACAGGGTCTAAAGCCAGCAACAAACAACAAAATACCTTTCATCTGTAGACTGCTTGCAGACGCAAAGGCAATGTTCGCGGCTTTCACTGAGACCCACATAAAGGATCACTTGGACAACGAAATATGGATCCCAGGTTACAACCTATACAGATGTGACAGAGTGAACAGGCAAAAGGGAAGGGGTTGGCCTGTACATTGCAGAGTCACTTGTTTACACAGAACTGCTTAATGCCTCAAATGATGTAGTGGAAGTTTTAGCAGTAAAGATCGAGAACCAAAACCTAGTCATTGTGATAGTCTACAAGCCTCCGGATGCAACATCCCAGCAATTCCAGGAACAGCTGTTAGAAATTGACCACTGTCTGGAAAATCTTCCAGCTCCTGCACCCAACATCTTGCTCCTATGGGATTTCAACTTAAGGCACCTAAAATGGAGGAATATAGCAAATAATATTGTTGCAGTAATAACACCAGGAGGCAGCTCTGATGAAAACTCACACTCACACGAGCTTTTAAATCTCTGCACAAAATTCAATTTAAACCAGCAAATAATAGAGCCTACTAGACTGGAGAATACACTATACCTCATCTTCATTAACAATGATGATCTGATAAGAAATGTCACCATATCAAAAACAATATACTCAGATCACAACATAATTGAGGTTCAGACATGTATGCACAGAGCCCCAGACCGACATAATGAGATTAGTCACGAGGAAGTATTCACCAAATTCAACTTCAATAACAAAAACACAAAGTGGGACCAAGTAAACCAAATCTAAACCGATATAAGCTGGGAAGATATACTAAGCAACACAGACCCCAACTTACGCCTAGAAGAGATTAACTTGGTGGCACTCGATGTATGCACAAGGCTTATTCCTCTAAGAAAGAGGAAGGAGTAGATGTAAAATAGAAAGAGACAGGCGCTTTCTTTACAGGCGATGAAAAAGAATAACAGAGAGACTAAAAGAGGTCAATATATCTGAAATGCGTAGGGAGACACTGGTCAGAGAAATAGCAAGCATCGAACTTAAGCTAAAGGAATCTTATAGGAATCAGGAATTGTGGGAAGAACTAAAAGCCATAAATGAAATCGAAAGAAACCCAAAGTATTTCTTCTCCTATGCCAAATCAAGTTGAGAACAACGTCCAGTATTGGGCCCCTACTTAAACAAGATGGGTCCTACACAGATGACAGCAAGAAAATGAGTGAGCTACTCAAGTCCCAATATGACTCAGTTTTTAGCAAGCCGCTAACCAGACTGAGAGTTGAAGATCAAAATGAATTTTTTATGGGAGACCCACAGAATTTGGTTAACACAAGCCTATCTGATGTTATTCTGATGCGAAATGACTTCGAACAGGCGATAAATGACGTTGCCCATGCACTCTGCCCCAGGGCCAGACTCATGGAACTCCATGTTCATCAAGAACTGCAAGAAGCCCCTATCACGAGCCTTTACCATCCTATGGAGACGGAGCATGGACACGGGGGTCGTCCCACAGTTATTAAAAACAACAGACATAGCCCCACTCCACGAAGGGGGCAGTAAAGCAACAGCAAAGAACTACAGGACCGATAGCACTAACATCCCATATCATGAAAATCTTTGAAAGGGTCCTAAGAAGCAAGATCACCACCCATCTAGAAACCCATCAGTTACACAACCCAGGGCAACATGGTTTAGAACAGTTCATCCTGTCTGTCTCAACTATTGGATCACTACGACAAGGTTCTAGATGCACTAGAAGACAAAAAGAATGCAGATGAAATATATACAGACTTTGCAAAAGCCTTCGACGAGTGTGACCATGGCATAATAGTGCACAAAATGCGTGCTAAAGGAATAACAGGAAAAGTCAGTCGATGGATCAATAATTTCCTCACTAACAGAACACAGAGAGTAGTAGTCAACAGAGTAAAGTCCGAGGCAGCTACGGTGAAAATCTCTGTTCCACAAGGCACAGTACACGCTCCCATCTTGTTCCTCATCCTCATATTCAATTCAAAGTTTATTCTCTATAAAGATTACAATGTTGAATTTACAGAATTTGGTTGTTATGTGGTTTACATGTAGTTAAATAATGATTACAGAGTGTACCACTAGAATGCCTGGCATGGCTAGGCATTTCGGGCAGACTTAGTTTAATTTTTTATTTTTAAAAAATTACAAATTATGAGGTAAGTTGGTATTATGGCTAAGTGACTAAATACTAGTTTGTGAGTTTAGCAATGTGAATGCTTTTGTTTTGGCACAGTACATAGTTTCAGTATTGGAGTATCATAGGATTCATTATTTTAAGATTGAGATTAATATTTCTGTTTATGGTCAAATGGGTGAGTGAGTGTAAGTGTGAACCACCAGGTGGTATTCGTGCAGTTAGTTGATGGGGTTTATCAGGGAGATGAGATGTTTTCTAATTGTAGTTTTGAAGGTGATGAATGTGTCTGCAGTTCTAGAGTTCTCAGGTACGGTGTTCCAGATTTTAGAGCCTTTGACATACATTGAATTTTTGTAAAGGTTTAGTCGGACACGGGGAATGTCGTAGAGATGTTTGTGTCTTGTGTTATGCCTGTGGGTTCTGTCACAACTATCAAGGAAAGCTTTTTTGGTCAAGGTTGATATTGGAGTTTAAGGTCCTGTAATGTAGATTGCAAAGTAGTAAGTGTGGATGTCTGAACGGGGAGAAAAGTTTTTAGATCTTAAAGGGGGGGGGGTTTCCCGGGGATGGGATTTAGTGTTTTCTTATGGGTTTTTGTTGGTTATTTTGGCTTTGGGTTTGGGGGTTTGCGCAGTTGCCCCCAACACAATAGCGTGGGTGAGGTATGGATTTTACGGAAGGGTTTATAGGTGGATGGGCAATTTTGGCATGTTATCGTTTTTGGAGAGGTTCCCAAACCGTTTTGGATATTTTTTGTTATGTGTTGGTTTTGGTGCTGAAATTCAGGTTTTTGTAAAGGTATGGGGCCTAGGAATTTCCCCTCATTATTCGGTAATTAGGGGGGGTTGTCGGTTTTTGTTAATTTGGCATTCCGCTCTGCTCCCAAACATAATATAGTAGGTTTTGTCATGTTAACCGAAAGTTTATTGGCTGTCATCCAAGCGATATTTTGATCAGCCCCTCTTTAAAATGGTTTTGGGGGTGGCAGATTAGGGGAGAGATGACATAAGTATGTCGTCAGAAAAGAGATGGGTTTTTTAGGTGTTGGGTATACTTTTGGAAAGATCATTGATGTATATGACGAAGAGCGGGGACCAAGGACACTTCCCGCGGAATCCCCGTACAAGTGGGCCCGGGTTTTGAGCGTTCTTTTAAAGGTGACATAAGATATCTGACATAGCTAGGATGTCAGCCACAGCACCGCTTTCTTTGCAAAGACCACCGAATCTGCTGACAGTGTATTCCATTGCAGAGCGAGGAGGGGCATAACCAAATTTTTTGGTGGGTGGAAAAAATATGAAGTTTTAAGTTGAGAAAATTTTAATTCTAAAGAAAGGTAAACATAGAAATAAATCTTCTGAGTACAAAACCAAATTTGGCCCCAAAATAGAGCAAAAAAACCCCGTCAAAAACCGGGGTGATCATGTGGGGGATCTCACCTTAAGGACCATAAATTTATCAATCGCATCTGCTGAAAAATGAAGGTGGGTAATGAGAACCTTCAAAAATAGGGGGGCCCGCCATGATGACACTCTTAGGTCACTTGTTTATTAGGCGGAATATTTCTCACACTAACAGCACCTTTTAGGGGGTGAATTCTGACCAGAAAAAAGTGGAGAACCTTTACGGCGACTAACGGAGATAAAACACCTCAATTTTCTGGGGCATTGAGGGAACCAAACCCGTATTTCCCGGGGAAAGCAGGTGGGAGAGATAATGATTATATCACTGGAAAATTAGGGGACTTGTACCGAAATTGCACCGAAAATCACTCACACAAACAAAAGACTTGGCAACGATGCAACATCCCCCAATAAAAAGAGGGGTTCACTAGCACGTTAAAGACCATACAATAATGTCGGGCCTGAATATTCAATGCCCCCCAGATACATAAGGGGAACCAACGGGCCCCGGCAGTCTAAAAGCTGGCACGGGAAAGCCCCTAAACTCTGTTCCTGACCACCGGGCTGGGGCCGTATGCGGGTTTGCGGCAGCCCAGTAACAACGGTTTTTGATCAGGCTCTGATCCCCCCAGGAGGCCTGGTTCTCGTAGTAGTCCCAGTTCCTATAACCATTACCAGTAACCATTTTCCTAGAGGGGGGGAAACTCACACCCCCTCGCAGAATCACGATATTATTCCTATTTTCGACCATAGCAGGTTTTCAAACACCCTCACCCGATGCACTAGGGTCATTTGAAAGGCAGCAAAGACAGGTCGGCTGGGGGGGTTTTTTTTTTTTGTTTTTTTCTACACCAGCCTCCCTCATCCATTTCAATGGATCAATCGTTCCAAACCAGTTGGGGAGAAAGACTGCTCCCCACTGACTTCCCAGATAAAGTCAACATTTTTTTACTCTTTGAAAAAACGTCGTAAAGCCATTCCCTTACCGGGAAAAATGGGTATAACGAACTTATTGCCCCCATCGTATTCCATGAACCGGGTACTAGACCATCTACAATGCGTACAAAATGCCTCTTTCACAATTTGCTGTCGCAGAAAATTTTGTCAATCAAAGTTTTGATGATGGAGTTATTGCCCCTACAATTCACCTTGGAATGCGCCCTTGAACCTAGTACCTAAGAAGGGGGGTATTTGGGCACCCAGTATTGACTTTGGAAGTTAATGCAAAAAACTATTCCAGATCGTTTCCTGCCCCTGTACTGGGTGATTTTTTTCGTAACATCGGAGATAACAAATTCTTTTCAACCCTGGATTTGCTACAAGGTTTTGGAAGTCCCTCTTCACGGGGACAGCCAAGACAACTGAAATTCTCCACTCTACGGTCATTACACTTCCTCCTTTAAATGGTTTTTGGGGATACGATCCTCCCCTACACTTCTCAAGGCCATGACAATTTCAAGGTTCAAGGTAATCACTTATGTGTACTTAGTGAACGAATTGTCAGTCTAAAGACGTGGATACACATTGAAAAGTTTTGATGTAGTACTTGGTAACTTGAAGAACCAATTTAAAGATCAAACTGTTAAATGTCAATTTTTAAAACAGAAATTAAGTTTCAGGGGCACTAATCACTCCTAAGGGTTACGACTGACCAAAGTAAAGTAACTGCAGTACTAAATTTTCCAATCCCCAAAAGCTGATGCCAAAATCCTTTTTGGGCTTAGCGTTTTTTTTGATCTTTTATTGCAAATTTTTTCTTCAATGGCTCCTCTAACTGATTGCTTAAGAAAGATGCTCCTTTGTTGGGGCCCTTTTGTCAAGAAAAAACATTCCCAAATTTTAAAAAAAAAAGCTAAATCTGCTCCAATTTGAAATTTCCAGATTTTTTTTAAGCCCTTCTATCTGCAAGATGCTAGTTCTATTGGCTTGGGGCCGTTTCTAGCTCAAAGATGATGGCAAAATACAACGCAGTTGCATTTTTCTACCAGTCCTTACGAAGGCTGAAAAATTATACAGTAAATGGTAAGAAGCTTTTTGCAATAGTATGGCTTTAAAGCATTCCGAACATTATTTTTCGTACTCTGTTAAAATCTTGACGACCCCACTCGCATACCTTTATTCCAAACAAACAACCTACTGGGGAAGGGGTTTCCAGATGGACCCTTTCTATCCAAGAGTTCAATCCCACCTTTGAACACTTACTGGCGGTCAAATGTATCGCAGATGCCCCTTTTGCGACATGTTATAAAAACTCGACCCCCATTTAGTCTGAAAATGTAAAAATGCTCAAAGAACAATCCCATGTGGTCTGGTGTGATTCATTTCCCGCTCCAGGAAAATCTTATTCTGAGTGAAGCCACCCGCACCCCTATGACCTTTTTCATGAACCAAGAATTACTGTATCGAACAGCCGAGTTGGTACTCACAAAGGTTTACCATTAGAATTCCACAGTCATAGTGAATGTACCTTCAGCTAGTTCCGAGTCCAGGTTTGTGCACCCTGGGGATGGATCGTCAAAAAACAACCAGATTAAATACTTTTGCCTCGTATGGAACTGATATTTCTGAGTATGTTAAGGAATGTATGTCTGCAGCAACATAAAGGAATGCTAATGGCCCTTTTTCCCCATCCAAGTGTACCCAACCATAGCGAACCGTGGGAAAGAGTTGCGCAAATTTGTTAACTATTTCCAATGTTCCCTCCAGGGCAACAAACATCATGTGTTAGGGTAACCATTTCCCCGTTTTGTATTATTTCCATTGCAGATAAGACTGCCAAGACATAATAAAGCATTTAAAAAAGCTTTCTGCGGGCAAACCCCCCCTAAGCCCCTATAACAGATAATGGAGGTGAATTCTGTAAGAGATTCTTGAAAATTTGTGCCCCTTTGTACAAGATCTCAAAATCCACCATTGTTCCTCATCACCTGCAGCAAGGGTTAGCGGAACAGACCAATAAGAAAGACTTGATGTCTTGAGAGCCCTGTCAACCCCAACAGTGAAATTTGGGGATAAAGTTATACCTGAATGCAGGTGCTTAAATTCTTTTTAACAAGTTTTCTATGGGTGACACCACATTAGCTTGTATGGTGAAAACGTTTGCCTTATGAGTTACTATATTCTAATCCAAACCAAATTAAAACCCCTGAATTTCATGCAACTCGACCACTTAGTAAAAAGGGGGTTTTTAAAAGAACCCCGTGAAACACTTCAAAAATCAACAGCAAAAAATTTACAAGAGTCGCAAACACTCGGAGCAAAGCCATCCAAAATCAAATAGGTCGAGATTTATGTTGCCCACTTTAAAAAAAACGTCTGCAATGTCTAAGCTTGATCAAAAGTTGTTGTCCTTATCGATAGTTAAACATACATGTAAAATAAAAGGTTTGAGAAATTAGACGGTCAGTATAAAAAAATCGCTTTTTGGGAACTATAAAGTTAGTATGTGATATAATAGCCCAACCCAGACAAATTGACAGACTCTGACAATCCTCCGACCCTGACTCTCTCCTTGATCTCATCAGACGATCAACCTGAATGTGTTATTCCCCACATACACGCAGGAATTAGAAACCTCAAATATCATTTTTTTACTTCCAATTCAGATTTGCATCAAATACAGCATGAGTTAGCCCGTGCAACAGAGTTTTATCCCCCAGAGGACACCCCTTTTGATATACAATCTACCCTACAGAGTTTTGGGGGTTAAAAGCAAATAACCTTTTAATGAATAATTACGTATCAAATTATCATGTTCAAAATTTTTTTTTTTTGTTCACGTTCCTCCGAATTCTGAGAGTTAACAGTCTAGATTTGAGTGCACCAATCTCCCTTTTTGTTAAACACTTTTTTCTTGTATTTTTCCTTCCCCAAACCATAGATCACATAATACAAATCACAATCAAATTTTTTTTTATCACTTTTATTTTTGTAATCCCAATGTTGATTTCTTCGATGAGTTTTGCATATTTTACCTTTTATTGCATTACGTTTTATTAAAATTTTTAAATTTTGTAAGCTTCCATTTCCCCTATTCCTACTTATGAGTTATTAAATTTTAATTGGGTCTTTGACATTTTATAGAAATCAGCCTGTTACGGTTCGAATCTTTTAAACTTTAGCCAGGTTAGTGACTCCATAACAACACACTTCATAGAATAGAAAATAGGTTCCAAAATTTAAAAAGTAAAGGGACAAAAAATAGTTACTCAGTCTTTTCTGGGTTTTTTTTTATTTAAAAGTTTAAAAACTTTAATATCATAAATACTATTAAATATTTATTTTGCCCAAAATTTTCCTTCACACAAAAAACCCCTTAAACCCTATACCACCGTGCCTCATTTTTTAGCAAATGCAAAATTGGGCAACCATTTTGTGACGGGAATATGAAATTTAAAAACAAAATTTTATTTGTGATCTTTTTTTGATTTTAAATTTTTTTTTTGGGGCCAAAAAATGCCCTTTTTGGGCCGTATAAAATATGGGGCCCTCCCCGACAAGGGGTTAAACGTAGGGGACAAAATCCGGCAAAAAATTTTGATGCAAGCCTGAAAAAGGGTTTTTGTCTAAAAAAATCATAACAGCTGTTAAAAAACTGAAAATTTTAAAGGGCCCATAAATTTATTTTTAAAGGTTTTTTTCATAAACAATTTGGGAAAAAACAAAAGGCACAAAAAAACTTAAATTTCAAAAAAATTTTAAAAAACTTTTTTTAAAAATTGCCCTTTTTTATAAAAAAATTGAAAAAATGTTACAAAAAAATTTACCCAAGGAATTTAAGCAGTTGTTCCCTAGGGAATTCCAGGAAACAATTCCTCTTTGGGAATTTAGAAAAAATTAACCTTGCAAAAGGGAAAAAAGCAAAGGAAAAAGTGGGCCCTCTTGTTCGGTTTTGCAAGGGTTTAACATGAAAGCCTTTTGCAAAAAACGGGGCCCATGTTTTTGTGTTTCATAAAATATTGAAACATTAGCCCTTTTTCGATCCCAAATTGGGAATGCCCCATCAATTTTGAAGAAGACCTTGAAGAAGCCCGGGTTAAGGGTTGAAAAACTTGGAGATCTCGGGCTCCGGGATTCCTTTGGGTTTGACTTTTTTGCAGAATTGGAATGGAAAACCAAAATTTTCCCTTGGGGTTTTCATGTATTTCCTTTTCAAAACACCACATTCACGCCTGTACAACAACCAGCCTTTTACACAACAAAGATCAATGACAACCAAAAGCCCATGTACCAGCGTTTTTTTTTTGAGTGGGGATTTTTAGAGATGCCACCAACATACATTCTTATCAAACCCCCCCATAGGGGCATTATAATTCTTTACACTCCCGGACATAAATTTCCCAAACCTTTTTTTTTAACCCCCTTGCTGTACCCCCTTTATTTTTTCCTGGGTTGATCCCAAAATCTTTAAGTCAGAAAAAGTAACAACCTTATTGTTTTTTTCCAAAAGTACAAAAGGGACACTACCCCAAAGAACTTTAACCCATACCCCTTTTTTACACTTTTTTTTTTTCCTTCATTGACAAAAATAATTTGGGGGTTTTTTCCAATTTGTTGTCCCTTGCAGTCCCCCCCCCGTGGTCCCTTTCAATTGAATTTACATGCAAAATTTTTCACTAGAGGCAAACCCGGTAAAGAAGTTTCTGCAAAAAATTGAACTGGTTTTGTGGGGGGGGGGGGGGGGGGGGGGCCCAAGTCTTTGCAAGGCAAATAAAAACCCTTTGGGAAACCTTAAAAGGGCTTTTTTCTTCTCCTCCTCTTTTTAACAAAACACGGGTGATAAAAAAATTTTTTTTGACCTTGATACATCATTATGCCCATGTATAAACCCAAACATTGCTGGCCCGGCAAAAAAAGTTTAAACCCCCATTTATCGGCTTGGTCCTGATATATTGCCTGAGATTTCCGCTTGTTCCCTTATATCCTCCCTTTTACCTCATCAACTGATTGCTTTGGTGTCCCGGGAACTTTTGGGCCCATGCTTTTCTTAGCCCTTTCAAAAAGGGTCTTATTTAATTTGGAACCTGCACCCTGTTGCCTTGGTATTTTCATTTAATGAATACTGTTCCCTTTTGACCTAAACCCTTTAAAGTCATAACAGTTGTAATATCAGGAAAACAATGAATTTTTTGGGGGCCCTAACTTCTAAAGAGGGGAAGGTGTCCTTTCTCATGAATATCAGATACCCCAAAAAAACAAGCCTTCACTAGTGGGGTTGAAATTAGTATTAACTTTTTCTGTGTTGGGATACAAAATTTTGTTTAAATTTCAAGGCTTTCCCAAAAATTTTCTGCAGTAAAAAAATTGACAAAAATATTTAAATGGTTCCTTGAAATGTGTTGGGACCCCCATTTTGCAGTTTAGGTAATGGAGTAAATTTTTTATGTCAAGTTTGCTCCAGGTGGGATTAGTGTTGGTTTTACAGTTTTTTTTTCATCTACCTCAAAACCCCATCATCTTTAACTGCTTGTTTTTGACTTTCTTCATTTTTCATTAACTTTCCCAAATTCTCTTTGACACTTTTTATGTTCATCTTCACTTGAAGAAGCATCATTTGCCTTGGCCCCAATCTCTCCAAATCCACTTCCCCCCTTAGGGCACTGTCATCATGTAACTTTTGGCACGATGAATCCCTTTTTTCTTGACCCTTGAACCATAAAACACCCTTTGTGTTCAACTAAATGAAAAGAAAACACAAAAGCATTCTATTTTAGCAAATTTCATAAATTTTTCAAGGTAAAAATTTCTCATATTTTCAAAGAATTTGATTCAGCATCAATTGTTAACTATCAGTGACAAAAAAAGGTCTAATTATGATCTTTTAATCCAGATATTTTGATACCTTCAATTTGGCCCCCCCCTTTCTTATCACCATTGTCAGGCTGAGCCTCAAATTGGGGGGAAAACAAAAAAAGTAAGTGATAAACAAACCCTTTTTCAGGCCGGGCCTCCCAAAATTGGGTACCAAAAAGGGAAAAAAAACTTCAAGTGCATTTAATTTTTTTTTCTTTTTCAATTGGGCCCCAGGGGAAAATTTAATTTCTTTTCAAAAAGAAGTTCAAACATTCAATAAAGCACTGGAAAAACATTCAGAAAATTAAACCCACAATTTTTGATGGTGTAAATTGGGGAAATATCAAAAGAGGGGAGGGTCGAAATTTCGCCCCTTTCCCAAAAAGTTCCCAAACAGTACTGAACACTCGAAAGGGGCCCCAGCCAATAGCAGAGGCAGTACCCGAGAGCCACCCCTTTAAAATCCGGGCCCCGAAGGTGTGGGGATTGCTGGATTGAAGGGGAGAAGGTCCCCGGAGCATATGCTTTTTTCCCATGGCAAACCCCGAAAACCAGCTTTTTGGGGCCTTTAATTTTGAGGGGACCGCCCGGTTTAAAAGGCATCATAGACCCCCCCTGGAGACTGTCAATATTGGGCACTAAACTTAAAAATTATCAGAGAAAAAATTCCGCTTCCCCAATAGTAACATTATTGTGTTTTAAATAATTTTATTTTAAATTAACACTTTTACTGAGTAACTCCCCCGGGATAAGAATATATTTTCAAAAATTTTTAACTTGACACTGGTTGTTTACATCATAACCCGAAGTAACATATATAATTTTTTCCCCCAAAACTTCCTTTACAATAAACCCCAAGCTTTCAAAGGGTTTGTAAACACAAATTCTCTATCCAAGTGAGAACAAGGCGGAGTACTAGGAGGTAGCTCATCAATGCACATGAGTCAGCAGAGTGAACTGCCATAGACATTAAAATCCCTTCATGACATCAACCGTCAAAGGGGGGAGGGGGTAAGCGGTGCGAAACTACCCACAATGGACCCCCCTTGTTATAAACCTTAGCCAGGTGTACCTACCTAACACATTACTCAACATTATATAAATATATACATCATACCTGGGTATATTCCTAAATCAGATAATATTATAAACTAGTGGAATCTTTAATTTAGCTAATATTAAAGAAACCCCGAGTATAATATTAAGTGGATAATACATATAAATTAATCTCATTATGACCTTGGTCATAACCCCCCCCCCCCTTTCGGGGACTAAACTTCGCAGTAAAAGAGGACTTCAAAAATAGTATATAAACCAGAATACAAGTCATTCCTCTGACAAAGACCCTGATGACAAATGTTGCTTCTCCAACAAGAAAATTAAAAGTCTTGTGTCGCCAAACCATGTGTGCGTAGACACCACGTAACCAGAGCTTCTGGTAGAAGAGGCGTTTCTCATAAAGAGGCCTTAAGTGACCATTGGTAGCAGGAGATGTCAGGGTAAGACAACAGGAGACTGCCACCGCAGAAATAAGTTCTGGATACCATATGGTGGCTTACATGACAGGTCTCCTCAGTGGTTACAAGAATCAGATAACTGTAAGTAAACAAATAGCATTAAGAAAATGCATTAAAATACATCTCTATAAAAATGTACTATAAATCCTCTTTTGTAAACGCAAATTTAATTACAATTTGTGTATTTTATCCTGTCAATTTAAATCTAATTATACTCTAATTCTTGTAAACAACTTATATAAGACCTTAATGCAATTACAATTGAGAATCTTGTTCCTTTATTACATTATTAGATTAATCACAGTTTTACTCTAGCTCATTCTAGCTCAATACATAGTCAATACCAAATTCACTATACTAGACCATAGTGCAATTACTAGTGAGAGACTGGTGCTATTTGTAATTTGTATTTTTATATTATTAGATTAAATTCAGTTGTACCATAGCTCATTCTAACTCAACAAGCAATACCAAACACTATATTAGCCAAATGTGAAATTACTAGTGAAAAGACTATGCTTTTTTTAATTTGTTTTTTTAATTTTTTGTTTTAAACCTTTGTACTTTACTCATTCTAGCTCAAAAATAATCCAAAAAAGTCATTTTTAAACTTTAGGAAATTACAAGTGAGAGTCTTGTTCTTTTTTTTTAATTTTTGTATTTTTATATTACTATTTATACCTATTTTGTATTTAGTTCATTCCGCACAACACATAGACAACATCACTTCATTATGTGTAGTATGACTTACCCTACATGACCAAAATACTCTGAAAATTTACTTGCCCAAAATTTCCTACCCTACAGAAATCATACGAACTCAACAAAAAACCCCAAATAAATAACCTTTTTTAAAACCTAGAAGATGATTGATCACGTTGACCCGATCAAACCTCCATAATCTGACACCCAATAAAAACCTATTGGAAAGTAACTGCTTTATTACACAGCACAAAACCACCCCCCCAAACAATGCAAAAAAGTTATCAGTATTAATACAAATCAGGTCCTTTAAGCAAACACTATGTGACCCCCTAGCACTCCTTGAATCACTAAAAACCCTTCTCCTGCATTATTTTTACGAGACCGGCTTAAAAGCGGGACACAATAATACTACCCTCTACCGGGATACACGCAATTCAAAAACGCAGACCAAACCAAGTTGGGGTGGTATTGAAATCTATTCTCAAAACCCAATTATCTTGTCTTAGCACCACTTGCTTTAGGATAAATGGGGGGGAATACATTTTTGAAATTTTACTGAAAAAAACCCTTAGACCCTTAAAATCGGTGCCTTTTTACCGGATACCTCACACAAACATCCCAAATTTCAGGGGAAAAATTTAAAGTCACTAATAACAAACAGACAAATGAATAACACCACTTTCTCTTAGCGGGGAAATTCAAATCACCTTGGCTTACTAGTCCCCCCCCCCCCTGTAACGATTTCTTTAAACAATATGAACAACAAAATTCTCATCCCCAACAAAACTAAACAAAACCAGGCTCACTGAACAATCACCAAAAATAACCAATATGGACCAAAAACTACCCCCCTTTAAAACAGGGATTAAACAAGATAGCATACGACCACTACCCCACCCTTCCTCCCACGAACATTAGAAACCACCCCTTGAATACAAAAAAGTTCATTAGAAATCCGCGAGGCTCATAAGGAAGTTCACAGCTGACCTGGACTGTTATTGGGGCCTCAGAATTCTCCCCAAAGGCCAAGGTATTGATGACTGGGGGAGAATTTTTTTTAACAAATTACTTAGACTAACCAAAAACTTGTCCTATAAAAACAAAACAGATCTAAACAAACGGCTTGGTGCCCCGGCTAAACCCGCCCATTCTGAAATCCCTTGACAAAAACCCAATATAAAAGCAATATAACAGGGCTTAATACACAAAAAATACCTTAAAAAACTATCATCAGCTTCCCAAAAATAATAAAGAAAGTCAAACAAAATTAAACTCCAGTAGATTCACAGAACTAGAGGGATATAAAAAAAACTGGGAAAAAAACCTTTCCCGATTCTAAACCCAAAAACTGAGAAAAACCAAAAAATTTTCCCAAATAAACCTAATGAAACACCACTACCCCAACACAGCTAACAAATAACACTTCTTTTCAAACATAGGATTAAACTCGCCCGTAAAATCCCACATACCAAAGCCCCTGCCGGGGACTACCAATGGGAATTCCCTAATTCCTTCATCTTGCCCAACTAGCCCACGGAAGTCATTTAATTTTTAAAAAATCACTTAAAAAAAACTCGGGAATCTGTCTCATGTCCCACCATTTTCGTACAACAGCAGCCCATTCCCTTTTATGCTATTTATTTTTTTTAACAATCACTAGAACTACACCTTCCCCAAATACCAAGATGGCAAGGGGACACCCCTACATAAAGGTGGTGACCCTTCAGACTTAAACAACTATAGGCCAGTATCTAACTTACCATTGCTATCCAAAATCTTTGAGAACTCGTCACGGAGACGTACCTTTAAACGGCTCAAAACAATCAACCCCCGCCAATTTGGGGTTTAGGAAAAAAAAGCACTAATGATCAATCATAAAAATGCTAGATCTGCGTTACAAGCATTGGAAAAAAAGGAAATCCACTAGGAATTTTTTTTGACCTAAGAAAAAACTTTTTACACAGTAGACCATGACAACCCCCCACAAACTTGATCATTACGGGATAAGAGGCCTGCGCTTGCTTATTTCAAATCTTTCATCAGTACGTCACATTAAAACACAGCTCAGCAACCGGCCACTTGATCTGGGTTTCCCCAGGGGAATGTCCTTGGGCCCCGCTTTCCCTTACTCAATGACCTTCCAAATTTTCCCAACACCTGAAACCCATTCTCTTTCTGTGACACGACTTATGTCATCTCTCCCCCCCAATTTGCCACCCTCAACCCATTGTGAATGGGAGCTTTAAAAAATATCAAAATTGGTGACAGCCAATAAACTTATGCTTAACACTACAAAACCTACTAATTATTTTGGGTAGCAAGCAGGAGATGCAAAATTAACATTAAGATGACAACACTCTAATTAAAAGAATAAGGGGGAAAATTTCCTGGCTTACACCTTAAAAAAACCTGAATTTCACACCCTATCCACATATAACCAAAAAATACCAAAAAGGGTTGGGATCCTCTCCAAGAACGATATTGGGCCCGCAAAAGCCCTTCTCACAATACCACTCACTTATTTATCCATACCTCACCTATGCTATTTGTGCTTGGGGATCAACTCAGAAACACACCAAAAAGCCAATAATAACCCAACAAAAAGCTGCAGTAAGAATAACCAATAAATCCCTCCCGGGAACACCCCCCCCATTTCTCAAACCCTAAACTTATCCCAGTTCTTATCCACATTACTACTGTGCAATCTACATTACGGGGCCTTAAAAACTCTAATATCAACCTGACCTAAAATGCTTTCTTGTAGTTTTGAAAAAACCCCACAGGATAACCCGACACAAACATCTCTCACATTCCCCGTTCCGACTAAACCTTACAAAAATTCAAGTTGTCAAAGGGCCCCTAAAATCTGGAATACCCTACCTGAGAACTCTGAACTGCAGACACATTCTTACCTTCAAAATACCATTAGAAAACTCTTATCCCCCTATGCCCCCATCAAAAAACTACAAAAAAAACCCCCGGTGGTTCACACTTACACTCACCACTCATTTGACCATAAACAAAAATATTAATCTCAATCAAAAATAATGAACTGTGATACCCAATACTGAAACTATGTATTTTTTTTTTGCTAAACCAAAAACTAGTATTTTTGTCACTTACCATAATACCAAATTACCCCATAATTTGTAATATTTTACAATTAAGAATAAAACTAAGTTCCCGGGAAATGCCTAGCCATGCTAGTGTTCTAGTGGTACACTCTGTAATCACAATTTCTACAGTAAACCACAAAAACCAAATTTCTGTAAACTCAGCATTTTAACCTTATAGATAATAAAATTTGAATCCATTTTCAGCTCCTCTAATTTTCCTGGAGTTTTCCTGGAGAAGTTCCGGGGTAAGCCCCCGCGGCCGGTCTGTGACCCGGCCTCCTGGTGGGCAGAGCCTGATCAACCAGGGTGTTGCTGCTGGCTGCACGCAAACCAACGTACGAGCACAGCCGGGTGATCAGGAAGACTTTAGGGGCTTGTCCATGCCAGCTTGAAACTGCCCGGGGGTTTTTGGTAATCCCCCTTTTTTTCGAGAGGTAGTTGAACAGTCTCGGGGGCCCCCGAACTTACTGTTGGTCTTTAACGTGCATGACCCCCCCTGCTTTTCTTGGGGGGGGTGGTGCATCGTCGCCAAGTCTTTGCTTTTGTGTGATGATTTTCGTGTGCAATTCGGTCCCCCCGGGTTTTCCCGGGTTTAAACATGTATCCTCCCTCCCGCATTCCAGGGAATACAGGTTAGGAACCTCAAGCGCTCCCCCAAAATTTAGGTGTTTTTTCTATTATGCTGCCGTGAAATTCTCGTACATTTCTAGGTCGGCAATTTCACCTGCCTTAAAGGTGCTGTTTGTGTGCAGCAATATTCCCCCTAATAGAACAATGACCTGAAGATGTATCATGGGCTTGGCCTCCCCCTTTTTAAAGTTCTCATTACACCCAACAAATAATAAACCATCCCGATCACACATTCTAGCCACCCTAATTACCACATACTTTGAAACCGCCTGAAAACATTAGTCATCGGGGCGTATACCACAGGTCTTAGTGATCATTTCATCATTTATGAAACCCAGGAAAATCACTAGGATAGGAAAGGCCACACGGGACAAAAAAATGGGGGTCAACTAGAAACTACAGTAAAGAAACACGGTAAATGGGCTACACAATTGTGACGGGACAGAATAACAATTTGCAGGGACGTAAACGTTCCTGGGAAAAATTCAAAACAAGTTCACACCATTCTTAATAATATGCACCAGCTAAAGAGGTTGGATTAAACGAAGAACTAACCCTGGATGACTATGAATATTAAAAATATAAATTCAGAGCCCAGCTGCTAAAAGTTTTTAAAGCAAAAACGGGTATTGAGACAAAATAAATTCCAAAGGTGGGAACAGAGTACAGAGCTTATAAAAGGAGAAAAGGGAAAAGCACAAATTGCTCAAAAATTGAAAGTAAAAACAAAACCCCCCAGAAAGCTCTGGCAAAAAACTAAAAATTGGGGTATACCCTAGCCAGTAGATGGGGTTAACTTAGTACCATATCGAAATGAGGTATCCCACGAAACATTAAGGGGGAAATTGTTTTAAATTCTACTAAATCTTTGCATCAACACTAGTAATAAAATACCCGCTGCTCAAAAACCTTTAACACAGACTTGATAAGTTTTTAAACCCTATAACCAATAAAGGGGTAACCCCAAACAGTTGTCAACTGTAAATGTATCCATGACTTCATTCAAAAAAACTAAGCGGTAAAACCCCAAATAAGAGCAGGGCCCGATAACATCCCCTCTAAGTTCCTAAAAATGGTGCTTTTGAACTGTCAATCCCATTGCTCACATAATAAATCTATCAATACCACTAAAACCAACCCAAGGGGGTTCAAGGGGGCAGGTTACTCCTATTTCAAGAAAAATAATAGGTCTATGTAAGCAACATAACCTGTTAGTATAACCCGTAAATACTAAATTCTGGGGAAAGGGGGTGTTTCTCATGTATTAGTACCCTTATGACAACAGCATTCTCCTGCTATCAATCGGCTTTAAAATCCTACTCAACCGTACCTCCCTTATTAATCATGGATTCCTAGAACTGAAATGTCAAAAAGGGGAACCCCATAGGTATGGTAACCTTAAACCCGCAAAAGGGCCTTTGATACTGTCAACCCCAAATATTTATTAAGAAACTTCAAGCTATCGGTAGGGTTTTGTAGACTGGTTTTTAAGCCTACCTTAGCAAAAGGAACAAATAGCAAAATCAAAAAAACGGAATCAAACCCCGCCGATAACATGGGGTTCCCCCAAAGGGAGTATTTTGGGGCCCTTTTCTATTCTTATTTTTTGTCAAGATATCCTATCATTCAAGTGCAAACTCCTACTGATGCAGATGACTGGGGTCTGTTAGTGACGTAAAGACCCACAAGAATTGCAATGTTTTAACACTGGGCTGGATCCGCACAATGGGGTTTGTAGACAACAAACATCATTACACTAGGAAAAACTAACCTTTCTTTTGGAACGAAACATAAAAAGAGAAGGGTAAATAATTTTTAAAGTTCAGTGAATGGGGGGCCATCATTTTTTTCATCAGTAAAATATTGGGAATCCCTTTTGAAAAACCCTGCATGTCAGGAGAATTGATGGGAACATGTAGTAAAAAAAGCGAATGCCAGACTGAAGTTCCGTTAGACAAGACAGTGTCTCCTACTGAGGCTCCAGGGGCCCTAGCTAGCCCCTTTTAAAAAGCCTATGGATTTCGCTTGCTCTTCATGGTACTCGCCCGACAAAAAAACTGAAAAATAACGCAAATCCCAGAACAAAATCATAAAATTCATCCCGGGGGTGGGACCAAAAAGAACAGTGGCCGGGATGAATTACAGCATTTGGATATGCGAATGTTGAAGACAGAGTAAAACAACTGAAGCAAATCATTTTTATAAAATTCTACGAACAGTGTCCCAGATATCTTGCTGCCAATTTTTTTAAAGGGTTGGGAAACCCAAAACAATCATAGAAAAGGGGGGAAGAGCACAATTTGTAGTACCCACAGTCAGTGGCCGGGGCGTCAAACACCTTTTATGTACAGCAAAAAAGGAAAGGGAACGACTCCCCGCACATCCCAAAGCCAGTCATAGCTTAACCAGTTCAAGAAAACTGAAAAAAAGTGTCTGATAATGAACTACAAAAAGGGGGGAATGATTTTCTATTTTATACAAAAATAGTGAAATTTTCCTTCCCCCCAGTAATACCCTGTATTGTAGATATCTTAAGCCCCCGTGTATAAAAATTTTTTTATATGTAAAAATGTTTCTTCATTGTAGAATAATAAGAAAATATTAAAACCCTTTTTATATTATAATAATTAAGGTAAAAGCCCCCCAATGGAAATAAGCACTCTGTCTGATTTTTTTGGGTTATCCGGGTTTCCCCTTACACATATGCTGCTAGTTGAAAATTCTATGTAACTGTATTTGTGTATACTGAAAAAATTTTACTTTTACTTTCATTATCCATCCGCATTTTCTAGCAATGCGATTGATACAATGTTTGGCCTTAAGGGTGAGATCCTCCGCATGATCACCCCCCGGGGGTTTTTGACTTGGTGTTCGCTTATTTGGGGCCCAAAATTTTTTTTGTACCAGATAAAGATTTAATTTCCTCATGTTTACCAATCTGAGTAATTAAAAATTTCCATCGTTGAACTTTCAATTTTTTTTCTGCCCCCACTAAAAATTTTGGGTTTGAGTCCACCTGGAGCCTTGCATGTCTGCAAGGGGAAGCACTTTTCAGAGTTGGGTGTATCTCAAAGGAAACACGGGCTGTGGCTGACATCCTTGCTATGTCCGGTGTAGTGATACGGTCCTGTGGGGACAGACAGGATAATACGCCCCACCTCAGGGCCCTTAACAACAACAACTTTTGGTGTGTGTCAGGGGCCCCAAACATGGTGTGTGATTTCCCCTATTTACCTTTTATCAGCGTGCGATTACATGGTATTTTAAAATATTTTGGCCTGTAGTTTAACTTTTCTCTTGACTTGCAAGAATCACCCCCCCTGTAGAAACCATTTTTAATGTACTAGTCATTAATTTTTTTGTTTCAGAAGTACTATAAGATTCTTTGTTTAATAAACCAGGATAAGGCCTGTGTTTCTATCACAACATCGGGATGAGGATGAGAAAAAAGATGGGAGCGAGTCGTCCCTTTTGGAACCAGGGGTTTTTTTCGTAGCTCCTCAGACTTTACTCTGTTGAGACCTCCTGTGTTCTGTTAGTGAGGGGAAAATTTTAGATCCTCGACCGAATTTTTTTGTTATTCCTTTAGCACCATTTTTTGCGCTATTACGCCTGGTCAAAATTGTCGAAGGCTTTTGCAAATCTGTATATATTTCATCTGATTCTTTTTGTCTTCTGTGCTTTTGGGCCTTGTTGTAGGGTCCAATGTTGAGACAGACAGGGCGACCGTTCTAAACCCATTTGCCCTGGGTTGTGTAACGATGGTTTTTAAAGGGGGGTGATCTTGCTTTTTAGGGCTCTTTTTAAAATTTTATGAATGGGATGTTAGGCTATTGGTCTGTATTCTTTTCTGTTGCTTTCGCCCCCTTTGTGGAGTGGGGGGTATGTCTGTTGTTTTTTGTAACTGTGGGCGCCCCCGGTCCATCTCCCTCTCCACAGGGTGGGAAAAAGGGCCCTGCAGGGGCTTTTGCAGTTCTTGATGAAAACCCGAGTTCCATGAGTCTGGCCCCGGGGGGAGTGCATGGGGATGTCATTTATCGCCTGTTCGAAGTCATTTGGCGCGGGTAACATCGTAGGCTTTTTTAATCAAATTTTGTGGCTCTCTAAAAAAAATTCTTTTTGATCTCGACTCTATTTGGGGTTAGTGGCTTGCAAAAAAACTGAGTCTATTGGGACTTGAGTACTCACTTTTTTCCCTTGCTGTCATCTGTGTGGCCCCACTTTTTAAGTAGGGGCCCCAATACGGGGACGTTGTTCTCGATTTGTTGGGGCATGGGAGAAAAATACTTTGGGTTTCTTTTGATTCATTTATGGCTTTATTTTTCCCCGCGATTCCTGACCCCTAAAGGATTTTTTTAAAAAAAAAGGGTTGTTCCTAAGGACCATTTTTGTATTCTAGCATTTTTAGCCTTCATGATTTTAAAAAGGTTTTAAGGGATTATGATCTGTGTTTACTCTAATTTTTGGGGGTAGTCCCAAGATAAACCCTCAAAGTGTTCCAAGGCTAAGACCAATGCTAGTGCCCCCTTTTTTTCAAGGGTTGCATAATTTAAATTGAGGGGGTTTATTTTGCAGAAAAAAACAGAGGGGTGAAAAAGATCAAAGGGAGGAATTTGTAGAAGAACAGCACCAATGATACTCGCTGGCACCATTGTAAAAAAAGGGGAAGCACGAACACCGGATTTTGTAAACTGGAGAGGAACCAAGTAAGCTTTAGAGATAAAGGCAAAACTCACTTGTATCGTCCATTTAAAAGGAAATTTAGAACTTTAGTTCAAACAGCGGTGCTGCCCCTTGTGAAAAAAAATTAGGGCAAAACCGGCGGGAGAACCGGCCCTCCCTAAAACCTCTGTACACCTTTTTTTGTCTTTGGGGGGAGAAAAACCATAAAACACAAATTTTTCATTAACGGGGGAAAGTGCCTTGACCATATTAAATCCCCCATATTTTTCCGGCCTGACCAAAATCACACTTTGCAAGGTTGAGGTAAAAAGGTGTTCATATACCTTTTTAAAGGGGTCTTCCGTGAACCAGGGGTTGGGGCCCGTCACGCGAATTTTAAACCCGTCACTAGGGAGGCTTCCGTTCCTTCCAAATCGTACATAGCCGTTCATAACCTCTGGAAGGGCGAGGTGCATTGCAGAGCCCGAAGGGCATCACCCTTTTGTTAAAAAGGGGCCCCAGGCACGGTGAAAAAAAAGAAATCTCCTGCGCTTGGGCGATAACGGACTTTATAATAACCACACAGGAGGTCCAAAGACTGACAACTTTTGCACGGCGACCTACTATTAGGTTGTCAAAACCCCAAAGGGGGGAACCATCAGGAGGGTTTGGGAATTTACTTTGATAGCGGGACACCTTTTAAATGAACCGTCCCACTTGGTACAAGGACACACGGTGAAGCCAAAGGGGTTTTTGCTATGTTTAATCAAACTGATCGAACAAGAAATTATTTCCTCCCCCAGAGCTTTATTTTTTACCGGGCGCTCTATAGGGGTTGTTTAAAAAAGCAGCTCCTTGCACGTCCAATCGGGACCCCCCTGGTGCACTGTCTGGGGGTATCTCCAAAGAGACTTTATAAATGGAAACAAGTCTGGATTTCACTTGCTCTTTCCCTTTTCAGTTACCGAGATAATCTCTAAGGTTTTTTCCCTTATTTCCGGGGTTCTTCTTTACTCTACTCCACGTGAACAATCTTCTTTACTTAGTCCCTTCTTTGACCCACCACGCCACAGGAAAGTCCTTTTTGATTTTTTTAGCTGTTTTTAGGTAAGTTCGGTAACTTTTTTCTTCCTGGTTTCTTACCCCATAATTTGCCTTACTCAGCTTCTTAATCATCTCCATTTAACCCCCATACTTGGTTTCAAGGTATGGGGCCTGGCACGGCTTTTTAAAACAAAAACCTTGTCTCCCACATTTAATGAAAAGCTCCACAGCAGTCTTGTCAAATTTGTTTCATACGGTTTTGAGCTTTTTTGGGGTTTTCACTGCAATTGCCGGTAAAAAACCCAAATTTTCATTCCAGGGGATAAACTAAAGAAGGCTCCACTTCCCAGACCCTGTTTTTAACATTACTAAAAGGTCCTCGGACCGCATGCCAAAATAGTTTAAAAGGACTATATCCTAAACTCTCCTTTCACCCTCCTTTTAA
>NC_069437.1:42208279-42240248 GCF_026875155.1 Cherax quadricarinatus | reverse complement strand
TTACAAAGTGACCTTTCTTGGGCATTTAGGGCACATTGCTCACGGGCAGGACATTTTGGGTACTTGGATGTATGAAAACCACAAAAAAACACACCGTACCTGCTGCTGCTGTCACTGTGGCAGATTCCACAGTAACTTCATTGCAAGAGTCTTGGTCAGGAATTGCAGCACTTACCACTCGAGAAGGCTGGGGGTACTGTATACTTCAGAATTTTTCTGGGCTAAATCTAGAGCTCTTGCCGGTCAAAGCAGTGGCTAAGTCGAGAGTTTTATTCTCCAATAAATGCTGCCTTATTATTGGTGATTGCAGGCCACTGATAAAAGCATCCCTGATGGACTCTTCACAATACTGAGCAGCTGTCACTGCTTGGAAGCGACGGGCTGGAGTTTTGAGACAGTCTTACCTAAAATTTTCCGTGCTTGAAGGTAATTCCTCTAAAGATTCATCAATCTGCTGCGGCGAGTTGCAAGGCGATAGCGTGCAAAGATTCATTTGTAGGTTTTAATATACTGAGACTTGAGGGTTTTGAAAGCATCTTCATAGGTATTACGCTCAGAAATAGCCTCATATATTTTAGGTGACACAAAATTGATGAGCAGACTTAGTTTATCTAGATCTTTTTTTAGGAAGGGCTCCCAAGAAGTTTTCGAAAGTCTTAAACCAGTGCTTCCATTCCTGAGCAGCCGTTGATAAGTTGGGGTCACAGTCTTGCCTCTCAGGTTTCAGTAAACACTCCATGTTGTGATGTAGTCTAGCGCAGGATCACCACCGGGTAGCTCAGGATTCTATGTTCAATTAATTGTTGTGATAGAAACACAGGCCTTATCTCTAGGCTTTATTGAACATAGAATCTTTATAGTACTTCTGCAACAACAAAATATAAACTAGTACATCTAATAACTGCTTCTACAGGGATGGTGATGTCTTGCATATGTCAAGAGAAAAGTTATAGCTACAGGCCACATATTTAAACTCACCATGTAATCTGTATCACTAATATATGGATATAAAAGAAGAGAATCACACACCATGTGTTGCGCCCATGACACACACCAAGCTGTTGTTGTTAAGGGCCCCGAGAGGTGGTGCAGTATTATCCTGCTGCTGCTCCCCACAGGAGCAGTATCACTACAATGTTCTGTCGATTTACTGCTTCTGATGCACCATAAAAGCATTCACATAATGTAAGAAGATACTCTTTATGCCACACATGGGTCCAGTGATTGATTATTTAACATTTTAAATTTATTACCTAGAGGGATTGGTACCAAATCTGCACATGAAAATCACTCCCTTTGAAAGCAAAAGACTCAGCAAGAGATGCAACTTTCCCTCGATGAAAAGCAGGGGTGCCAAGAGTACATTGAGAGACAGCACAATAAGCATCTGGGGTCCAAGACTGTTGAATTGCCGCCCAGCATATACAAGGGGAATTACCAATTGACCCCTGGCTGTCTTTAAGAAGGCACTGGACAGGCACCTAAAGTCAGTACCTGACCAACCGGGAGTGGTCCATACTTCAGCTTGCGTGTGGCCTGCAGTAGCAGCCTAGTTGATCAGACCCTGATCCACCATGAGGCCTGGTCTCAGACAGAGCCGCAGGAGTGTTGATCCCTGAAACCCTCTCCAGGTAAACTCCAGGCCTCCAGGTAGCACTGTTACATAATTATTATCATCAATTTCCTCAGGATTATAAATAGGCGCAGCTTCCAATTTTTGTCCACATATTAAATGTGAAGGTGTTATACACAACCCGTACATAGAAGAGAGGGGCTTATGATGACATTTTGGTCCGGCTTGGACCAATTACAAAGTTACTTTTATTAGTGTGACTTTTTAAACGGCCCAAGTAGGATCAAAACATCATCGTAAGCTCCTCTCTTCTATATATGGGTTAATTGTGTATAACACCTTCACATTTAATGTGGACAAAAATTGGAAGCTGCACCTGTTTATAGAGATAATCCTAAGGAAATTGATGATAATAATGTAACAGTGCTACCTGGAGGCCTGGAGTTTACCTGGAGAGGGTTTCAGGGATCAACGCTCCCACGGCTCGGTCTGAGACCAGGCCTCATGGTGGATCAGGGTCTGATCACCTAAGCTGTTACTGCAGGCAACATGCAAGCTGATGTATTGACCACAGCCCAGTCCATGAAGGTGTTAATATATTTGCATCAGGAGTATATCACTTATGTATGAGAGAGGACGATTATTTATCCGTAAAGTCCCCCCCCCTTTGTTATTGTACTTTGAGAGCAATAAATTTGCAGACTTTCCCTCATTGAGTTAACAGAGATTGAACATCATTATTCTTCATTAATTCTATCAAATATTGAGCACCTGCCCCAAAATTAGTGGCATAATCTGAAATCAATTTTCCCCATAAGAAATAATGGAAATCAAATTAATATGTTCCTGTGGACTGCTTGCAGAGGCAAAGGCAATGTTCGCGGCTTTCACTGAGACCCACATAAAGGATCACTTGGACAATGAAATATGGATCCCAGGTTACAACCTATACAGATGTGACAGAGTGAACAGGCAAAAGGGGGGGGGGTTGGCCTGTACATTGCAGAGTCACTTGTTTGCACAGAACTGCTTAATGCCTCAAATGACGTAGTGGAAGTTTTAGCAGTAAAGGTCGAGAACCAAAACCTAGTCATTGTGGTAGTCTACAAGCCTCCGGATGCAACATCCCAGCAATTCCAGGAACAGCTGTTAAAAATTGACCACTGTCTGGAAAATCTTCCAGCTCCTGCACCCAACATCTTGCTCCTGGGGATTTCAACTTAAGGCACCTAAAATGGAGGAATATAGCAAATAATATTGTTGCAGTAATAACACCAGGAGGCAGCCCTGATGAAAACTCACACTCACACGAGCTTTTAAATCTCTGCACAAAATTCAATTTAAACCAGCAAATAATAGAGCCTACTAGACTGGAGAATACACTAGACCTCATATTCACTAACAATGATGATCTATAAGAAATGTCACCATATCAAAAACAATATACTCAGATCACAACATAATTGAGGTTCAGACATGTATGCTAGGAGCCCCAGACCGACAAAATGAGACTAGTCACGAGGGAGCATTCACCAAATTCAACTTCAATAACAAAAACATAAAGTGGGACCAAGTAAACCAAGTCCTAACCGATATAAGCTGGGAAGATATACTAAGCAACACAGACCCAAACTTATGCCTAGAACAGATTAACTCGGTGGCACTCGATGTATGCACAAGGCTTATTCCTCTAAAAAAAGGAGGAGTAGATGTAAAATAGAAAGAGACAGGCGCTCCCTTTACAGGCGACGGAAAAGAATAACAGAGCGGCTAAAAGAGGTCGATATATCAGAAATGCGCAGGGAGACACTGGTCAGAGAAATAGCAAGCATCGAACTTAAGCTAAAAAGAATCCTTTAGGAGTCAGGAATCGCGGGAAGAACTAAAAAGCTATAAATGAAATCGAAAGAAACCCAAAGTATTTCTCTCCTATGCCAAATCAAAATCGAGAACAACGCCCAGTATTGGCCCCTACTTAAACAAGATGGGTCCTACACAGATGACAGCAAGGAAATGAGTGAGCTACTCAAGTCCCAATATGACTCAGTTTTTAGCAAGCCGCTAACCAACTGAGAGTCGAAGATCAAAATGAATTTTTTTATGAGAGAGCCACAAAATTTGATTAACACAAGCCTATCCGATGTTATCCTGACGCCAAATGACTTCGAACAGGCGATAAATGACATGCCCATGCACTCTGCCCCAGGGCCAGACTCATGGAACTCTGTGTTCATCAAGAACTGCAAGAAGCCCCTATCACGAGCCTTTTCCATCCTATGGAGAGGGAGCATGGACACGGGGGTCGTCCCTCAGTTACTAAAAACAACAGACATAGCCCCACTCCACAAAGGGGGCAGTAAAGCAACAGCAAAGAACTACAGACCAATAGCACTAACATCCCATATCATAAAAATCTTTGAAAGGTCCTAAGAAGCAAGATCACCACCCATCTAGAAACCCATCATTACACAACCCAGGGCAACATGGGTTTAGAACAGGTCGCTCCTGTCTGTCTCAACTACTGGATCACTACGACAAGGTCCTAAATGCACTAGAAGACAAAAAGAATGCAGATTAATATATACAGACTTTGCAAAAGCCTTCGACAAGTGTGACCATGGCGTAATAGCGCACAAAATGCGCGCTAAAGGAATAACAGGAAAAGTCGGTCGATGGATCTATAATTTCCTCACTAACAGAACACAGAGAGTAGTCGTCAACAGAGTAAAGTCCGAGGCAGCTACGGTGAAAAGCTCTGTTCCACAAGGCACAGTACTAGCTCCCATCTTGTTCCTCATCCTCATATCCGACATAGACAAGGATGTCAGCCACAGCACCGTGTCTTCCTTTGCAGATGACACCCGAATCTGCATGACAGTGTCTTCCATTGCAGACACTGCAAGGCTCCAGGCGGACATCAACCAAATCTTTCAGTGGGCTGCAGAAAACAATATGAAGTTCAACGATGAGAAATTTCAATTACTCAGATATGGTAAACATGAGGAAATTAAATCTTCATCAGAGTACAAAACAAATTCTGGCCACGAAATAGAGCGAAACACCAACGTCAAAGACCTGGGAGTGATTATGTCAGAGGATCTCACCTTCAAGGACCATAACATTGTATCAATCGCATCTGCTAGAAAAATGACAGGATGGATAATGAGAACCTTCAAAACTAGGGAGGCCAAGCCCATGATGACACTCCTTCAGGTCACTTGTTCTATCTAGGCTGGAATATTGCTGCACTCTAACAGCACCTTTCAAGGCAGGTGAAATTGCCGACCTAGAAAATGTACAGAGAACTTTCACGGCGCGCATAACGGAGATAAAACACCTCAATTACTGGGAGCGCTTGAGGTTTCTAAACCTGTATTCCCTGGAACGCAGGAGGGAGAGATACATGATTATATACACCTGGAAAAATCCTAGCGGACTAGTACCGAACTTGCAAAACGAAAATCACTCACTACGAAAGCAAAAGACTTGGCAGACGATGCACCATCCCCCCAATGAAAAGCAGGGGTGTCACTAGCACGTTAAGAGACCATACAATAAGTGTCAGGGGCCCGAGACTGTTCAACTGCCTCCCAGCACCATAAGGGGGATTACCAACAGACCCCTGGCAGTCTTCAAGCTGGCACTGGACAAGCACCTAAAGTCAGTTCCTGATCAGCCGGGCTGTGGCTCGTATGTTGGGTTTTTGGGTGCGGGCCACAGAAACAGCCGGGTTGATCGGGCCGCTGATCCCCCCCAGGAGGCCTGGCCCACAGCCCGGGGGCCGGGGGGGCGTTGACCCCCAAAAACTCTCCCCCAGGAAACCAGGAAAACCCCCCAAGGAATAAAAAAAAAAAAATTTTTTTAAAAACCAAAAAGAAATATTTTTTTTAATACACACAAACTGAAGAAAACATGAAAATTTAAATACTCAACCAAAATAGAAACATGAATTTTACCTTTATTGAAGATCTGGTGATAACTAAAGGGGAGGGGAGGAGGGGAACGGGGGTTTTTGGTTTAGAAGGGGAACCCCTTTCCCATTGGGCCCTAAATCGCCTTTAACCAGGGGTTTACTTCTTTCTTTTTTTAAAATGTTGCTGGGACCAGCTTGGAGTCAGGGACCTCTCGCACAACAAATCTTTTTCATAGAGCTCAGAAAACCTCCCTTCCCCTTTTAAGATTTTTTCCAAAAAGGGGCCATAACTTTGTCATTGTACGGGTTCCCAACACGGTTTCCCAAGTGGGCTGTGTCGGGGTGTTTTTCATCCATAAAGGTTTGCATTAAACCCATTTTGCACAAAATTTCCCTTTAAACCCTTTTTTTTAAAATTCCCATACTAATTCTTGCTTTTTTACCACGGGGATGGCACAAGAAAAATTTTTTTTGGGGTCCATGGTACTTATTTTGCAGTTACAAGCCCCAAAAACACGGGATAATGTAAATTACCGAATGTATGATAGATGCGACCGCACGGCGCTTGTAAACACCGGGTGCGATGCCACACATGGGAAAACTTTCCCAGACAACCCCACGTAAGGCAAATTTTTTTTTTTTCATGAAGGCGACCCAAAAATTTTTGCGTATAAAATGCTCGAAAGGCGGATTTAACAAAATTTGGTGATACATTCGAAAGGTTTGGGGTTTCCACTGTATATATGTTTTCCCCGCGTAGTTTCCTCAAATATAATAACTTTTCCCTTTTGGGCCCTTCTTTTCAACTTTGGCACAAAACCCTGAGTCACCTAGCATGAGAGAATGGGGTCCGCACTCACTTTTCCATATAAAAAAAATTGGGATCCTGGGTCCCAATATCCCTTTTTTTTTCCCTTTTAAAAAATAAAACGTTTTTTTTTTTCAAAAAAAATTTGGGGGCGCTCACGAGAGAACGATACATACGTTTGGCCCGTATATGAAATATAAAAGTATATGTATTTGGGGGCACAATAATAAGAGTGTATGTTGATGAAGCTGGTTGATTCTTTGAAAAGTGGTGGGTGTGCTTCTAGCACAGGAGCTGGTTATCCCCCAAAAAACACCCAACTTTTTTTTGGGATTATTGGGTTTTCTAAGGTGGTTGGCTGTGGTTGACCCCCCGGGCACAAATACATGTACCATGGGGAAAAGGAAGGATAATTAGAGAGGGAACGGGGCAGCAGTTTTTGTTTTTTTGTACATAGTATCGAAAAACATAGTATAGAAAAGGGTATCCAATGACATGCCCGGCACTCTGCCCCGGGGCCCAGACTCGTGGAACTCCGTTTTTTAACAGAATTCAAGAAGCCCCATCGCATGCCTTCAGCATTTTTTTGGAAAGGGAGCATGGAAAACAGGGTCTTTCCCACACACCCCAAAAAGAACCCCCCTAGCCCCACTCCACAAAAGGGGCAGAAAGAAAACTCCCAAAGAACTACAGACCAATAGCACAAACCACCCCAATCAAAAAATTTTTGGAAGGGTTCTAAAAAGCAAGAAAGCCAACCACCAAAAACCCATCATTTACAAAAACCCGGGGCCCCAACAGGGGTTTTAGAGCAGGCCCGTTCCTCCCTTTCCCCCAGCAACTGGTCCCTATGACAAGGTCCGGGTTTCCCGAAGAGATAAACAAAATACAGAAGTAGGTACACAGATTTTTGTAAAAGCTTCCAACAAGGTGCCCAAATGGTGAATACTCAAAAAAAGGGGGATAAAGGAATAACGGGAAAATTTGGTAGTTTGGATCTACAACTTCCTGACAAAAGAACACAAAAAGTAAAAATAAAAAAAAAGTAAAAGTTTTAGGGACCCCTGGTAAAAAGCTCGTTTTCCCCAATGCACAGTACTCACTCCCCCTTTTTATTCCTTTATCCTCATTTTTAGACATAGACAGATGTTTGCCATTCTCATTGGGGGTTTCCCTTTTTGGATGGAAAACCCCCCGATTCCAAGGGGAGTGGGCCTCCAACAAAGACACTGCGAGACTCCAAACGACATCAAAAACCAAACCCTTTTAATGGGGCCCCTCAAAAAAATGTGAAGTTCAACAAGGAGAAAAAATTTTTAAATACTCAATATGGAAAACTTTTTAAAAAAATTTAAAAAAGTGTCGGTATACCACAAATTTTTACCATTCAATAAGCGAAAAGCAATGTGAAAGGGCCTGAGTGATAAAATTTTAAAGGAAATCCCCCTCAAAAAACCACAACATCGAACTACCCATCTGCCCAGGAAAAAGATAGGATAGAAAATAGAACCTTTAAAAATATGGACGCCAAGCCCATGATGAATTTTTTTCAAATCGCTTTTGCTCTCTAGGCGGAAAAACTTTCTGTACACTAAAGGCCCCCTTCAAAAGGGTTTTTGACATTTCAGACCTGGGGAGTGTACAAAGAACTTTTTAACGGGAAAACAAAAGTGCGAAAAGGCACCTAAACTACTGGGAATTTTTAAGGTTTTCCCGATCTGTATTCCCCCCCAAACGCATTTCAAGAGAGATAATGATAAAAACACTTGGGAAGGTTCCCGAAGGGATTGGAAAACCAAACCTGCACAAAGAAAAAACACTCCCCAAAAGAAAGAAAAAAACTTTTGGGAGAATTCAACATTCCCCTAAAAAAAGGGAAGGGCACCACAAGTACAATGAGAGACAACAAAAAAAAATTTTTTTGGGTTTCCCAAACTGTTTCCCAAACCCCCCCAGCATCCCTAAAGGGGGGTTACCCAAAAGAAACCCCCGGCTTCTTCAAGAAAGCAAGGGCAGACACCCAAATCGTACCTGCCCAACTGGGCTTGGGTTCCCTATGTCAGCTTAAAGTTTGGCCACAGTAACACCTGGTTTATCAACCCCGATCCACCATGGGCCTGGTCCTCAGACCCGGCCCCAAGGGGGGAATGACCCCCAAAAAACCCTCTCCAGGGAAACCTGCATTTCCCCGGGAATACAGGTTTTAGGGAAACCTCAAGCGCTCCCCCGAAAATTTAGGTGTTTTAAAATCCGTTATGCTTGCCGTGAAGGTTCCTGTACAAAATTTTTTTGGGCCAAACAATTTTTCCCCGCCTTGAAAGGGCGTTAGTGGGCAGCAATATTCCAGCCCCAGATAAACAAGCAATCTGAAGAAATGTCATCATGGGCTTGGCATCCCCCAAAAATTTTTTAAGGTTCTCATTATCCATCCTGTCATTTTTCTAGCAGATGCGATTGATACAATGTTATGGTCCTTGTAGGTGAGATCCTCCGACATGATAACTCCCAGGTCTTTGACGTTACTTTTTTACTCTATTGTGTGGCTGGAATTTATTTTATACTCTGATGAAATTTTTAATTTCATTATTTTTTTATTACTAATCATACAGTTTGTTTATTGTGTTATTACTTGCCTAAATTTTGTAATTTAAGTCAAATCTTACTATTTAAATTTGATTTAAGACTTTTTTTTACTATCTTTTAATTTTATATTTTTTGCATAACTATTACTTGTTGAAGTATCTGTGCATTCTGTACAATAGTTCTTCTGCTACCTATACTTTGTATTTTTTTACATTGTTAAACTTGCATTAGTCATATGATTGCAAACATCGATCCTGACATTAACCTTTTATTAAACAACACACATGATCCTAACAACAATTGCCTTTATTACACTGCTAGTCAGGCTAAGACACTACTCAGTGCCAACAATAACATAACAGTATTCAGTTATAATGTCAGATCACTAAGCAAGCACTGTGATGACCTCCAGGCACTACTGAATTCTCTAAATGTCAGAATGTCTATCATTACTTTCACTGAAACATGACTAAAACATGATATTACAAACATCTATTCCATGCCTGGCTACACAGGCGTACACAATTGTAGGCCTGATCAATTAGAAGGTGGAACAGCTATATACTACTCTCATGAACTAGAGTGTATAAATTTTACTTGCACAAGGGATGAACATGGTGAATATACCTTTGCTAAATTTAAATCCAAAGACATTACAAAACCTCCAACAGTCAGAGCAATTTATAGAGTTCCTTACTCCAGTATTTACTATTTTAGTGAAAAACTAAGAAACAATAACTAGCACTGAAATGAACAAACACCACCTAATACTTACAGGGGTCTTCAACATAAATCTCATCCATCACCATGACCCAAAAGTGACTGAATTTGCAAACGCTGTGAACAGCTGCTTACTTCAACCAACAATAACAAAACCTACAAGAATCACCAAAACAAATGCCTCATTACTAGACTATATCTGGACAAACACTATATCCCCATTAAAAGCAGGCAAAATCACAGATAACACCAGTGACCACTATCCCATCTTTCTCATAACCAACTTGTGTAAAGTGCCCCAGGACAAAACTAAGATCATGTTCCGACTGCATGATGAGTCATCTGTTAATAACTATTTCAGCATTTAGTGACATTGACTGGCAAAACGAACTAGTACACAACTCAGATATTGATGAATGTGTTAATATTTTCTATACAAAAGACCCAAAATCTCTATAACACGCATTGCCCAATAGAAACTAAGCAGATCACAGCAAAGAGATTAAACAGCCCCTGGCTTACAAACAGCATCCTCAAATCTATTGATATAAACATCTATATGAAAAACAGTATAGAATGGGTCTAATAACAAAGGATCTCACTAAACGTTACTCGTCAATACTGACCAATCCAATAAGGAAGTCCAAAAAACTGTATTATGAAAACAGATTTCATGATATAAAAGGTGATATGAAAAAGACCTGTCACAAAACAGAATGATTAACTTAACTTAACCAGATGAACCTCTCCTACAGGCAACTGATACTGCCAAGAAACTTAATGTCTTTTTCTCTACCGTAGAAACAAAACTAGCAAGTAAAATCCCAATTTCAAACATTCAACCAAAAGGCTACCTCACTGGCAACAAACTCTAGTGAAATCTCACTTATCATCAAAACACTAAAAAACAAGACAGGCTACCTAAATAACTTACCACCACTCATGTACATAAAAGCTTCTAATGTGTTGTCACCAATTATTGCAACTCATTTTAACAAATCCATTGAATCTTCCACCTTCCCATCCATACTCAAGACAGCAAGAGTCACCCCGATCCTCAAAGGAGGCGAACCAACAGAACTGAACAATTACAGGCCTATATCATACCTGCCCCTACTATCTAAAACCTTTGAAAAATTAATACACAAACAAGTCTACTCCTACTTCGTATCCCACAACATATTCAACCCTTGTCAGTTTGGGCTCAGACCGAAAACAATTACTAATGATGCTATTATACATATGCTTGAACTAATATACTCAGCACTTGAGACAAATGAATTTTCCCTGGGACTGTTCATAGACTTACGGAAAGCTTTTCATACAGTTGACCATGACCTTTTGCACCAAAAACTCGAACATTACAGGGTCAGAGAACACTCTCGATTACCAGAAATCTTATCTTAACAATAGAACCCAGTATGTATACACAAATGGAGCCAGTTCCACTACACAACCTGTTCTTGCTGAAGTCCCACAGGGGAGCGTTATTGGCCCACTTCTCTTTCTCATTTACATCAACGACCTATCAAATGCATCTAATCTCCTTAAACCCATTTTATTTGCAGACAACACAACTTGATGTCTTTTCTTACCCAACCCCAACCATACTAACAAACATGGTAAATGCTGAACTGCTAAAAATATCTACTTGGATGATTACAAACAAACTTACTCTCAATATAGACAAAACCTACTTCATGCTTTTCGGAAACAGAGCTTCAAATGTACAGCTAAAGATATTGGTAAATGGTTTGCCTATCTTGAGACAGGCAGAGGGCAAATTTCTAGGTCTCCACCTTTACTGCAGTCTCAAATTTCAGACACACATACAGCAAAATTTCCAAGAAAGTCTCCAAAACAGTAGGCATCCTTTCAAAGATATGGTACTATGTATTCCAATCAGCTCTTCTAGCTTTGTACCACTCTCTCATTTACCCTTACCTCACCTATGATATTTGTGCATGGGGCTCAACCACAGCAAATCACCTTAAGACTTTAATAATCCAGGAAAAAGCTGCAGTACAATTGATTACTAACTCCTGCATTAGATAACACACTACACCTCTTTTCAAGAATCTTGCTAAATATACAAAACATTCACACTTATTATTGTGCCTACTACATACACAGAACACTTTACTCTGATGCAAACCCTCCACTCAAACTCCTCCTTGATAGCTATGTTATGTGCACACATAATGCCCAAAAAATAAAAAGAAGGACCCAGAAGTCCTACCAGCTTGAAGTCACCAAGGAGAGTGAGAGAGAGGGAGGGGCCTGGCTAAGCTCCTCCCACACCCACCAAACAAACAAAAGACTGTTGCCAAGTACAATTCTCAAGCTACCACAACTCTACGGCACCTTATTTTACTTACAAAAGAAATACAACTTAATAAACTACTTATTTAAATGTGTGTGTCTATAGTATAACCTATAAAGAAAAACAGGCTTGACCCAGCTGCCTCTCAGTCCCTAAGGGTGATCTTCCTTTAGGGACATTTAAGTGCTGTGTCCCCATCAATTCAATATAATCAGGAATTCCAGAGTAACTGTTACAGATACATAAATACATGTTGGGTCCTATAGCCCCATAACACCCCCACCTCCAGACGAAGTCTCACAAACGCTAGCTGTGTCCCTCAGGATATGGCTAGTAAAAAAAATTGCTTTAGCCTGAAGATTGTTAGCAAGACTACTAGAAATGTTACGTATTTCCCAGCACCATAACTACTCTTCACTTTATGGTTATTTACAACAAAGTGACATATTACATGACAATCTACGTATATTTGTGGCTCCACTGAACATTCCCAGATTACACATGTACTTCTGCCCCATACCATGTACTGTAAAACCCTGAAAGGAACAATACTGGAACAGATTGCAGAGGTTTTTAGAAAAGCATTTTAACCATGCCCACATACTCAAGGGTGTAACTATTTACAATTTTAGTGGCTTTTAAAACATAATACACATTACAATGCAAGAATTGCACACAATGCCCACTGTAAAAGCCTGCACCAACAGGCCTGTGCCTCTGCTGCAGTAATCCAGCAAGCAACTGGTACTCCAGGGTGGCATCTTCCTGATCAGGAGACGAGAGTAGAGCCAAACCCAGAGCAGTCAGGTATACACCAGGCAGGGAACTTCACAAAACATGTCAAGGTGTCTCTCACTTGGTGGCTGAACCAACCAGTGAGACTTACAGTCAACACTCACGATCCTTAACATGGTCAGGCACTCAAGCCCATCTTCCAAGGTCCCACTTCACACAGATCCTCAAACCTTATGAAGAGGCTGACACAGAATATGGAGGGGTCCAAGGGACCACAAAGGCAATCATTGGACTGTTTCATACATAGAGCACACCAAGACACAATATTCCACATACCTTCCTGAACATCTCATGTTATCGAAGGTTGTCAACCTCTGCCTCAGGTCACAAATATGTACATCTACACTGACCCTTATCACACTTTTGGCTCCGACTCATCTCCTTCACAGTCAGATGGCTGGTAGGGCATACTCATGCTTGCTGAGAGTTCACCACTGCAAAAACAATAAGGTCAGCACACGGCAAACACTATGTACAAAGTACGCACCATGCATCTACATGAAACATGTAGAGCAAGCATCAGCAACCACATTCTCTGAGCATTTTATACATTTAACTTCCAAATTAAAAGGCTGTAGGAACAAAGCCCATTTTAAGAGTTTGATTTTAGTCACCATACACAGGAACAGGGTGAAGAGATCCTGAGACATATACAAATCCTGAAGAGCCAGCCCCAAAATGAAAATTTTCTTTCCTGTGGTAAAATGTTGACATTTAAATTAGAAGGTTGTTCATAGACAGTAACAATTCTGCAACCTCTTGCAGTACAAAAACAAACACCAAAGACATCTCTTCGCACCCAGGTTGTGTACATCAAATTTACACAAATACCATCACGTTCCATCTAGCATATAAATTTTAAGTGCACTGTTGCAACCCTTGAATGGGTTACAATGTATATGATTATTATGTATATGTACATATTATATTACCTTTTCATATAATTTTATATTGCTTATATTTGCGATAATAGCTAAATTGTAAATATATTGCTTTATATTATTTGAGTTATGTTGTTAGGTAGGATGTAACACATATATTATGTGCTCAAAGTTCAAGCCTTGATTATCTAACTACTCTAATTATCGCCTGTGGCTCGTTACTCTGCCGGCTTCTCTGTTGCTGAGCAGCAGCTGTCCATGGAGCTATCACGTGATAGAGGGGGGTGATCACACCTCGCCTGAAGTATTCAGTCTGGTCTAGACTCGCTTGGTGGTTGGACGTATTCTAGACAAGACGAGCCTAAATCTCCCTTATTGGCCCTTGTTGGAAGATTGTCTCTTGTCTCATTGTTGTTGGTTCTGTAGAACTCTGTTCACAGAACATTGTATAGACTTAGTGATTTTCGACATTGTACTGAGGTTGTGTGTCGCCTAGACACTCTTAGCAACTCAGGTCCTGAGCTGTAGCTTCTGACCTAATTTGTACTGGTATCTGTGTATTATCACAGTCGGGGATTTTCTTATGCTGAACTTAGATTCAGTAGTATAGGAGTTTTGTGACTTTTGTGGAGGATCTGCTGATGGTCCCTACTTAGTGTCGTTATATTATCTCCTTGTTCCTGATTCTGTGTCGCAGTTGCTTGTTATATTGCTATTGGGCTTAGAATTCTTTTTATTGTTCAAACAGACTATTCTGATTGCCAGTCAGTCAAGAACTTAGTTTATGAGAGGACTTTGTCAGTCATTTGTTTAAGTCTAGTCGAGTAGTGAGACATAGCCTTACTTGTACATATTTGTAATATTTTATTAAATGTTAATGTACTAGACGGTACTTAAAACTTATAAATGTGACATGTGCTTTCAGCACAATAATACTGTACACGAGAGAAGTGATAATTCTTATTTTGTTGATATTGATTTAATTTAATTTGATATATGCCTAGACAACTTAGTTATTAATAAATTTATTAAATTTTAATTTCTCTAGTTAGTAGCCTACCAGTTGTAATCCTGAAGCACTATTGAATCATACTGAATTCTAATGGATAATTGGACAAGGATACTGACAAATTGTTACGAAAACCCAGTAACAGGCTGGATGCCAGAAGGGCAGTCCTTTCTAGTATTCACTTGAGATCTCTAAGCTTTTTAGAATCGCATTTTTTGTAACAAATGGGGGCCTGTCCGGGATCCTCTTGATCCAAGGTGTTGGAGAAATTGTCCAGTTTGACCATAGAGGTACTAAAACACTTTGAGTACTTTCCTAATCTGAAGACTTTGAGTTTAGTCTTGTACAACATACCACATGGATGTATGTACTTGACTGAGTCTCTTGGTCCAAGGAGATGGAAATACTGTTTAGGAGCTCTAGCTCTAAGACAACAAATACTAAAATTCCTATTAGGATTATAGTTTCCCATAATCACTCTCTCATAGTACACTTATTTTAGTGATGTATGCCATAGTGAAACAGTTAATTGATACTCTGACTTTGTCTGAGTTAAGTACATTAAAACTTCAGACATGTTGGAGAGTAGCCAAATATCTCGGTGTGACGTATAACAGGAATTACACTGCAGAAACTGTCAGAGCATTAATTAAAGATATATTGTTTCCTGCTCATACAGAGATGTCTGATTATGAATCAGATTCAGAAAGCCTATTGTCACAATTAGGAAGTATGACTCTATTTGATGACTTAGAAGAAAGAGCAACTAAGGCAGAAGTGAGCCTAGTGTCTGAGCCTAGTGAAATTTTGTTCTCGCTCACACCTTCCAACCTCACTAACACAAAAGTACAGAGTGTAGCTGGTAGCATGACTCAGTCCCGTACTAGTACAGTGTATGCTACACATGTATCTACTTATCCTAGACCAGATCTAGACTCTCAAGAGATGGCTGGACTAGGTGTCCGACCTAAGGACCGTCCAGACTCATTCGTTAGATTCCTTCTCCGTTACTCACTGGTCCTATCACTCAGGAACAGTTTGAGAGGTTTGAACACATCATTATGGTGCAGACTGCACAAATAGAGGCACAGAGGAAATTGAACGAAGAAGATTTCCAGAGAGAAAATGTTCGTCTTGGAAGACAACAGACTGATAGATCACAGGACACATTTAATATGCAGAAAGCTGCCTCTATGGTTCCTAAGTTTTTTGAGAGTGACTTAGACACCTATTTTGATGTGTTTGAGAACCAGGAACATGCTATGAACTGGCCACATAAGCACTGGGCTACCTTGTTGCAAACAGCTCTGACAGGAAGAGCTCAAACTTGTACTGCTGCTTTACCATTTGCCAAGTACATTAGTTATGACGCTGTCAAACAAACTATTCTAGAGACATATAACTTGTTACATGTAAGTTATCAAAGCGCATTTCATACGTTACAACGACGACAAGATCAAACTTGTGTAGAGTTTGCTCATGAGAAAAAAGTTGCATTTGAGGGTGGTGTAGGTCTGCCAAGTGCAACAACTACGATAGCCTTGTTCAGTTGTTACTACATGAAGAGTTTAACAACTGTATGTCTGCTGATATACAAGAATATCTGATCGATCATACTACCTCGGATATTCTGGAAACTGCAGCATTAGCAGACAATTACGAGATTTCTCACAAACTTGTACGTACTAAAACACAGAGAAACGAGGTAACTAAAAGCTGTCCTAGAAGTTGGCAACCTAAAACAGCTGCTCAGTGCCGGCCTGATGTACCTGCTACTGTAACTTCTTGTACCTTTACCAGGAAGACTCACAAGCCTGAATCTGTCTCTGTGGTTAGATAGAAATCTGATATCGAAAAGAAAGTTAAATGTACCTATTGTAACAGAAAAGGACATGCTAGAGAGTATTGCTATAAGTTAGAAAGAGATACGAGAAGCAGTCGTGCGGCTGGCTCCCCCACACAAATTGTATCCTCTTCCGAGCAACAAAAGCACCAAAATCCTAGTAATACCTCTGATCCTTCTGTTTTAGATAATATTACTCAGGACAGATGACTAGCATCAGAAAGTGTATCTGACGAAAAGATTCGTTCAGCGATGAGTCCTTACTTTTCGAGAGGTAAAGTAGGATTTGACAAATCACATCTAACTGAGATAATTACTTTCAGAGACACTGCCAGTTATCTCACGTTATTAAGAGAAAGATGTACTGCCCATAATGATGATACCTATTGCAAGATAGATGTATTGTTAGAAGCTATGGAGGTGCTGTTATAAAGTACCTCTGTACAAGTTTACATTGAAACAAGCTATTATACTGGTTATATTTCAGTGGGTATATCCAGTGGTGTATTTCCCATCAGGTCAGTGGACTTCTTGCTAGGGAACGATATCCACATGCAGGTATATGTAAGGAACCATTTGTGATTCATAATAACATGATGATAATTATGCCATTGAAGCTTGTAGAGAGAAGCCTATTTTATTTTCTCTCAGCACAATTACTAGAGCTATGTCAAAGATACAACAACCATCCTTGTGTCTTGCTGAGTTAGTGATGACAATGATTTGGGCTTGAATATATTGTTTAGTGATGCTCTGTGCCAGGGTCATTAACACCAACTCCTCCGGTCATCAACCTAGTCAGGACCACCTGACGTAAATTTCTAACACATAATGATTTAATTAAGGATCTAGTTTGTTGGATCAGTCACTGGAAAGACTGAGAGATATAGCAGTTTATGAGAGTGAAGCAAAGGATCTCGATAATTGTTATTTATAGTAATGGTGTACTAGAGAAAAATGCATGTAAGTTGTCACTGATAGTGTTTTCCACCACAGTCAAGCATCTCGTAGTGTTACCAGTTACATTTCGTGAACAAGCCATTGATTTTGCTCACAATAGTCCATTGGAGGACATTTGGGTGTCAAGAAGACACTCGGTAAACTGGCAAAACATTTTACTTGGCTAAATGAAGGAAGCAGTAGCTGATCATGTGTGACGTTTGCCACGAGTGTCAAGTGACAGGCAAGCCAGCACACACACTCTCCACCTAACTCTCACTGTGTTCACTAGTAGCCAAAGTTCAGTTCATCTAGACTAGAATTGTTCAGACTTGTTCACACAGTTGAAGTGCTTGCTTTCCTCTGCTCCTGTGTTGAAGAGTCCTAATTTCAATCTTCCCTTCTTTTTACATGTAGATTCGAGTGGTTATGCAGTGGGTGATGTGCTGCTCCAACAGTCAACATCCACTGATATTCTCCATCCTATATGTTACTATTCATCTAAGTTCAAACGACACAGAAAAATTATGCCACTATTCAGAAGAGGCTCTAGCTTTGTGGTGTCCTTGGAACATTTTGACGTGTATTTGGGCACTTCCCATTTAAAATTAACTTTTTTTTTTTTAGACCACAATCCTCTCACTTACATAAACATATAAGTGGTCATTGTAATGTAATTGCTGATGCTTTGTCACGTCCTTAATAATTATCAGTTACATTAAATTAACTAATTTTATGCCCAAATACCTTTTGTTACTTGCTATTGTAAAAATTCTGAAAAGTAAATAGGTGCTGGAGGTGCTTTTCCTGGGAGACATTAAGGGGTGAAGCTGGGGGGGTGTGTCCTGGGAGCAGTAAGGTGAAGTTGGGGGGTGTTGTTTCCTGGGAAAAACAGAAATGGGGGAAGCTGGGGGTTTTTGCCCAGGTAGCCCGGAAATTATAGCGGAAGGAAATAAATATGAAGGGCCCTCATGGGGGACAGGAGCCTTTTAGGGGGGGGAAAAATGTTAGCCCAAAGACAAGAAAAAAACCAAATTGAAAATAGAAATACCACAGGAAATAGCAAACAAGAGGATTTCCATAGCAATAGTAAAGGGTTTATTCCCAAAAAAACTGGGGGGGAGCCCCATTGTTGGTGCTGGGGGAGGTTAGGAATAAGACGGGGAAAACAGCACAAACAGGGAATACGTCACAAAAAAACCCAAGGCAAAGGGGAAAACCCAAACCCCTGGGGAACATACATTGGGACTTGGTATTGAGAATGGGAAATCGGAAAAAAAAAGACGGGGGCGTGCAACTATGACAACCTTAGAAATGCCGTGCCCATTTTGGAAAAACAGGAAAAGGCAAAAACCCCCTTCCCGTAAAACTTTTTCACCCCCCCCCGAAAAGGTACCCCTTCAAACACAGGAAAAAAAAATTTTTGCTATAAAATTAAATTGCCAGGGGGCCTCTAAAGGGGCAAAAAAAATACAAAAAAATCCCGGCCATGGGGGAAAAACCCGGGTAGCCACAGCCCTCAAGAGGGAGAGGTTTTCTGTGCCCCCCCAAAAAAAAAAAATGGGAAAGGGAAAAGGTTTTGAAAAAGTACACCCAAAACCCGTCATTCCCGGAGTTTGGGGGCCCAGTCGTGGCCTCCACTCCCAAACCCAAAAGATACAATACTAAAGCAGGAAAAAAAAATCCCCCCCCGTACCAACAATTTCCACCCGTCCGTGACATTTTCTTTGCAAAAAATAAGGGGGCTAAAGCCCGAACAACAACAAAAACCTTTCATCTGTAGATGCTTGCAGACGCAAAGGGAAAAGTTCGCGGTTTCACTGAGACCCCCATTTAAAAGGGTCACTTGGACAACGAAAAATATGGAATTCCCCCGGTTAAAACCCTTTTCAGATTTTGACAGAGTTAACAGGAAAAGGAAGGGGTTTTTGGGGTAATTGAAAAAAATCACTTGTTTACACAGAACTGCTTAATGCCTCAAATGATGTAGTGGAAGTTTTAGCAGTAAAGATCGAGAACCAAAACCTAGTCATTGTGATAGTCTACAAGCCTCCGGATGCAACATCCAGCAATTCCAGGAACAGCTGTTAGAAATTGACCACTGTCTGGAAAATCTTCCAGCTCCTGCACCCAACATCTTGCTCCTATGGGATTTCAACTTAAGGCACCTAAAATGGAGGAATATAGCAAATAATATTGTTGCAGTAATAACACCAGGAGGCAGCTCTGATGAAAACTCACACTCACACGAGCTTTTAAATCTCTGCACAAAATTCAATTTAAACCAGCAAATAATAGAGCCTACTAGACTGGAGAATACACTATACCTCATCTTCATTAACAATGATGATCTGATAAGAAATGTCACCATATCAAAAACAATATACTCAGATCACAACATAATTGAGGTTCAGACATGTATGCACAGAGCCCCAGACCGACATAATGAGATTAGTCACGAGGAAGTATTCACCAAATTCAACTTCAATAACAAAAACACAAAGTGGGGACCAAGTAAACCAAATCTAAACCGATATAAGCTGGGAAGATATACTAAGCAACACAGACCCCAACTTACGCCTAGAAGAGATTAACTTGGTGGCACTCGATGTATGCACAAGGCTTATTCCTCTAAGAAAGAGGAAGGAGTAGATGTAAAATAGAAGAGACAGGCGCTTTCTTTACAGGCGATGAAAAAGAATAACAGAGAGACTAAAAGAGGTCAATATATCTGAAATGCGTAGGGAGACACTGGTCAGAGAAATAGCAAGCATCGAACTTAAGCTAAAGGAATCTTATAGGAATCAGGAATTGTGGGAAGAACTAAAAGCCATAAATGAAATCGAAAGAAACCCAAAGTATTTCTTCTCCTATGCCAAATCAAAGTTGAGAACAACGTCCAGTATTGGGCCCCTACTTAAACAAGATGGGTCCTACACAGATGACAGCAAGAAAATGAGTGAGCTACTCAAGTCCAATATGACTCAGTTTTTAGCAAAGCCGCTAACCAGACTGAGAGTTGAAGATCAAAATGAATTTTTTATGGGAGACCCACAGAATTTGGTTAACACAAGCCTATCTGATGTTATTCTGATGCGAAATGACTTCGAACAGGCGATAAATGACGTGCCCATGCACTCTGCCCCAGGGCCAGACTCATGGAACTCCATGTTCATCAAGAACTGCAAGAAGCCCCTATCACGAGCCTTTACCATCCTATGGAGACGGAGCATGGACACGGGGGTCGTCCCACAGTTATTAAAAACAACAGACATAGCCCCACTCCACGAAGGGGGCAGTAAAGCAACAGCAAAGAACTACAGACCGATAGCACTAACATCCCATATCATGAAAATCTTTGAAAGGGTCCTAAGAAGCAAGATCACCACCCATCTAGAAACCCATCAGTTACACAACCCAGGGCAACATGGGTTTAGAACAGTTCACTCCTGTCTGTCTCAACTATTGGATCACTACGACAAGGTTCTAGATGCACTAGAAGACAAAAAGAATGCAGATGAAATATATACAGACTTTGCAAAAGCCTTCGACGAGTGTGACCATGGCATAATAGTGCACAAAATGCGTGCTAAAGGAATAACAGGAAAAGTCAGTCGATGGATCAATAATTTCCTCACTAACAGAACACAGAGAGTAGTAGTCAACAGAGTAAAGTCCGAGGCAGCTACGGTGAAAATCTCTGTTCCACAAGGCACAGTACACGCTCCCATCTTGTTCCTCATCCTCATATTCAATTCAAAGTTTATTCTCTATAAAGATTACAATGTTGAATTTACAGAATTTGGTTGTTATGTGGTTTACATGTAGTTAAATAATGATTACAGAGTGTACCACTAGAATGCTGGCATGGCTAGGCATTTCGGGCAGACTTAGTTTAATTTTTTATTTTAAAATATTACAAATTATGAGGTAAGTTGGTATTATGGCTAAGTGACTAAATACTAGTTTGTGAGTTTAGCAATGTGAATGCTTTTGTTTTGGCACAGTACATAGTTTCAGTATTGGAGTATCATAGGATTCATTATTTTAAGATTGAGATTATATTTTCTGTTTATGGTCAAATGGGTGAGTGAGTGTAAGTGTGAACCACCAGGTGGTATTCGTGCAGTTAGTTGATGGGGTTTATCAGGGAGATGAGATGTTTTCTAATTGTAGTTTTGAAGGTGATGAATGTGTCTGCAGTTCTAGAGTTCTCAGGTACGGTGTTCCAGATTTTAGAGCCTTTGACATACATTGAATTTTTGTAAAGGTTTAGTCGGACACGGGGAATGTCGTAGAGATGTTTGTGTCTTGTGTTATGCCTGTGGGTTCTGTCACAACTATCAAGAAAGCGTTTTAGGTCAAGGTTGATATTGGAGTTTAAGGTCCTGTAGATGTAGATTGCAAAGTAGTAAGTGTGGATGTACTGAACAGGGAGTAAGTTTAGATCTATGAAGAGGGGGGGGTGTTGCCAGGGATGGGATTTAGTGATTATTCTTACTGCAGCTTTTTGTTGGGTTATTATTGGCTTTAGGTGTGTTGCTGCAGTTGATCCCCAAGCACAAATAGCGTAGGTGAGGTATGGATTTATACGTGAATGGTATAGTGTGATAAGGGCAATTTGTGGCATGTAGTATCGTATCTTGGAGAGGATCCCAACCGTTTTGGATACTTTTTTGGTTATGTGTTGGTTTTGGTGCTGAAATTCAGGTTGTTGTCAAGGTATAGGCCTAGGAATTTGCCCTCATTATGTCTGGTAATTAGGGTGTTGTCGATCTTAATGTTAATTTGTGCATCTCCTGCTCTGCTACCAAACATAATATAGTAGGTTTTGTCAGTGTTAACCGAAAGTTTATTGGCTGTCATCCAAGTCGATATTTTGATCAGCTCCTCGTTAACAATGGTGTTGAGGGTGGCAAGATTAGGGTGAGAGATGACATAAGTCATGTCGTCAGCAAAGAGAATGGGTTTTAGGTGTTGGTATACATTTGGAAGATCATTGATGTATATGACGAAGAGCAGGGGACCAAGGACACTTCCCTGCGGAACTCCAGTATCAAGTGGCCGTGTTGTTGATGCTGTGTCTTTAATGGTGACATACTGATATCTGACATAGACTAGGATGTCAGCCACAGCACCTTGTCTTACTTTGCAGATGACACCCGAATCTGCATGACAGTGTATTCCATTGCAGACGCTGCAAGGCTCCAGGCGGACATCAACCAAATCTTTCAGTGGGCTGCAGAAAACAATATGAAGTTCAACGATGAGAAATTTCAATTACTCAGATAAGGTAAACACTACGAAATTAAATCTTCATCAGAGTACAAAACAAATTCTGGCCACAAAATAGAGCAAAACACCAACGTCAAAGACCTGGGAGTGATCATGTCGGAGGATCTCACCTTCAAGGACCATAACATTGTATCAATCGCATCTGCTAGAAAAATGACAGGATGGATAATGAGAACCTTCAAAACTAGGGAGGCCAAGCCCATGATGACACTCTTCAGGTCACTTGTTCTATCTAGGCTGGAATATTGCTGCACACTAACAGCACCTTTCAAGGCAGGTGAAATTGCTGACCTAGAAAATGTAGAGAGAACCTTCACGGCGAGCATAACGGAGATAAAACACCTCAATTACTGGGAGCACTTGAGGTACCTAAACCTGTATTTCCTGGAATGCAGGTGGGAGAGATACATGATTATATACACCTGGAAAATCCTAGAGGGACTTGTACCGAACTTGCACACGAAAATCACTCACTACGAAACAAAAGACTTGGCAGACGATGCAACATCCCCCCAATGAAAAGTAGGGGTGTCACTAGCACGTTAAGAGACCATACAATAAGTGTCAGGGGCCTGAGACTATTCAACTGCCTCCCAGCATACATAAGGGGGATTACCAACAGACCCCTGGCAGTCTTCAAGCTGGCACTGGACAAGCACCTAAACTCTGTTCCTGACCAGCCGGGCTGTGGCTCGTATGCTGGTTTGCGTGCAGCCAGCAGTAACAGACTGGTTGATCAGGCTCTGATCCACCAGGAGGCCTGGTTCTCAGTAGTAGTACCAGTTCCTAGTAACCAGTTACCAGTAACCAGTGTACCAGTAGATGACTCACTACCACCCGTCTGCATGAATCACTGACTGATTATTCATATTGCTGCTGACCATAGCAGGATTTCAAACACCCTCACCCGTATGCACTATGGGTCAGTTGAAGATAGGCAGCAGAGACAGGTCGGCTGTTGGCGCTTTCCATACTTCCCGTTATATATTATACATACTACCAGCCTACCTCATCCACTTCAATGGATCAATCTGTTCCACCAGTTGAGGAGAAAGACATAGCTCCCACTGACTTCCCAGATGAAGTCAAGCATTTGTTGACTCTGTTGAACAAACGTCGTAAAAACCCCATTGTTTTTACCGGTGGGAGGGGGTTTATAACAAAATTTTATTGTCCCATCGAAATTCCACTTAAACCGGGTACTAGCCCTATCTACATCCCTGGACAAAAATGCCTCATTAAACAAGTTGCGTCCCCAAAAGGAATTGATAAATTTCCCAAAGCTTGGATGTTTGGATTTTTTTCCCCCACCTAGAAATTCACCTTTGGAAGGCCCCCTTGATCCTAGTACCAAAGGGAAGGGGGGTTTCTTGGCACCCAGTGTTTGGCCTTTAGGAATTTAAAATTGCGAAAACTTTTCCCGATCGCTTCCTGCCCCCGTATGGGGGGTTCTTTTAGTAACTTCGGGGGAAAACAAAGTTTTTTTCAACCGGGATTTGCTAAAAGGGGTTTTTGGGCAAGTCCCCTTCACAGGACAGCCAAGGCTAACTGCAATCTCCACCCCTTTACAGGTCTTATCATTTCCCCGTATGGCGTTTGGTTTACGCCCCTTTCCCCCCCAAATCACGTTCTCAAGGCTCATGAATAATTCTTAAGAGGTCTCATAGGTAATGCCCCTTAGGTGTACTTAGAGAGTAATTGCCCATGTCAAAAGACGTGGTTACAATTTAAAAAGTCTTGTGTAGTCCCTTGGTAAGTTTGAAGAACCCAATTTAAAGATAAAAACTGTCAAAATGTCAATTTTTAAAATTCAGAAATTAAGTTTCAGGGTCACGAAATTTCATCTAGAGGGGTTCGACTGACCAAAAAAAAAAGTAACTGCAGTACAAAATTTTTCCAACCCCCAAAAACCCCTCCCCTGATGGCCGTAAGATCTTTTTTGTGGGCTTGGGCAGGTTTTTATAGATCTTTAATTGCAAATTTTTTTTCCATAGCTGCTCCCTATTGAGTTGTTTAAAGAAAGATGCCCCTTTTTTTTGGGGGCCCTTCCGTCAAGAAAGAGCATTCCAAATTCTAAAAAAAAAAGCTAACTTCTGCTCCAATTTTGAAATTTCCAGATTTTCTAAGCCTTCTTTTTTGACAACTGATGCTTTTTTCAAATTGGGCTTGGGGGCCTTATTACCCCTCAGAAGACTGATGGCAAGTAAAACGCAGTTGCATTTGCTAGCCGAGCCCCTTACAAAGGCTGAACATAATTATACATTAACTGATTTAAGAAGTTTTTGAAATTAGTTTGGTTTTTTTAAAGCATTTTCCGAGACATTTTTTATCATTTCTCTGTTCCCCGTTTTGACAGCCCAAAACTCGCGGGCCCCCCTTTATTCCAGAACAAACAACCTACGAAAGGTTTTGCCAGATGGCCCTTGACTACCCAAGAGTTCAATCCCCCCTTTTTTTGAACACTTACCCCCCCAGGTCAAATTTAGTGCAGATGCCTTATCGCGAATGTTTTTTATAGAAACCCCAAAAACCCCCCAAATTTAGTGCTGAAGATGAAAAGAATGCTAAACGAACAGATCCCATGTGGTTTGGGGTGATTCGTTTCCGGGCCCCAAAGGAAGATCGTTTTTTGACTTTTGAAGCCCCCAGACCCATCAGTGTTTTGGTCATAAAACCAAGAATTCCCGGTTTTCGAACAGCCGATTTGGGAAACCCCTAGCAAAAAGATTTTTCCCCTTTAGAAATTCCCACAGTCATTTGTGAATGTGCCTTACAGCTAGTTCCGATGTACCGGTTTGGTCCCACCCTGGTAGGGATGGGTTTCATTTAAAACAGGCCAGGGGGGAAATATTTTTTGGCCTCGTAGGCAAGGGATATTTTTGATATTTTAAGGGAAATTTGTAGTGTTTTGCAGCAACAAAAAGGGTTTAATGTTAATGGCCCTAACCCCAAAAAAGTGAAACCAACCACTAGCAAACCGGGGGGGAAAGGGTTTGGCGCTAGATTTTTAAACTTTTTCCCAATGTTCCCCCAGGGAAAAACAAACATCTTGTGTTAGGGGAGCCTTTTCCCCGGGATATTTTTGGAGTTAGTTCCTTTTGCAGATAGACTGCCAAGGCGTAGAAAAAGCATTTAAAGAATGCATTTCTGCAGGCATACCCCCCCTAAGCCCCTTTGTAACAGAAAAGGGAGGGGGAATTTTCTGTAAGGAGATTCTTAAAAATTTGTGCACCTTTTTAAAAGATCTCTAAATCCCCCCCATTTTTCCCTAATATCCTGCCAGCAATGGGGTTCGGGGGAACGGCCAAAAGAAAGTACTTGATGTCTTGAGGGCCACTGTCAACCCCAAAAGTAAATTGGGATGAAGTTATACCTGAAGTGCAGTGTGCTTAAATTCTGGGTTAAAAAATTTTCTATAGGTGACACTCCCCCTTTTGCATTGTATGGTTTTAGAAAACGGGTTTTCCTTATGAGTTTCTATATTCTAAACCCAAACCAAAATTTCAAACCCCGATGATTTCATAGCAACTCGCCAGTTTAAACCCCAAAGTGTTTTTTTGATGAATCCGGAAACCCTTCATAAATCAACAGCGAATTTTCAAGAGTCGCAAAAAACTCGAGCAAAAGGGCCCTCCCCAAAAACAAAGTAGGTTCGAGGAGTTATGTTGGGGGAAAATTTAACAAAACGTTTTTGCAATGTCTAAGCTGATCAAAAATTTGTTGGTTTTTTAACGAGAGTTTAACATTTTCCCGGTAATAAAATAAGGTTTGAGAAAAATTTTTATGGTTTAGTATAAAGAAACGCATTTTGAAAAATATGAAGTTAGTATTTTGTTTATAATTTATGCTCCAACCCAGGGCTAATTTTGACAGGGCCCCGGGCAATCCCCCTGATCCTGTACTCTCTTCTCTGAATCAGTCAGACGATCAAACCCGAATGTGTTATTCCTAATTTCAAGAAGGAATTTAGAAATCCTTCCGTATTTATTTGTTACTTAATTCAAATTTTCCCCCCCCCCCCCCCCCCCCCCCCTCCCCCCCCCCAAAAACGCTGAGTTAGCCAGTGCAACGAGTTTGATCCCCCCAGAGATGACAACCCCTTCTGCATATATCAAAATTAACCCCAGCAGGTTGGGGTTTTTAAAAGCAAATAACCCGTATTTGATGAATAATTACAGTTTTCAACCTTTTTAGTGTTCAAGAATTTTTTTTTTTGTTCAAGTTCTTTTCCGAAATTTTGAGAGGGTTTAAAAGTCTAAAATTTTAGTGCAACGAAAACTGCCTTTCTTTTTAAACACTTCTTTCTTTGTATATTTTCCTTCCTCAGAATCCAAAAGTTCACTTGTAAAATCGATCAATCAAATTTTTTTTTTTCACTTCTATTGTGGAATCCCCCTGTTTGAGTTTCAAATTTGTTTAGTTGGGCTATAATTTTTTCCTTGGATTGCATTACAGTTTTATTACAGTTTTTTTTTAATTTTGTAACTTCCCCTTCCAAAATTTACTTATGTATGTTTTTAAAGTTTTAATTGTTGTTTTTCTTTGGGCATTGTATAGAATCAGCCTTTTTACGGTTCGAAACTTAAATTTTTTACCAGGTTAGTGGGACTCCATAAAAACACACTTATTGAATGAGAAGATTTGGTTCCCAAAAATTTGAAATTTTTAAAGGACAAATAAAAGTTACTCAGTCTTTTCTGGTTTCTTTTTATTTAAAAGTTTAAAAATTTAGATAAATTATTAAAAATTTTTTTTAAATTTTTACTTTTTTCCAAAACTTTCCCTTTACAAAGGGAAAAATCTTTAACCCCATACCCGGGGCCCTGCCCCTTTTTTGAGGGAAAAGCAAAAAAAAAGCAACCCATAAATTTTGACAGGTTTTTGCAATTATTAAGAATTTTTTATTTGTGATCATTTTTTTAAATTAAATTTTTTTTGGGCCATAAAAGCCCCTTTTTTGGGCCCTATCAAAAAATGAGGCACCCCCCCGGGCAATGGGTTTAAATTTTAGGTGACAGATCAGGCAAAATATTTGATGCAAACCTGACAAAAGGGATTTGTCTAAAAAAAATCATAAAAGCTGTTAAAAAATGATAATTAAAGGCATAAATTTACTTTTAAGGGTTTTTTTCTTAAAAAACCCTTTGGGGAAACAAAAAGGGACAGAAACTTTATTTCCAAAAAATTTAAGGGCATTTTTAGTAATTGCCCTTTTATAAAAAAATTGAAAAAGGTTTTCAAAAATATTTTTCAGAGGAATTTAAGCAGGGTTTTTCCTATGGGAAAATTTCCCGGGAAAAAAATTCCTCATTGAATTTGAATAAATTAACCTTGCAGAAGGAAACAAGCAAAGGAGAGTGGCCCTCTTGTTCTTGGTGTTGCTGTTTAATGAAAGCCTTTTTGCAAAAATTGGCCTTTTTTTTGGTTCTCAAATATTGTATCTTAGCCCTTTTCGTTCCCTTGGGAATGTCTCAATGGAAGACCGAGAAGACGGAGTGAAAAAAATTGGGTCTGGGGCCCGGGGGATTCATTGGTTGCTTTCTTGCGTTTGGGTGGAAACCGAAATCCTTGGGTTTGTATTTCTCTTCAAACACCACTTTCACCCCTGTACAACAACCAGCCATTGACACAACAAAAGATCAAGACATATCCAAAGAGCTCATTCCCGCGTTTTGTTTTGGGGGAGATTGTGAGATGCAAAAACTATATTTTTTATGCCCCATTGGGCATTATAATTCTTTATCACGCGGGACAGAAAAATTTCCCACCTTTTGTTTAAACCCCTTGCGTACCCCTTATTTTTGTCACGGGGGTTTCCAATATCATAGTCGTAAAGTAAAAACCTTATTGTTTTTCCCAACGTACGAAAGGACCTATCCAATGAAAGAACCCATAGCACTCCTTTTACCTTTTTTTTTTCCAGCTTTGACAGACAAAGTGGTGGTTTTCCAATTCTGTTGTCCTTGCAGTGCCTGTGTCCCTGAAATTGAATTGCTGCAGATTTTTTCCAAAGAGGCAAACTGGAAAAAGAAGTTATCGTTTTAAATTGCATGGCTTTGTGGGGTCCATAGTTTTGCAAGGCAAATAAAACCTTGGAAACTTTGGCTTTTTTCTTTCTCCTCTGTTAGACAAAACACTGTGAAAATAAAATTTTGTTTGACCTTATACTCATTATGTCATGTATAAATCCATCATTGCGGGCCCGGGCAAAAAAGTTTAAACCCCATTTTAGGTTGGTCCTGTATTTGCCTGAGTTTCCTGCTCTTGTTCCCTTTTTCCTCCATTACTCATAAAATGATTGCTTTGGGTACCTGGAACTGTTGGCTGCTTTTCTTAGCCCTTTAAACTTGGGCTTTTTTTATGGAACCCGTCGCTGTTGCCTTGGGATTTATTTATATGAATAGGTCCTTAGTGACCCCAAACTTTTGATGTCATAAAGTTGTAATTCAGGTGCAAAGATTAGGGGGCCAGTAATTTCTAAAAAGGGCAAGGTGTCCATACTAGAATATCAGAATTCCAACAAATTGATAAGTCTTCCTGTGGTGTTGAAGTTAGTATTAAACTTTTTTCTGTGTTGATCCCAATTTTGTGTTAAATAAAAGGGTTTTTCAAATTTTTTTTGCAGAAAAATAATTGAAAAAAAATTTTTGAAGGGTTTCCCTTTGGTATGTTTTTGGGTTTTCCCTTTCATGTTTGCATTTCAGGTAATGGGTTTTTTGTTATGTCAATTTGCTCCAGGTGGCATTGGGTGTTTTTGGGAACAGTTTTTTTAATCCCTAAACCCTCATTTCTTTTAATTTGCTTGTTTTCGTAATTTTTTTTTTTTACAAAAAACTTGCCATTCTCTTAAAACCACATTTTCAGTTCATCTTAAATTGAAGAAGACATTTCCCTGTGGCTCATAATCATTTTCCAGAACCCATTTCCCTAAATTGGGGTTCACTGTCACCCTTGTAATTTGGGCGGGGTTTTTAACCCCTTTTCTTTTTTTGAGCCCTTGACCCTTTTTAAAACACATTTGTTTTTAAAACTGAAATAAACCCAAAAACCAAAATGAGCATTCTTTATGAGCAAATTTCAAAAAATTTACGGGGTTTAAAAATAACTCATATATCAATGAATTTGATTCAGCATGCCCAAATTTTTAGCTATTTAGTGACAAAGGGTCTAAATTTTGAATTTTGTTTAAAACCATTTTTATATGTACCTTTTATTGGCCCCTTTTTTTATTAAAATTGTCAGGGGGTGAGCCTCAAAAAAATTTACACAAAAAAAAAGTAAGTGTAATCAAACCCTTTTGGGGGCAGGCCGGGGCCCCATTTTTGATACCAAAAAAAGGGAAAAAAAACTTCAAGGGGCTTTTTTTTGTTATTTCCCAAAGCCTCAGGGCAATTCATTTAAATCTCAAAATGAAGTTAAAAAAAATTTTTAATAATTTTTACTGGGGAAAAACATTTAGAAAATTACCGACATTTTTGGAGGGGTGTAAATTGGTGAAAATAAAAAGAGTTTAGGGTCGAAAAAAGGGTGCTCCTTTTAACAAGTCAAGCAGGGAATGAACAATCGAGGAGCTCCCACCCAAAAGCAAAAGGGGCGTTCCCCCATGGGCGCCACCTTCAAGCTCCGCCCAAAAAAGGTGTGTTTTTGGCTGGGGTTTTAGGCGGGGGAAAATTTGGGAGCATTTGCTTTGTGTCTATGGCACCATGAAAAAAATTTCTTTTGGTGCCCCCATTAAATTTAGGCACCGGGGGCCCGGGAAAAGGGAAAATTTTGACCCCCTTTTGGGGGACTGTCAATATGGGCCCCCTTTACTTAATAATTATCAGAGGAATATTAGGGTTCCTCAAAAGTAAACATTACTTGTGTTTAAGTACATATATTGAGAATTAACACTTTCACTGAGTAACTCCCTGGCATAAGGAATATTTACAAGTTCTAAGTTTGGGACAGGGTTTGGGTCACATCATAACCTGAAGGTAACAGTTATAATTGTCGCAGACTTCACTTCACAATAAACCACAAGTGGTTCAGGGAGTTTTTTATAACACATTCTCTATCCAAGTGAGAACAAGGCGGAGTACTAGGAGGGTAGCTCAGTCAATGCACACTGAGTCAGCAGAGTGAACTGCCATAGACATTAAATCCCTTCATGACATCAACTCGTCAAAAGGGGGAGGGGTAAGCGGTGCGAACTACCCACAATGGACACCCTTGTTTATAAACCTTAGCCAGGGTGTACCTACCTAACACATTACTCAACATTATATAATATATACATCATACCTGGGTTTTTTCCTAAATCGATAATATTATAAACTAGTGGAATCTTTAATTTAGCTAATATTAAAGAAACCCCGAGTATAATATTAAGTGGATAATAAAATTATAAATTAATCTCATTATGGGCCTTGGTCATAAAACCCCCCCCCCTTTCGGGGACTAACTTCGCAGTTAAAAGAGGACTTCAAAAATAGTATATAAACCAGAATACAAGTCATTCCTCTGACAAAGACCCTGATGACAAATGTTGCTTCTCCAACAAGAAAATTAAAAGTCTTGTGTCGCCAAACCATGTGTGCGTAGACACCACGTAACCAGAGCTTCTGGTAGAAGAGGCGTTTCTCATTTAAAAAGGCCTTAAGTTTACATTTGGGAGCAGGAGATGTCAGGGAAGACAACGGAGACTGCCACCGCAGAAATAAGTTCTGGATACCATATGGTGGCTTACATGACAGGTCTCCTCAGTGGTTACAAGAATCAGATAACTGTAAGTAAACAAATAGCATTAAGAAAATGCATTAAAATACATCTCTATAAAAATGTACTATAAATCCTCTTTTGTAAACGCAAATTTAATTACAATTTGTGTATTTTATCCTGTCAATTTAAATCTAATTATACTCTAATTCTTGTAAACAACTTATATAAGACCTTAATGCAATTTCAATTGAGAATCTTGTTCCTTTATTACATTATTAGATTAAACACAGTTTTACTCTAGCTCATTCAGCTCAATTTCATAGTCAATACCAAATTCACTATACTAGACCATAGTGCAATTACTAGTGAGAGACTGGTGCTATTTGTAATTTGTATTTTTATATTATTAGATTAAATTCAGTTGTACCATAGCTCATTCTAACTCAGTACATAGTCAATACCAAATTCACTATATTAGACCATAGTGCAATTACTAGTGGAGCTAGTGCTTTTTTAATTTGATTTTTTATTTTTGATTAAAACCCATTGACTTTAGTCATTTTGCTCAAAAAAAGCTCCCCAAAAGT
>NC_069437.1:42157104-42207779 GCF_026875155.1 Cherax quadricarinatus | reverse complement strand
TGGGATCCTGGGGCTAACCCCCCCCCTACCCGGGTTATCTTTGGTGGGCTAACCCTCCCTTCCCCGGGGTTTTCCTGGGGAACAAACCCTGCCACCCCGGGTTATTTGGGTTACAACCCCCCTACCTGGTTATTTTGGGGGATAACCCTCCCTACACTGGGTTATCCTGGGTGCTAACCCCCCATACCCCGGTTTTCCTGGGTGACCACCCTCCTTACCCTGGGTTTTTCCCGGGTGATTAAAACCCCACCTACCCTGGGTTATCTTGAGTTACTAAAACCCTCCCTACCCTAGTTATCTTGGTTTCAAACCCCCCCTACCCGGGTTATCTTTGGGTTTCTAACCCTCCCAAACCCCGGGTTATCCTGGGGGACTAACCCTCCCCACCCTGGGTTACCTTGGGGGGCTAACCCCCCTGCCCGGGTTTCCCGGGTGACTAACCCTCCCTCCCTGGGGATCCGGGGGGGGGCTTTCCCTCCCTACCTGGTTATTTGAGGACTAAACCCCCCCTGCCCTGGGTTATCCTGGGGGACTAACCCCCTTTCCCCGGTTTCCGGGGGGCTAAACCCCCCCTCCCTGGGTTTTCCTGGGTGACTAAATTCCCCCCGGGTTATCTTGGGGGACTAACCCCCCCTACCCTGGGGTTCCGGGTGGTAACCCTCCCACCCCCGGGGTTTTCCTGGGGGACTAACCTCCCACCCTGGGTTATCCTGGGGGCTAAACCCCCCTACCCGTGTTTTTTGGGTGACAAAACCCCCCTACCCCGGGGTTTTCCTGGGAAAGCCTCCCAAATTTGGGTTATCCCGGGTGACAATCTCCCTACCTGGGTTATCCCCGGGGGACTAACCCCCCCTACCCTGTGTTTTTCTTGGTGAAACCCCCCCTTCCCCCGGGTTACCTGGGTGACTAAAACCCCCCTACCTTGGGGATCTTGGGTGACTAACCCTCCCACCCGGGTTATCCCGGGGGAAACCCTCCCCCCCCTGGGTTTCCCAGGTGAAACCCTTTTCCCACCCTGGGTTTTTCTTTGGGGGACTAACCCCCCCCTACTTTGGGTTATCCTGGGGGATTAACCCCCCATGCCCGGGTTATCCCTGGATGACTAATCCCCCCACCCCGGGTTTTTCCTGGGGGACTAACCCTCCCTACACGGTTTATCCCGGGTGACTAACCCCTCCCACCCGGGGTTAAACCTGGGTAAAAAAACCCTCCTACCCCGGGTTACCCGGGTGACAACATTCCCTACCCTGGGTTACATGGGTACTAACCCTTTCCCCACCCGGTTATCCTGGGTGACTAACCCCCCTACCCCCGGGTTATCCTGGGTGACAACCCTTTCCCACCTGGGTTTCCTGGGTGACTAACCCCCCATAACCTGGGTTTCATGGGTGACTAACCCCCCACACTGGGTTATCCTGGGTGACTAACCCTCCCTTCGCTGGGTTACTTGGGGGTCTAACCCCCTCCCTACCCGGGTTACCCCCACTAAACCTTTCCCCCCCCATCCCCTTGACAACCCTTCCCCCCCTTTACCCCCTTTACAACCCTCCCACCCTGGGTTTACTGGGGGACAACCTTCCTCCCCCGGGTTATCCTGGGTGCAACTCTTCTTCCTGGGTTTTCCTGGGACAACCCCTTTTCCCCCCTGGGTTATCCCGGGACTAACCCTTCCTACCCTGGGGTTATCCTGGGGGACAACCCTTTCCCGGGGGGTTTTTTTCTGGGGGACTCCCCCTTTCCACCCCTTTTATCCTGGGGGACTACCCTTCCCTTTCCGGGGGTTTCCCGGGTGACCCCCACCCTTCCTACCCTGGGGTTTTCCCGGTGACAAACCCCTTTCCCACCCCGGGGTTCCGGGTGACTAACCCCCCCTCAAAATACCCGGGTTTTTCCCGGGTGACTAACCCTCCATACCCTGGGTTATCCTGGGTGACTAACCCCCCTACCCGGTTATCCCCATGACTAACCCCCCCTACCCCGGTTTTTCTGGGGGACTAACCCTCCCACCCCGGGGTTTTTTCCCCGATTGACAAATCTCCCCACCCTGGGGGTTTTCTTTGGGGGACTAACCCTTTTACCCTGGGTTTCATGGGGGACAACCCTCCTACCCCGGTTTCCTGGGTGACAACCCCCCCCTACCCTTGGGTATCCTGGGTGACAACCCCCCCTACCCTGTTTTATCCCGGGTGCTAACCCTCCCTACCCTTTGGGTTAAAAGGGTTTACTAACCCTCCCTAAAACCCGGGTTTTCTGGGTGACTAACCCCCCAACCCTGGTGATCCCCGGGTGACTAACCCCCCCTTACCCCCGGGTTATCCTTGGTGACTAACCCTCCCTACCCCGGGTTATCCTGGGGACTAAACCCCCCCTACCCGGGTTACCTGGGGGACTAACCTCCCTCCCTGGGTTATATGGGGACTAACCCTCCCTACCCCGGTTTTTCCCGGGGGGCTAACCCCCTTACCTTGGGGTTTTCCTGGCTGACTAATTCCCCCCACCCCGGGATCCTGGGGGCTAACCCTCCATACCTGGGTTTCCTGGGTGACTAAACCCCCTACCCTGGGGTTTTCCGAGTGACAACCCTCCCTACCCCCGGTTTCCCGGGTGACAAAACCCCCTCTACCCCCGGGTTTTCATGGGGGATAACCCCCCCCTCCCTGGGGACCCAATGTATTACCCTCCCTACCCCGGGTTTCCTGGGTGACTAAACCCCCCTACCCGGGGGTTTTCTTGGGTTTAACCCTCCCACCCTGGGTTATTTGGGGACAACCCTCCCCACCCAGGTTATCCCTGGGGGACTACCCTCCCCGCACTGGGTTTTTTGGGGACTAACCCTCCCTACCCCGGGTTACTTGAGTGACGACCCTCTCTACCCCGGGGTTTTTCCGGGGGGACAAAACCCCCCTACCCCGGGTTTTTGGGGGACAACCCTCCCACCATGGGTTTTCCTGGGGGACTAACCCCTCCCTACCCTGGTTATCTTAGGGGGACAAACCCCCCTTACCCCGGGTTATCCCTGGGTGCTAACCCTCCCCCACCCTGGGGAATCTTGGGGGACTAACCTTCCCACCCTGTTACCTGGGGGCTAAAACCCCCCTACCCGTGTTATCTTTTGGGGGACTAACCCTCCCCACCCGGGTTATCTTGGGGGACTAACCCCCCCACCCTGGGTTTCTGTGTGACTAACCCTCTTTACCCCGGGTTATCTTGGGGGACTAAACCCCCCCTATGGGGGATCTTGGGTGACTAACCCCCCCTACCCTGTGTTATATTGGGGGACAACCATCCCACCCTGGTTATCTTGGGGGAATAAACCCCCTAACTGGGTTATCTTGAGTGACTAACCCTCCCCTACCGGGTTATCTTTGGGGACTAACCCTCCCTACCCTGGGGGATCCTGGTGACTAACCCTCCCTATCCCGTGTTATCCTGGGGACTAACCCCCCTTCGCTGGGTTTTTTCTTTTATTAACCCTACTCCCCCGGGAAACCGGGGGCTAACCCTCCCCACCCTGGGGATCCTGGGGGACAAAAACCCCCTACCCTGGGTTATCCTGGGGGAATAACCCTCCCCCACCCCGGGGTTCCTGGGACTAACCCCCCACCCTTTGGGTTTTCCAGGGGACTAAACCCCCCCTACCCCGTGTTTTTTTGGGGGACTAACCCCCCTAAACCCCGGGTTATCTTTAGTGACTAACCTCCCCACCCCCGGGTTTTTTCCCGGGGACTAAACCCCCTTTACCCGGGGGTTTTTTTGGTGACTAACCCCCCTACCCCGGGTTATCTGGGGGATAACCCCCCCTACCCTTGTTATTTTTGGGGGGGCTAAACCCTCCCTACCATGGGTTATCTGGGTGAATAACCCCCCCCTACACGGGTTATCTTGAGTGACAACCCCCCCCTACCCTGGGTTATCTTTGGTGACAACCCTCCCCCCCTGTGTTATCTTGGGTGCTAACCATCCCCACCCTGGTTTCTTGGGGACTAAACCCCCCCCCCCTGTGTTATCTTGGGTACTAAACCACCACCCTGGGGTTTTCTTTGGGGGACTAACCCCCCCTACCCCGGTTTTTTTTGAGTGATAACCATCCTACCTGGGTTATCTTGGGGGAAAAACCCTCCCTCCCTGGGTTATCCTGGGGGACTAACCCTCCCCCCATGGGTTTTTTTTCTGGGGAATTAACCCTCACTCCCCCGGGTTTTTCTGGGTGATTAACCCTCCCTACCCCGGGTTATCTTGGGGGCTAACCTCCCCACCATGGGGTTCTTGGGGGGAATAACCCTCCCTCCCCGGGGAAACCCGGGTGACTAACCCCCCCTACCTGGGTTATTTGGGTGATTAACCCTCATCCCGGGTTTTTGGTGATAACCCTCCCTACCGGTTATCCCGGGTGACTAACCCCTACCCCGGGGTTTAAACCGGGGACTAACCCCCCCCCCACCCTGGATATCCTGGGGGATAACCCCCCTACCCGGGTTTCTTGGGTTTTAAAAAACTCCCACCTGGGTTATCTTGGGTTTCAACCCTCCTACCCGGGGGGATCTTGGGGGCTAACCTCCCTACCCGCTTTACAGGGTTACAACCGCCCTACCCTGGGGATCTTTGGGGTTCAACCCCACCCTGGGTTTTTGGGTGACTGACCCTCCCCACCCTGGGTTATCTTGGTTACTAAACCCCCCCTCCCTGGGTTATCCTGGGTGACTAACCCTCCTTACCCCGTTTATCCTGGTGAGAACCCTCCCACCCTGGGTTATACTGGGGACAACCCTGCCTACCCTGGGTTTTTTGGGTTACTAACCCTCCCTACCCGGGGTTTTTTGGGGTATAACCCTCCACACAGGGTTTTCCTGGGTGACTAACCCTCCCCACCCTGGGGTTTTCCCGGGTGACTAACCCTCCCTACCCTGGGTTATCCGGGGGGACTAACCCTCCCAACCCTGGGTTACCTGGGTCTAACCCCCCCTACCCTGGGGATCCTTTGGGGACTAACCCTTCCTACCCCGGGGTTTTCCTGGGGGGCTAAACCCTTTTTCCCACCCCGGGGTTTTCCCGGTGATAACCCCCCCTACCCTGGGTTATCCTGGGGGACTAACGCTCCCCAACCCCGGGTTATCCGGGTGACAACCCTCCCCTTTCCCCGGGTTATCTTGGGTACTAACCCTCCCTACCTGGTTATCCCGGTGACTAACCTTGCCCACCCTGGGATATCCGGGGGATAACCCTTCCAACCCCGGGTTTTTCCTGGTGACTGCCCTCCCTACCCTGGGGTTATTTCCTGGTGACTAACCTTTCCCACCCCGGGATATCCTGGGGGACTAACCCCTTCCCACCCTGGGTTTCCAGGTGACTAACCCTTCTGCCCCGGGTTTTCCCGGGTGATAACCTTCCACCCGGGTTTTCCTGGGGGACTAACCCTTCCTACCCGGGGATGCTGGGTGACTAACCCTTTCCACCGGGGTTTTCCCGGGGAACTAAACCCCTCCCCACCCTGTGTTATCCTTGTGACAACCCTCCCTACCCCGTGTTTCCCGGGGGACTAACCCTCCCCACCCTTGTTTTTTTGGGGGGACAACCCCCCTACCCTGGGTTATTCTGGGTTTTAACCCCCCCCCCCCCGGTAATCCTGGGGGACTAACCCTCCCTACCCTGTTTTTATCCCGGGTGACTAACCCCCCTACCCTGGTTATCCGGGGGATAACCCTCCCCACCCCGGGTATCCTGGGGGAAATAACCCTCCCTACCCCGGGTTTCTTGGGGTTTTTAAAAATCCCTACCCTGGGGTTTTCTTTGGTTTCTAACCCTCCCACCCTGGGTTTTTTTGGGTTACAACCCCCTTACCCCGGGGTTTTTTGGGTTACTAACCCTCCCCCCTGCTTTATCTTGGGTTACTAACCCTCCCTACCCTTTGGGTTATCTTGGGGTTCTAACCCCACCCTGGGTTATCCGGGTGACTGACCCCCCCTACCCGGGGGTTTTTTGGATGCTAACCCCCCCCTACCCTGGGGTTATCCGGGGGGCTAACCCTTCCTTCCCTGGGTTATCCCGGGGAAAAACCCTCCCTACCCCCGGGTTATCCGGGTGACTAACCCTCCCCACCCCGGGTTATCTTTGGTGACTAACCATCCTCCCTGGGTTTTCATGGGGTAACTAACCCTGCTACCCTGAATTATCTTGAGGTTACTAACCCTCCCTAACCCTGGGTTATTTTGGGTGGACTAACCCTCCTACCACTGGGTTAAACTGGGTGTCGACCCTCCATACCTCGGTTATCCGGGTGGGACTAACCTCCCTACCCTGGGTTTTACCTGGGTGACTTACCCTACCTACCCTGGGTTTTCTTGGGTTACCTAAATACCTGCCATACCCTGGGTTTTCTTGGGTTGCTAAAACCATCCCTACTGGGTTATCTTGGTTACTAACCCTCCATACCTGGGTTAATACCTGGGTGGACTATTACCCTCACCTACCCTGGGTTTTTCCTTGGGTGTCTAACCCTCCCTGCCATGGCGTTATCTGGGTGACTACCCTCACTTCCCTGGGTTATCCGGGTGGTTTTAACCCTCCCTACCCTAGGTTATCTTGAGTGACTAAAAAAAAAACCTCCCTTCCCTGGGTTATCCTGGGTGACTAAACCCTCTTTTACAACCTAGGATTCCTAATGACCTGTTATACCAGGTGTATTGGGCAAATAAACACTGCAGAAAAAGTTAGACTTATTATTCCTTCACACAATTTAGAAACAGCAATATGTTACACTATGTACAGTAATAAGTATAGTGCAAGTATGGTAAGCAAGGGCAGAAATTAGAAGCCACAAGATAGCAGACCGTGCTTCTACCAGCTCTAGGGTAGGGGTATGACAAGGGGCAGACAGGGATCGGTACCCACATAACCTCTGCGATTGCCATTCCCACCTTCTTATTGGCTAGAACATGTACTAGTTGGAACGATGGGGCCCAATCACCAACTCTAGCAGCCTGGTCGCTGGTTGGCGGGAGTTAGCCTGTAAATGAGGGTGTGTCCATGCGCGAATAAAGGTTACGTACTCTTTGCATGCAATCACCCCCCACCCCCGAGAAGGGCTCTGGTTTTAGGCTGCCACCACTCCCAGGGTAACGTGCCGGCCATGGCACAAAATAATGGGGACCGCTATCACTCTCCAACATCCAACTCTTAGATAGATGCTCAGCTTTCTTAGTGACTGAAAGCCAAACACTTAACTCAGAGCTAGAAAGCAGTCAGATAAGGCCAACATAGGTCCAAGATACAAGCGGACGGTAGCCCCGTATCCCCTCACTAAAAAAAAACCCCACTCAGGGGATATAAAAAAAGAGCTTGATATGGGGGGTTACCACAAATTACATCCTAACATAAATTTAAATTTTAAACTAGACTATTGAACAAAGAGTCTGCCAACACATGTTCTATGCCGGCAAGATATTTAATTTTTATGTTGTAGGGCTGCAGCCGTGCGTCCAAAGGCATTTGCCGTGTGTTGTGATTCTTCATGCTTGGAGATAGACTAACGGGTTGTGATCACTGTGACTGTGACACCTGCGATGTCTGGCCCACATAAACATCGATATGCTCCAAAGCAGTACAAAGCGCGAGGGCTTCCTTTTTCAATGGTAGTGTAAGCTCTTGATGTGGCTGGAACTTGGTGAAAATATTGCGATTGGCTGCTAGCTCCTTGTCCCGATTTGTTATAGTTACCGCCCTAACCCCAGACTCACAAGACCTCAACCTGTAATGAAAAAGGTTTGGAGATTGTTGAGACTGGAGAATGGGTGCAGAGCTCCAATAATCTTTCAGCTTGCTTTATAAAAGCAGTGTTAAATCTGACGTCCAATTAAAGGGGAATTTATGTTGGTAAGAGAGGAAGAGGGGCTACTATAGCTGAAAATTTCTTACAGATATCTTCTGGTAATTCCGAATCATGCCTAGGAATACGTTGAAAGAGATTTCCTATCATGTGGTACTGGATATTCTTTAATCGAAAGAACTTTAGCAAGTATAGGTGCAACATTACCATACCTACCTTCTTGGCCTAGAAAAGTGACAGTGGGCATGGCCAAAGGAAAGATTTAGATAAATTATCTCTTATTTGGGAATTCTTAAAGGTCTCAAAACTGGAGCTTTAAGTCTAAGTAGGTGTTGATCCCAAGTATCAGTCACCACAAAACAATATCATCTAGGCTAAAATGCTGCAGTGCCTTCTAGTCCTTTATATAGCCTGTTCGGTGAGTTTTCCTGGAAGGAAAAGAGGGGGAATTTTTCATACGAAGGGGGTATCTGTATACTGATAATGACCTCCTGGAATTCCGAAGGAGAGATTTCCTTCGCCAGTATCTGTCAAAGGTTCCTGATAGTTACCTTTAAGGAGATTCAATTTTGGACCAAAGTGACTTACCCACAAAGTCAATTACGTCATCCAGCGAGGAAGAGGTAAGCATCTGTTATTGTGACATCGTTTCACTTTACGGTAGTCTGTGCACATTCGAAAACCTCCATCAGCCTTTTTTTCTAGGATGCTCGGTGAAGCCATGGATCTTGATGACTCCTCCATTAAACCATGTTCTAACACGAAGTCTACTTCTGCTGATGTAGCCTTTGCTTTCAGGTTAGCTCTGTAGGGGGTGAGTTTTAATTGGTGTAGATTATCCCACATCTACATCATGTAACCTAACGTACATTTTTTACGGCACATTCCGAAAAAATATTAGGTTATGACTGTCAGAAGAATCTGTTAAATTGGTTGCTTGGATTTCAGATAATCCATCCAGTAACGGGACTAGATCCTTGAGGTGGTTAGTAATTTGCGAAAGTTTTAGTTTAATTTCAGTGATAGAGTGCAATGAGTCAGAGTGTCCGCAGAGGTAGAGGACAGAGTCATTACTGGGGACTTTATCTGGTGTATGAAAGGCCTTGATTTGATTAATGTGTAAGTTTTTGTTTTGGAGGTATTATCAATGGGAGCTACCAAATAATTTTAAATCTGGAATCTACTTACTATCTGCTTTGGTCACCGTTATTCTAGCTTTCAAGGTGTGCCAGGTATAGGTTCCTGCACCAACACCTTGTCTCATGGATGGAAGGAGCGGAATTGTTGCATTTGTCATACCTCTGTTTCATCTTACTTTGAGCTGTCTTTAGGTTAGCCTTGGCTAACTCAGTGCCACCTGCAACCTGAAGACATGGGTTGTAGTGTGCTGAGCTTACGTCTTCTCCCATCCATCCTTCTTTGAGCACCGAAGAGGACCTCGTAATCTGTGCCCAAGATCTAAAAAGCTCAAAACGGACTTTCCCTGTAGACTCTTGCACCGTCTCCCGTACTGAGAACAGCAACCAAAGGTAGAGATTCATCCCAATTCTGTCGGAAAGTGCATGCAAAAAAACTTCTCATCATTGTTTTTTTTGTTGGTGGAATCTTCCAGGCGCCTTGGGACTGGGGGTGATAGGCAGTGGATAAGTTGTGGATTCCCTAACCTAGTTATACTTCCCAATGCTTTGGCAGTGAAAGTTTAGTACTTGTCACTTTGGTAGTTTAGGAATGCCAAAACAAGAATGAATTTTGTTTAAAGCATTGAGATTGCTTGTTTTGATTTACTACGCATAGGATTTGCTTCAGGATATCTGGTACTTTATCCCATTAATTGTAATTAAATACTGTTTCCAGACATTTGACTTAGGTAGTGGACCTACACAATCTTTAATTAAATCTGCCAAATGTTCTCCTTCAGCAGGTTGGGTTGGAGAGGAGCAGGTTTAACTGGAATGTCCAGGTTTTCAACTTGCTGACATTCTCGGCAACACCTATATGAGTCTTCACATCTTTCTGTAATTTAGGCAATATAAAATGCTTTTGTGATTCTATACAAGGTTTTTGTAATTCCAAGTGACCTCCTTATGACGTATTATGAGTATATTTTTTATCTGAGAGTCTATACTTGGTTGGAACCACAAACCTGTTCGTATATTGCCGGCCTCTATCTCCTTACCAGGTCGCAGTGCAGACAAATAATTCATTTTTATTTCATACTTGACTGGATGGACCCAAAGAGGAATTACCCATGGCTGCTCAAAGCGAATTTTAAAGAAGGTCCTTTCGTTGTTTCCTCCGGAAGGACAGTCCCTCGGGCATGGAACAGAGGAATCTGGCAATCCTGCCAACCTGGGAATAGGAAGGCTTGATCGGAGGTCTGTTCATCTTGATCTCACGAGGCTTGGCCAGTTTTCCTCGTAAAAACAATGTGGCTATTCCGAGATCGGAGGTCGTCCTAGGATTGTCAAATTCTCTCCAGACACCCTTGGTTGTTGACCGAGTTATGGCCAAAATGTGTGAAGCATTACTCATTATAGGTTCAGTCACAAAACTACAGTAGTTAATGTTATTACCAGTAATAAACATGGCATTTTTCATGGGAAATCCTTTTGAGACACCTACAGTCACAGTACCAGTGTAATTATTGCATGTACATAAAATTTTATGCAAAAGGAACGGAAAATATAGCTCCTCCAAAATGCTTCCAATAAATCTGAGGAAATTCAAAAGAAAGTATTCTCTGAAAGGGGTATATTCCTTCTCTGACAAGTGAAGCAATATGCTCCAGTATCTTAAAGGTATTTACTTTAGTTGGTTCTGAGTTTTCCTGGAAGGGAAAATAAGGACTTTTGCATAATAAGGGGCCATACCTTTTTCTACTTCTCTAGGGACATGTTACTAGGGATATTAGAGATTTTCCCGTGGTTGAGGTTTTTGGGGGCAGTTGGAACTGTATGTGACCTACTTTATTGCACCTGAAGCAGACGAACCAGGCTTGCCCTTTACTCCCTGATGACGCTTGCATGTGGTGTCGCCCGATTATGGCTGGTGCCTCTCTGGATATTGTTGTCGAGATGCTCCTTTAGTAGTTTGCCTCTCCGCAGAGGGGACCATATGTGTGAAGCGTGGCTCACCAGGTGAACTTAGTTGGATGTGTAGGACGGCTCTCCTCCGGCTGGCACTTCATTCTCCATGTTGGCGATCTCGGCTCACGCCAGACTTGTTGAAAAGTGAGACTTGGGACCGATCGGACAAGGGCGGTACGTTTCGATCGGTATCAAGCCCACCTGGCTTGCCTCCAATGCAGAGGTTTAAGTCACGATCCTGCAGAAAACAGAACCTCGGGTCCCACAGACTCCAGCAGCTTATCAATAAGGAATAAGCTGCACCAGCTCACTCAAAAGTTAGAGACACCACTCGCTTTTTACCAGATGGTAAAAGCTTTGGTTTGCGTCTCACAAAGTCCACCAGGGATTGACAAGCTTCGCCTGTTCATTTGAAGGTCTTACGATATTTAGCTGGGTACATGTATATGCTCCCAAAATGTGGTCTTCACTATTGATAATCAGAGTAATTCAGCGTCAGTTAATACGACGTAAATCCGTGCCTTACCCAATAATGCTGTATGAACCAACGCTGCCCAGTGCTGTTCCGGCAACCTCATGGCTCGAGCCTGATTTTCGAAGCTTCGAAAATATTCTCTGGTTCGGCCTACATTGAAGCGGGGAACAGCTGTACATGCTTTTTGTAAACTGAAATCGTTTTCCAGAATGCGAAACTGCATTCCTTTCTCTTTTTCCTATAATATTCTAACTTGCGAATTGCTCTCAGTTCCCTAGTTTGCTCCAGCGTGAATTTTTGCAAGCTCAAGTGCCAAGACGCTGATTCACATCGAGGACAAACCCAGCTGCACTATATGACATCTTGCTTACGGTAGGTGTATCATCTTCCTTCATGCGAGAATATGAGGAGAGTTTTTTCCCTAGCTCCCGTAGAGGGAGGAGTTTTGATGTGCCATTCTTCTTCAATTAGTTATGTCAGAAAAGGAAAAGCAGTTGCGCAGCTGTAAGAGTGCGTTTATAGGGAATGCCAATGGAACGAGCATTTGCCAAACATATCGCTGTGGGACAATTTAGGATGGTTATTGCAAAAGTATTTGCCCGACACAGGCGTCTGACTCGTCTTAGGTGGCATAAAGTTATTCGCTATGAACATTACGAATTCCCAAGTAACACGTTATTTTGCAGAACACGCTTAGTATGGACAGTACGATTTCAGAATTACGCATACAAGCAAAGCCGTCTGGCATCACAAGAGTGACCGTAGCGAAGCGTGCACACTGAACAAGCTAGTAGCGAAGATGTTGAACGATCACACAATAGGCAAGGCTGATTCATAAGCAACTGACACGCAAAATTTGTAAGCGATGCGTGACAGCAAGCTACACAATGTTCCTGCTACAAGCTTCACCTAAAGCCTCAACGTTTCTTCTAAGTCCAGCTCCAGCTCTCGGACAGGCTACCCATATTACAACTAGGATTTCCAAATGGCCTGTTATCCCAGGTGTAATGGGAGCAAAATTAAACACAGCAGGAAAAAGTTTAGAACTTATTATTATATTATCCTTCCCAATTTAGGAACAGCCAAATATGTACACTTTGGTACAGTAATATGTATAGTGACGTCACGGTAAGCAAGCATGAAATAGAAGCCACAAGTTAGCAGACCGTGCTTCAACCAGCATCTTGAATGGGAATGACCAAGGGCAGACATGAGAGCGTGTACCCACATATCCTCTGCGATGCCAATCCCACCTTTCTTTTGGCTTAGTACCTGGTCACTAGTTGAACGATGGGGCCCCATCACAATCTTTGCAACTAGGTTCGCCAGTGGGGGGCGGTGGGAGATAGCCTGTAAATGAGGGTGTGTCCATGCGCCGAATAAAGGGTACGTTTCTCTTTTGCATTGGCCACACCCTCTCTACACTGGGTTATCTGTGTGTATACCCACTCCTTTCCCTGGGTTTTCCTGGTGACTAACACTTTCCTACCCTGGGTTATCCTGGGTGAATAACCTTTCCTTCCCTGGTTTTCCTGGGTGAATAACACTTCCTACCCTGGCCGTTATCTGGGTGACTAAACCTTCCTTCCCTGGGTTTCCTGGGTGCTAACCCTTCCTAACATGGGTTATCCTGGGTGACTAACCCTCCCTAACCTGTGTTATCCTTGGTGACTATCCCTCCGTAACTGTGTTATTCCTGGGTGACTAAACCCTCCCTACCCTGGGTTATCCTGGGTGACTAAACCTTCCTACCATGGGTTATCTGGAGTGTCTAACCCTTCCTACCCTGGGTTATCCTGGGTGACTAACCCTCCCTACCCTGGGTTACCATGGTTATCTGGGTTGATACCCTCCCTACCTGCGGTTTTCCTGGGTGCTAAACCTCCCTTCCCCTGGGTTAATCTTGGGTGACTAAACCCTCCCTACCCTGGGTTATCCTGGTGACTAACCTTACCTACCCTTGGTTATCCTGGGTGACTAGCCCTCCCTACCCTGGGTTATCCTTGGTGACTAACCCTTCCTATCCTGGGTGACTAACCCTTCATCCCCTGGGTTATCCTGGGTGACTAACCCTCCCTACCCTGGGTTATCCTGGTGACTAACCCTTCCTACCCTGGGTTATCCTGGGTGACTAGCCCTCCCTACCCTGGGTTATCCTTGGTGACTAACTTCCTACACTGGGTTTCCTGGGTGACTAACCCTTCATTTACCTGGGTTTTCCCTGGGAGACTAACCTTCCTAACCTGGGTTATCCTGGGTGGTACTAACCCTTCCTACCCTGGGTTTCCTGGGTGACTAGCCCTTTCCTACCTGGGTTATCCTGGGTGACTAACCCTTCCTACCCTTGGTTATACTGGGTGACTAACCCTTCCTTCCCTTGGTTATCCTGGGTGACCCACCCTTCCTCCTGGGTATCTTGGGTGGACTAAACCTCATACCCGGGGTTATCCTGGGGTGATCTAAACCCTCCTACACTGGGTTATCCTGGGTGACTAACCCTTCCTACCCTGGGTTATCCTGGGTGACTAACCCTTCCTACCCTGGGTTATCCTGGGTGACTAACCCTTCCTACCCTGGGTTATCCTGGGTGACTAACCCTTCCTACCCTGGGTTATCCTGGGTGACTAACCTTTCCTACCCTGGGTTATCCTTGGTGACTAACCCTTCCTACCCTGGGTTATCCTGGGTTACTAACCCTCCCTACCCTGGGTTACTAAGGGAAGGCGTATCCACTTTACTTCGATTTTTTCTCGTCTAATTTCTTTCATTTTTGGTGAACATGAGGAAGTGTTCATAAATTGTTCATAAAGTGTTCATAAAGTGTTCATAAGTGTTCATAAAGTGTTCATAAAGTGTTCATAAAGTGTTCATATCACAGTAGTAGTACCAGTTCCTAGTAACCAGTTACCAGTAACCAGTGTACCAGTAAATGACTCACTACCAACCGTCTCTGCGTGAATCACTGACTGTCATATTGCTGCTGACCTAGCAGGATTTCAAACACCACCTCATATATGGGCACTGTGAGTAGTCAGTCTTACGAGAGAGAGCAAGGAGGCAGGTCACCGGCTTTTTGGCGCCTACCAATACTTACCGTTATAATTATACGTATTACTAGCCTACGTGAGTATTTTTTTACCCTTCCAGTGTTAACCCCCATGATAAATGGTTGGGAACGGTGTGGGGGGCGTGGATTTAAACTTATTTAAAGGGGTTTTTAAGCGTTGAAGACTGTTTTGATAGCCGGCGGGTCAAAAGGGAACCTTTTCACCCATCTCCCGCTACCCTCCCCTCAAACCCCACCCCTAGCCTGCAAGCCTTTGCGCCGTTTCAAAACTTCCTGCTTGTTAGTGGGCTAATTGCTTTAATCTCCGAGGGGGTTTACCCGGGGTTTGCAATTAAGCCAGTCAGAAGCCAGTGTGGAAGTGCGTTCACCGCCCAACCCCACCATCAGCTGTCTCCTGTCTCCCCTGCTCCTTCATGTGTGTGATCGTTACCCGTCTTTCCCTTCACCATTTCTGGGTTAAGCCAGTCAGCCCAAACCCCGCTTCTAACCCCCTGAGAGAGAAAGTAAACCAGCAAGTTCCCCTGAAGATTGTTTTTATGATCGTTTGTGCTCCGTTGGGTGCTAAAGTGTTTTTCACCATCCCTTGGGGAAAGGGCAAAGCCACCCTTTGTGAGGGTGAAAGTGGTGGCGTGAGAGCACAGGGCCGTTTTGTTGCCCCCAACACCACCCGCCCCACGACCCCCAGCCACCCACCTATCTACCTGGGGCTGTTTGCCCCTTGTCGGGTCCTAATACTGTTTTGGCTCAAAATTGGTAAAGAGATTGTAGTGACGCCAACGATAAGCCATTTATGCTTAAGTGTTTTGAAACTTGCACCAGCACACACTCTCGCAATTATTTAAGTTGATGGTTCTGTTCACCAACCCCCGGTGCAGCTGGTATGCTGCTGTTGTCGTAAGAGTGAGCTCCTTAAAGAAATTGGAGCACGCATCAATAATTGGGCCTCTAGCCTTCAACAAAACCTGTTTGCCATATCCTTGCACTGAAATGCATCTAGTATAAAGATTGACAGTTTAATTGTAAGTTTCCTGTATCCTAAATGCCTAAAATCATTAAGCAAAAATTGTGGCATGCTTGTGGCAGAACCGACCAGGTAGGGTAGGTTTTGGGGACATGGAGTCAGAGTGCACATGGTGGTTTCCATCTCATTTTGGTCTTCGATGCATGATAGAATGATAAATTGGCTAAGCGTATGTTTAAAAGAGGGATAGATTACAATTTGGCTTGTCGGGTAGTAGTTTGAGAACAATTACAAAAAGAATTTCAGCTGAATTTTAGGGACTTAAGGCTCAGGGGACTGACCCCAGTGAGTCCATCTATCATCTTTCTATCATCAAAGGAGCCAAGTCTATGGTGCATCCAAACAAAATAAGCGACTTTTGGATGTCACACGCCCGGCCCCGGTGGGTTAAAAGTATCTTTGGCGGGTTAAATCACCACCACCAATGTGGGACCAAACAAAATGTAAACTTTGCCAGATGGTTTATTGTCACACCCTGCTCTTTATGTTGGAGTGCGAAAAAAAATTAATAATTTAGAAAACCCTCACTCAGAAGTGTTCAAGAAATGGTAAGTTTTTTATCCACAGTGGTATATTACAGCCCCATTGGGAAATACCGACTTTGCTAGCTGTAAATAAAGCATTACCACAATGTGATGTGTTACCCCAGTTGTACTCACCTATTGGGGTTTGGGGGGGTCGAGTCCGGCCCGGGCCCCCGCCTCTTCATGTCGTACTAGGTCACTCTCCCTGAGCCGTGAGCTTTATCATCCCTCGCTTAAAGCAGTTGGATCCGCCTCCACTACTGCTTCCCAAACCTATTCCATTATGACTACTTGGGGTGAAAAATATTTCCTAAACCCCTGTGATTCACGTGTCTTCAGCTTCCCAAAATGTGTCCCTTGTTACTGTGCCCAATCTCGGGAACTCCTGTCTTTGTCCACCTTGTCTTCCCTCCAGTTTTTTTGTTGTCTTTTCATGCCCCCCCCTACTTCCGTCCCCAGTGTCTCGGGTTTTGATTTCCCTAACCTCCCCTCGTAAAATACCTTTTAGCTCTGGGACTAGTTTTGTTGCAAACCTTTGCACTTTCTCATTTTTTCTTCACGTGTTTGGCTAGGTGTGGGTCCAAACGGGTGCCATACCCAAAATGGGCCAAATACACGGTGTACAGGGTCCTGAATGTTTCCCTTTTTAAAGATGTGGGAATGCTTTCTGAGGTTTCTGGGCGCCCATATGCGCAGAGTTATTGGTTGATGGCGCTTTAGGAGATGTGCCCGGTGTTATACTACCCCAAAACTTTTTCCCTTTAGTGAGGTTTTTAGTCTCTGACCCCCCAGACGTACTCCCTCGCGGCCCTTTTTTGCCCCCCCCCAATTTCATGACTTTGCACTTGGTGGGATTTTAACTCCGGGGAAATTTCTGGACCCGGTCTGCAGCTTCCCGATCCCTTTGTGTTTTTGCCCCGGCGTTTTTAAAGCGGCACTGGACAAGCACCCAAGTCAGTTCCGGAAACAGCCGGGTGTGGCTGTATGTTGGTTTGCGTGCAGCCGCAGCAACGCCCCGGTTGTCAGGCTCTGATCCCCGGAGGCCCGGTCTCAACCGGGGCCCCGGGGGGGTTGACCCCCGGGAAATCTCTCCCGGTAAAAACCAGGGGTGAATTTTTTCATCAAATTCCCCGTCATCTGCAAAAGGGAACCTCAGAGTCTATTCCCTTTCCCTCTGTGTCCCAAATACAGAAACAGCACTGGTCCTAGGGGACCCCTGCGGGACCCCGCTGGTCACAGGGGCCCACCTGACCTCGCCACGTACCTATCGCTGCTGTCTTCCGACAAGTTTTTCCCCCCATCCTTGTAGTGCCTTCCCTGTTATCCCTTTGGTCCCCCAGTTTTTTTTCACCAATCTCTTGTGTGGAAACTGTGTCAACCCTCTTGCGTCCAAGAAAAAGCAATCCACCCACCTCTCTTCTTGGCTTACGCTGTACCATTTTATAAAACCCAGTAGGTTTTTTGAACAGGATTTCCCGTCCCTGAAACCCTGTTGGCTGCTGTTGATGAATCATTCCTTTTAGGGGTTCCACACCTTTTCTGATAATTTTTTCCATGATTTTGCATAATGTCAGTGACACTGGGCTTATTTTAATGTTCTTTCTGTCCCCTTTTTTTTGATTGGGGAAAAATTTTTGTCTTCCATGCCTAGGCAATTCCCTGTTTGATAGATGTATTGAATTTGTTGTTGGGGTAACAGCGCCTTGCTCCCCCCTCTCAATACCCATGGGGAGATGTTATCTGCCCCTTTTCCTTTGAGGTATCTAGCTCACCAGAAGCTCTTTACTCTTCCTCGGTTGTGTGCACTGTGTCCGACTTGGGGGTTGCCCACCTCTCCGTCTTTTGGATCCCTTCTGTCTCCCCCGTGAACATTCTTTGAATCTCTTTTTGAGTTTACATATTCAGGTCATTTTTTGTTGCCCCTCCTCTTCCTTCCTTTGCCTGATTCCCGGCCTGCTGTTGTTTTCCCCCTGTGTGGGTGACAACAGTTTGTGTAGATTTGGTTTCGCTGCTTTTGTCATTTTTAATTTTCTTTGGGCCCCCCTTCTTATCTGTGCATATTCGTTTTTGCTTACGACGTTCTCCTTTTTCTCCTGGGTCCTTTTTCCTTCTTTAATTTTTTCCTTCCCCGCACACTTGTTTTTTGCCTCCCTGCACCTTTGGGTAAACCTGGGTCATCCCGGCTTTTTCATTAATCCTGTTACCCCTTTGGGGAAAACCCTTTCCTCACCTCCGATTTTTTTCTACATATTCCCTCATCTCATTAACTGGTTTTCCCGCCCGTTTTCCCGTCCATGAACCCCCCTTTAGGTATTCTCATTCCTGTGTAGTCCCCTTTCTTTTAGTTTGGCTTATTGTCCTGGCCTTCCTGCTTTTCCCCCCACTTGTGCTCTATGTGTATTCGAAGCTTAAAACCAATGGTCACGGGCCCCCAAGGGTCTTTTTCATTGATGCCCCGATATCCACTACTCAAAGGGGAACACTAAATCCAGCCTTGTGGGTTCATCCTTCCTCTCTCTCTCTTGTAGGTCCCCTTTCGTGTTGGTACAGAAGTTCTCCAGTACCTCCTCCATATCTTAGCCCCCATGTATCTTGGCCCCCCTGTGGGTCCAGTTTTCCCAAACGATCTCCTTGGGTTTAAAATCACCCCTGATCAGGGCTTTTCCCCGCCCCCATGGCTCTTCTGGCCACTCTAGCCATGTGTCAACCATCGTCTATTTTCTCGTCGTACTCTTGCCTTGGCCTCCTGCTGTTCTGTGGTGGGTTTACATCACTGTTTATTACCACCTTGGGACCTCCAGAGTGAAGTGTTCCCACTATGTAATCACTTCTTCTCCGCTGTCTCCTCTCTCCAGCTCATCAAAATTCCAGCGATTTTTGATCAGCAACGCCACTCCTCCACCCCCCTGTTCCCTCTGCTTTCCTCAGGATTTGGTATCCCGTTGGAAAGATGGCATCTGTTATCATACCTGTAATTTGGTTTCTGTGAGAGGCTATGATGTCCGGTGATGCTTCTTTGACTCTTTCATGCCACTCCTCCCCTTATTTGTTATTCCATCAGTGTTTGTGTACCATACCTTCAGTTTCCTTTCCAACACTGGGGTTTTGGGGGGGCTGTGGGGTGGGAGACCTGGTGGCATACTGTGGGATTCTATAGCTCGGTGTTGGGGTGGGGGCTGTGGGTATGATTGTAGTGTGTGTAGTGTGTGTGTGGTGTGTGTGTGTGTGTGTGTGTGGTATTTTGTGGTGTATGTGTGTGTGTGGTGTATGTTATGTGTATGTGTGTTGTGCGTGTGTGTGTGTACTCACCTATTTGCTCACCTATTTGTGGTTGCAGGGGTCGAGTCCTAGCTCCTGGCCCCCTCTTCACCGGTTGCTACTAACCTCTCTCTCCCCGCTCCATGACTTTATCAAACCTCGTCTTAAAACTGGTATGGTTCCTGCCTCCACTACGTCATTTTCTAGGCTATTCCACTGCCTTACAACTCTATGACTGAAGAAATACTTCCTACTATCTCTCTGACTCAATTTGTGTCTTCAACTCCCAATTGTGTGTGGTGTGTGTGTGTGTACTCACCTATTTGTACTCACCTATTTGTGGTTGCAGGGGTCGAGTCCTAGCTCCTGGCCCCGCCTCTTCACCGGTTGCTACTAGACCCTCTCTCTCCCCGCTCCATGAGCTTTATCAAACCTCGTCTTAAAACTGTGTATGGTTCCTGCCTCCACTACGTTATTTTCTAGGCTATTCCACTGTGTGTGTGTGTGTGTGTGTGTGTGTGTGTGTGTGTGTGTGTGCCCCACTTCTAAGTATTCATACTGCTAATGAATACCGGTAGATACCAGTAATTCTAAGCTTACCAATACTTTTAACACTTATCGATTCTACTTCTAAAATTCAGAAAGTAGCTAGGTTGTAAAATTTAGCTTGTCTCAGCTTAAGTGTCTGACGTTATCCCTCACTACCGCTTTACTCCTGCACTCTCCTCTATGCTATTTCTACTCTAATTCTGGTAATGGCTTGCAGGAGTGAGTGACCAGTATCTAACAGTGATGCAGGACCAGACTCAATCTGCAAAATGCAACCTCAACAGGGGGAATACTTGCGCTGACAGCGGGTGATGACAAGTTGCCAGAAGCTGATGACGTAGTGGTCGTACATAGGCCTTCTCTCACTAATTTTGAACTCCTTCACCCGTGATGTTTATAATCATATATGCTCATGCATCCCCCATTCCTCAAGTGATTTCACTTTTTTACTTATTACAGAATACACTTCACATTCGGTGTTACACTTTATATGTATAATGGCAATACAAAAGTTGTGACGTCACTGCTTCAGTAGGCCTACTGCCACCTTCCCTTGTTGTATATTTTATTTTTTCTTTCTCCTTTTGCCTATTAACTTTTTCACTCTCACATTACGGTGCCCCACATTTCACTTGTTAACCAAACGCTGGTAATTCTTGATCACCCGTTTCCACACTCACTTTGATATTTTTATGTTTGTATCTGTGTGGCAACAGTGCCTAGTAGATCCACAACGGTTTGTGTGTGTGTGTGTGTGTGTGTGTGTGTGTGTGTGTGTTTGTGTGTATGTGTATGAGTGTGTGAGTGTGTGTATGTACTCACCTAGTTGTACTCACCTAGTTGTACTCACCTAGTTGAGGTTGCGGGGGTCGAGTCCGAGCTCCTGGCCCCGCCTCTTCACTGATCGTGTGTGTGTGTGTGTGAGTATGAGTGTGTGTGTGTGTATGAGTGTGTGTGTGTGTGTGTATGAGTGTGTGTGCGTGTGTGTATGAGTTTGTGTATGTGTGTGTGTGTGTGTGTGTGTGTGTGTGTGTGTGTGTGTGTGTGTGTGTGTGTGTGTGTGTGTGTGTGTGATTATGAATTTGTATGTGTGTGTGTGGTGTGTGGTGTGTGAGAGAGAGAGAGAGAATCAGCAATCAACATTTGCACCAATAACTCACTACAGTTGTGACCGGGTGTGGAAGTGTGAATTGCTCATTACTCTAAAATTTGTTCATGATTGCAGCCATGTATACACGTAAGTAACCATTCTTACAGTATTCATTGCCTTTGTAACTTGTGAGTTCATTACCTTTGTAACTTGTGAGTTCATTACCTTGTACCTAGTTCATCCATCAAAACTTTGGAGCCCGGTCCCTGGACCCATTGTGTACCTCTGTAATCTGTAAATACCTTTGTAACTTGTCATGATTGTGACTAGACCTACCTGGAGTTCATTACCTTTGTAAATTGTGAGTTCATTACCTTTGTAAATTGTGAATTCATTACCTCTGTAACTTGCTCAGCTATCAAAAGTTTGAGGCCCAGTCCCTGGACCCATTATGTACCTCTGTAATCTTTTGACTACCGCCCACTGGATGGGTATGGGGTGCATAATAAACATATTAAACTAACTAGCTATGTGAGTTCACCGAGAAAGCACATTTCTTCCGACAACAGTGAGTGTAGGAGGCGTCAGTCATCACCGTGCAGGACAACCTTCGACAACCTACCCTCATCACCAGTCATCCCGTCTACCACTCCAGACTTCAGTGATAATTTTCTGTTTAGAGACATTTTTCTTGCATTTAAAGACATTTGCGTGTGTGAGACATTTATAGTGAATTTCTTGTGTACTCTAAGCCTTGTGTTTTCAGTGTAGACTCAGTGTTTCTTTGACTCATTATTTTTTGCAGTATTTTTCAGTGTTTTTGCTCATCTTATATTTTTTTATCTGTGTTTTTTTTATGCTACTCTCTGTCTGTAGTAAGTATTAGTGTGCAGTGTACCAGTCAGTCACTCTGTGTGAAGTGATTCATTTTTTTTTATTGTATTCTTTCAGCATTGTATTCTCCAGTATTTGTCATTGTATTTCATGCAGTGATATTCACCCCAGTATACCAAATTATCCATTTAATTCTATGTCTACCTTTTTTTTCGTATGCCAGCAGTGTCTCATTCCTCTAATATTTTTCGCAGACTTGTGTACCATTATTTTTGCCAGCAAATTTTTGTCGTAACAGTCACAGCAAGATTTTGTTGTAAGAATATACTAAAATAATGAATACGTGATTAAGTGTTGTGTGCCCCGCCACTTGCAAGTGTTGTGTGCCCTGCCACTTGTAAGTGTTGTGTGCCCCGCCACTTGTAAGTGTTGTGTGCCCCGCCACTTGTAAGTGTTGTGTGCCCCGCCACTTGTAAGTGTTGTGTGCCCCGCCACTTGTAAGTGTTATACTTCCGTTTTGTTCCTTGTTCCATTTTTATTCAAAATTTTTATATTTCTTTGAACAAATTCACTCTTGTTGTAATTTCAATTATTTTTAACGTAAAGTGTTTACTTTACTCTGTTTGAGTAAATTGTTTTGTCTAATTTACAATTAAGAGTTAAAGTGTTCAATCAGTTTTTCTTCGTATTTTTATTTTATTATTTAACCTGAGTTTTCCCAGTGAGACTTTATTACTGCAGTGATTATTTCTATGCCTTATTTTGTTGCACTTGTTCTGCAGTGAATTATTTTGTTGCACTTGTTGTGCAGTGAATTATTTTGTTGAACTTGTTCTGCAGTGAATTATTTTCTTTTATTGATATTTTTATGCATTATTATTCTCAGTTTATTATTGCATCTTGTTTTTCATTTTATTAATTTTCCTGATGTTGTCTTTGCATTATATTTTAATTTTGTTTATACATTCTTAGAAAATATTTAAATTTTCCAGTTATCTCTCGTTGCATACAATTTAGTAATTTTATTTTATACTTTTTACATTAATTTAAAATTTTATTAGTTAATTTCTTTATTAGCAAGAGTAAAGACAGCTCATTTTGTATTTAATTCAGTCTCCAGTAATATTTTTACTTGTAAATTTCAATGTAATTTTTATTTTGGCCAACAGTTCTTTACATTGAGTTGTCCTTCTTCTTGCAGTGTATCTTAGACATTTTTTTATTACTTATGCAAAATTGTTAAGCATTTTCTTCCACTTAAGCTTACTGTGTCATTTCTCTATTTTTTTTTTGCCTTATGCCCTTGAGTAAGTTCCCTGAGATCATGTCCCAGTCACTTTTGAATGTTCACTTAGTGTATCATGCCAGTCAAAGTCAATATGAATCAGTCCACAGTACCAACATTCCCTTACTGACTGAAAGACAATACCTAGCCCTTGAACAATGTGTTTGTTCTCACAGCTTGTATCTGAGATTTGTTAAAATGCTGCGAAATGTGAAGTTCAGATTAAGTTCCTATAGATCCGTGAATTACTTATTAACGTAGCCGAGCGGTCAGGCACTAGTAATACTGTCACTCCTGTCTGGACTCCAGCCACAATATCATGCACGCAGGATAGTGCTGAGACTATCCTTGCGATGGGGACTTGTTCAAATATTCGTTCCTTCCCAGGGGACGCTTTGAGAAGAACTTTACTTGCAACGAGTTATGCCATCTCTTGCTGATGCCATAAGCCGTTGCAGAAAGACGTTTCTGTGGCTAGTGTGCTCACTTGAGTGTTGTTGTTGTCTCTTGTGTTTCAGATTGTGATCCCATCCTAGTTGACAGTAATCAGTGCATTGTAAGAAGTTATTTCTCGAGTAACTTCCACGTTGTTAACGTTTGTAAGTGAAGTTTATAGCTGATACCTCGTGTCACTGTGTGCGACTCAGATTGAATATCAGCATTGTTTACCGTGCTCATTTCTTTTCTCCTGTGCTTGCAGTTTGAGATAGTAGATTCGTTCTCCCTTGCTCATATTGCGTGTTATAGCGTTAATTTTTTTCAACCGGGGGGAGTCATCCACTCCACCGAGTTTGTTCATTCCTCCAGTAAGAAAGAACTGATACCTTTATTCCAGAACAAACAACCTACTGGAAGGTTAGCCAGATGGACCTTGACTATCCAAGAGTTCAATCCGACCTTTGAACACTTACCTGGCAAGTCAAATGTAGTCGCAGATGCTTTATCGCGACATGTTAGTATAGTAACTGCAGACCCTCCATTTAGTGCTGAAGATGTAAAGAATGCTCAACGAACAGATCCCATGTGGTCTGGTGTGATTCGATTCCTGCTCCAGGAAGATCTTATTCTTACTGTGAAGCCACCAGCACCCATCAGTGACTTTGTCATGAACCAAGAATTACTGTATCGAACAGCCGAGTTGGGTACTCCTAGCAGAAGAGTATACCAGTTAGTAATTCCACAGTCACTAGTGAATGTAGCCTTACAGCTAGTTCACGATGTACCAGGTGTTGCACACCCTGGTATGGATCGTTCAGTAAAACAAGCCAGATTGAAATACTTTTGGCCTCGTATGGCAACTGATATATCAGAGTATGTTAAGAAATGTAGTGTCTGCATGCAACATAAAGGTAATGCTAATGGCCCTAATCCAATCCAAGTGTATCCAACTACTAGTGAACCGTGGGAAAGAGTTGCGCTAGATTTGTTAACTAATTTCCAATGTTCCCTCCAAGGCAACAAACATCTGTGTGTTATGGTAGACCATTTCACCAGATATTGTGAGTTAGTTCCTATTGCAGATAAGACTGCCGAGACAGTAGCTAAAGCGTTTAAAGAACGCATTATCTGCAGGCATACCACCCCTAAGTCCCTAGTAACAGATAATGGAGGTGAATTCTGTAATGAGATTCTTGAAAATTTGTGCACCTTGTACAAAATCTCTAAATCCACCATTGTTCCTCATCATCCTGCCAGCAATGGGTTAGTGGAACGAACCAATAAGAAAGTACTTGATGTCTTGAGAGCCACTATCAATCCCAACAGTGATTGATGAAGTCATACCTGATGTGCAGTGTGCTATAAATTCTGCTTACAATGTTTCTATAGGCGACACTCCACATTATGCATTGTACGGTGTAGATAAACGTTTGCCTTATGAGTTGTTATATTCTAATCCGAAACCAAATTACAACCCTGATGATTTCATAGCAACTCGTACCAGCTTAGCTCAAAGTGTTTATAGAAGAATCCGTGAAACACTTCATAAATCAACAGCAGAATTTACAAGAGTCGCAAACACTCGAGCAAAGCCATCCAAAATCAAAGTAGGTTCAAGAGTTATGCTGACTAACTTTAACAAAACGTCTGCAATGCCAAAGCTTGATCAAAAGTTTGTTGGTCCTTATCGAGTAGTTGAACATATCACTGGTAATAAGTATAAGGTTAGAGAAATTAGTACTGGTCAGTATAAAGAATCGCATTTAGATCATATGAAGTTAGTATGTGATGATAATGATGCTCCAACCCAGACTAATGTGACAGACTCTGACAATCCTCCTGATCCTGTACTCTCTTCCTCTGATACTCAGTCAGACGATCAACCTGAATGTCGTTATTCCCTATGTACACGACAGGTATTGAGAAATCCTCAAGTATCATTTGTAACTACCAATTCAGATTTGCCTCAAATACAGCATGAGTTAGCCAGTGCTACAGAGTTTGATCCTCCCAGAGATGACACCCATTCTGCATATGTCAATCTTACCCTAGCAGAGTTGGGGTTAAATGTAAATGACCTGTATAGATGAATAATTACAGTATCAACTTATCAGTATTCAAGAATTTTTTTTTTGTGTTCACGTTCTCTCCGAATTCTGAGAGTTAACAGTCTAGATTTGAGTGCACCGAATCTGCCTTTCTGTTAAACACTTCTTTCTTTGTATATATTCCTTCCTCAGAATCCGTAGATCACATGAATACAGATCGATCGATCAAATTTTTTTTATCACTTCTATTGTGTAATCTCAACGTAGAGTTTCATTCGTTGAGTTTCTTCAATGAGTTGTGCTATATTATACCTTGTATTGCATTACAGTTTCAGTTACGTAAGCTTCCATTCCAATGTTCTACTTATGTATGTTATAATGTTCAATTGTTGTGTACTTTGACATTGTATAGAATCAGCCCAAGCCGTATACCTGCCATCTCTAGTTTGTATTAATTGTATGTCGGGACGACATACGTTAGCGTCGCTGAGCTCTCAGTAGTAGTACCAGTTCCTAGTAACCAGTTACCAGTAACCAGTGTACCAGTAGATGACTCACTACCAACCGTCTCTGCGTGAATCACTGACTGTCATATTGCTGCTGACCTAGCAGGATTTCAAACACCCCCTCACATATGGGCACTGTGAGTAGTCAGTCTTACGAGAGAGAGCAAGGAGGCAGGTCACCGGCTGTTTGGCGCCTACCAATACTTACCGTTATAATTATACGTATTACCAGCCTACGTTAGTATTTCTTTACCCTATCCTCCAGGTAAACTCCAGGTATCCACGTGTTCGAACCCCACATGATACATAAAGTGTTCATAAAGTGTTCATAAAGTGTTCATAAGTGTTCATAAAGTGTTCATAAACTCTGGTCTCTGTAAGTGACAATAACAGCCCAAAAAACAGTCGAAAAAAAACATGTATATATACACTGAAAATTACATTTGGCATGAAGGTTTTAATTATTGGCGCCAGGAAAGGAGGTATTGGCGCCAGTAAAGGTGGTATTGGCGCCAGGAAAGGTGGTATTGGCGCCAGGAAAGGTGGTATTGGCGCCAGGAAAGGTGGAATTGGCGCCAGGAAAGGTGGTATTGGCGCCAGGAAAGGTGGTATTGGCGCCAGGAAAGGTGGAATTGGCGCCAGGAAAGGTCATATTGGCGCCAGGAAAGGTGGTATTGGCGCCAGGAAAGGTGGTTTTGGCGCCAGGAAAGGTGGTTTTGGCACCTGGTACTTATTAAACACTTATAATACAATATTCCTGCAAAGACAGTCACTCTAAATATCTGAAAAGATTTGTAATGAATCCATTACCTGGAGTTTACCTGGAGAGAGTTCCGGGGGTCAACGCCACCGCGGCCCGGTCTGTGACCAGGCCTCCTGGTGGATCAGAGCCTGGTCAACCAGGCTGTTACTGCTGGCTGCACGCAATCCAACGTACGAGCCACAGCCCAGCTGGTCAGGAACCGACTTTAGGTGCTTGTCCAGTGCCAGCTTGAAGACTGCCAGGGGTCTGTTGGTAATCCCCCTTATGTATGCTGGGAGGCAGTTGAACAGTCTCGGGCCCCTGACACTTATCGTATGGTCTCTTAACGTGCTAGTGACACCCCTGCTTTTCATTGGGGGTATGTTGCATCGTCTGCCAAGTCTTTTGCTTTCGTAGTGAGTGATTTTCGTGTGCAAGTTCGGTACTAGTCCCTCTAGGATTTTCCAGGTGTATATAATCATGTATCTCTCCCGCCTGCGTTCCAGGGAATACAGGTTCAGGAACCTCAAGTGCTCCCAGTAATTGAGGTGTTTTATCTCCGTTATGCGCGCCGTGAAGGGTCTCTGTACATTTTCTAGGTCAGTAATTTCACCTGCCTTGAAAGGTGCTGTTAGTGTGCAGCAATATTCCAGCCTAGATAGAACAAGTGACCTGAAGAGTGTCATCATGGGCTTGGCCTTCCTAGTTTTGAAGGTTCTCATTATCCATCCTGTCATTTTTCCAGCAGATGTGATTGATACAATGTTATGGTCCTTGAAGGTGAGATCCTCCGACATGATCACTCCCAGGTCTTTGACGTTGGTTTTTCGCTCTATTTTGTGGCCGGAATTTGTTTTGTTCTCTGATGAAGTTTTAATTTCCTCGTGTTTACCATATCGGAGAAATTGAAATTTCTCATCGTTGAACTTCATATTGTTTTCTGCATTGTAGTGAGTTATTGCAATCCATCAGGAAGCGGTTGCCTGACTTACATGATATTAGTACAACCAAGAATATTGATGTCATCTCTTTGCAGGAATGTAGACTGAAAGATGGAGCACCTCCACCAAACTTGCCTGGATATGCAGCTTATAACCTAAGGTCAAGCAACTGTTGTGTGATGTATGTCAGAAAGAACTTGCCACATTCACTCCTTGCCTATCAGAGTCGAGTTAACATGCAGTATCATGGTGTCAAAGTATATGCAGGCGATTTTTCCATAAACATTTTTAATCTCTATGCCCCAGCGAACCAGCTTCGACCTGATGATGTCTTACCAGATCACATCAACAGTTCACCTACCATCATTCTTGGAGATTTTAATGCCAGACATACGAATATTGGTGGGTCTATAACAAACACCAATAGAACTAAACTAGTGAAATTGCTAAATGAGCATGATAATGTTCGAATTGTGGGCACTACTGAGCCTACTCACATATATGGTGGTATACTAGATCTGTGTCTTGGATTTAATACATCATATACGATGCATGACTCTGTCATAGTTGATGATCTTCTATCTGATCACTTCCCAAGACTAACAACTGTCAATCTTGATCACATCTCCAGCAATCAAGGAGCTAAATACAGAAGGAGGAAACTTATTCTCAAACCAGAACACAGAGACAACTTTATTAACCACTTGGATCAATGGTATAAGAATTACGAGCCCACTGGCACACAAAAATTCAATGATGATTTAGTTGCAACTATTGAAAGTGTCCTCACAGATCAAGTGGGCAGGAATAGGAAACATAGACCTTCCACTATAAATAATAATAAAAACCAATGTAAATACTATAATGATCCACAGCTACACAATCTAACACATGCAGCAGCTAGGAGGATTGGTAAAGCATACTGTGAATGTAGAACCCCAGACCTGCTCAGAACGTTCCAAGCTGCACTAACAAATGCAAGGAATAGAAAGCAGGAACTTAGGCAACAGGAATGGGAACAATTTGTTAATGGATTAAATAGGTCCACCCCTTTAAGTTTGGCTTGGAAAGGTATAAATAAAATAACCAGGAAAAAGACTGGCAATGTTGCTCATCCCTTTCCTCTTGAAAAAGCAAATGACCTCATAAATGACTGGTCCAAAACATCCAGGCATGAAAACTTTCCATCTCATATTAGAAAAAAAAATAGAGAGTGCATCTGAAGAAATGTTCAAACTGATTAATTTTAAGAGCCAAAATATTGATGAAAGTGATTACCTCTTCACCGAGTATGAATTAGATAATGCATTAACTGAAGATCGATCAACTGCTCCTGGAGAGGATGGTATAACCTATGATATTCTCAGAACTCTAAGGCACGTGCCTGATAACCCTTTGTTGGTATTGTATAATCTCAGTTACACTGAGGGCGTTCTTCCTACTTCCTGGACCAATAGTCTCATTGTGCCTATCCCTAAGCCCCAACAGTCTGATACATTTAGACCGATCTCCTTAACTAGTTGTTTTTGTAAATCTTTTGAAAGAATGATACTTAACAGACTGTACTACAGAATCAGACACCAACTTTCCCCCTACCTCTATGGGCTCATGAAAGGTAAAAGTGTGCAGAACTGTATTTCCACCTTTCTCACTGCACACACCTCTACTAGTTTTACCACTTTTCTTGATCTAAAATCTGCATTTGATGTTACGAACAGAACCGTTATACTACATGAACTAGCCAAAATGAATATTGGTGGTAGCTTACTCTGCTGGATAATAGGATACCTGTGTCCTTTATCAAGGCTTTAGAAGTGAGTCTCAAGAAATGTCCCCTAGATACACCGCAGGGAGGAGTTCTCAGTCCCATGCCATTTAACATTCTGATTAATGCTCTCCTAAATGCTCTACCTGCCTCACCTAAACATATGGCTATAAGCTATGCTGATGACATCATGATCCACACAACAGGGCATAAGAAGATGAGTACCATTCTTAATGAAGTTCAAGCAATTTGTAATCGACTAGGCCTCATAATATCTTCCTCTAAAACAAAGATATTAACAAGCAAACGACATCCCCCACCCATCTATTTGCAGGGTGAAAACATTAGCTACGTTAAAACTTACAGATATCTTGGTGTAGATGTACCCTTTAAAAAATTCACTATACCACAACTAAATAAGAAATGCAAAGCTAGGCTAAATGCTCTCAAAGCTGTTGCTGGCTACAATCCCAACTATGGTGCTAATGTGAGAATCGTGAGAATGATGTACATAGCCTATGTTAGGTCCTTAATTGATTATGCTGCTCCCATGTTGATATTAGCTAGAGAAAGTTCTCTCCGACCCTTGGAGTTAATGCAAAATGAAGCTCTCAGAATTATTCTTGGGTGTCCCAAATCTACGAAGGTTCTTAATATGAGGAAGGAGCTTGGTATCTCTATCAGTGATAGGATTGTTGAGATTAACACTGTACTCGGTATTAGAATGTTAAGAAATGAACCAGACACTGTCACAATGAACCTTACCAAGTGTCTAGAGGTAAATACACACAGATCTAAATGGATTGTGAAAACGTGCAATTGCATTAAGTTTTATAACCTACATGAACTGTATCACTGTAGGCAACAAGAGCATTTCACCCCTCCATGGAAGATGTGTTCATTTAATATCACATACCTACAAGTCCCTCCCAAGAAGCTCATTGCTAGTAATCCCTTCCTTAAATCTCTTGTTAGAGCAACTGCTCAAGAAGAAATTTCTCACCTAGCCGGTAGTAATAAGTTATCACAAGTTATATACACTGATGGATCTAAACAGGAGTCTTCTGGCAGGGCTGCATCTGCTCTTGTTGCCACCTCCCTAGTTAAGAACGATAATAAATTTGTTGAACTAGGCATAAGAATTAACAACTGGGCGTCTACATTGCAAACTGAATTGTTTGCAATCCTACTGGCGCTAAAGCTAACTTATGACATTGAGCTTGCCTCTATCATTACTGATTCTATGTCATCAATGAAGGCTCTTGACTCATATAATGACTCCAACAACATGCTCATTGGAGAAGCCAGGTATAGATACTCAAAAATCAGGGACAAAGGAATTAATGTACAGTTGCTATGGATCCCATCACACATTGGATTACTCCTTCATGATAAAGTTGATATGTTAGCCAAGAAGAGTACCCAGAAGGAGAATGTAGAATATAACTTTGGTATAACTGTGTCTAGCATTAGGAATAATATTAGGAGAGAAGTAAATAATGAAAATGATTGTTATAGGAATGCAGTTAGAAGCCTGAGTAGATCTATAACCCACTATGATAACATGAACGTAGATAAGTATGTTTATGGAGCAACGTGCAATGTGAACAGACTGACTGATGTTGTAGTGGCCAGGCTTAGGCTTGGTTACAAGTACTGACTGATGTTGTAGTGGCCAGGCTTAGGCTTGGTTACAAGTACTGACTGATGTTGTAGTGGCCAGGCTTAGGCTTGGTTACAAGTACTTATGGCAGTTTGGAAGACACACAGATGATGATCAAACTAAATGTAAATTATGTTATCAGACATATGGTCACTCTCTTGAACACTATGTGCTTAATTATCCACTTATTGAGGAATACAGAGACAGACAGTATAATAACCTGTGTGACATGACAAGATATTTTATTAATGAAAATAAGATACCAGATATACTAAGCAAATTTCCTAAATTTGCTTGTGACAGATAAGTGAACTGTAGATATGTACATAAATAAAAACCCATATGTACACCTGTTAACCCTTTTGCAATGTCGCAAGCCTTGAAGGGGGCCATTAGTGTACAGCAGTATTCCAGCCTAGAGAGCACAAGCGATTTGAAGAGAATCATCATGGGCATGGCGTCCCTAGTTTTGAAGGTTCTCATTATCCATCCTCTCATTTTCCTAGCAGATGAGGTAGATACATTGTTGTGGTCTTTGAAGGCGAGATCCTCTGACATTATCACTCCCAGGTCCTTCACATTAATTTTCCGCTCTATTGCATGGTTAGAATTTGTGGTACACCCTGACACATTTTTAATTTCTTCAAGTTTTCCATATCTGAGTAGTTGAAATTTCTCCTTGTTGAACTTCATATTGTTTTGAGTGACCCATTAGAAGATTTGGTTGATGTCTGCTTGGAGTCTCGCAGTGTCTTTGATGGAGGTCACTGCCATGGTAATCTGGGTGTCATCCGTAAAGGAAGACACAGAGCTATGGCTAACATCTCTGTCTATGTCTGAAATGAGGATGAGGAATAGAATGGGAGTGAGTACTGTGCCTTGTGGAACAGAGTTTTTCACCATGGCTGCCTGGAACTTTACTTTGTTTACTATTACTCTTTGTGTTCTGTTTGTCAGGAAGTTGTAGATCCATCTACCAACTTTTCCCGTTATTCCTTTATCACGCATTTTATGTGCTGTTACACCATGGTCACACTTGTTGGAAGCTTTTACAAAGTCTGTGTATACTACATCTGTATTTTGTTTATCCTCTACAGAATCCAGGACCTTGTCATAGTGGTCCAGTAGCTGGGACAGGCAGGAACGACCTGCTCTAAACCCGTGTTGCTCAGGGTTGTGTAACTGATGGGTATCTAGGTGGTTGGCTATCTTGCTTCTTAGAACCCTCTCAAAAAATTTTATGATATGGGATGTTAGTGCTATCGGTCTGTAGTTCTTCGCAATTGCTTTACTGCCACCTTTGTGGAGTGGGGCTATGTCTGTTGTTTTTAGTGTGTGTGGGATGACCCCTGTGTCCATGCTCCCTCTCCATAAAATGCTGAAGGCACGCGATAAGGACTTCTTGCAGTTCTTGATGAACACGGAGTTCCACGAGTCTGGGCCTGGGGCAGAGTGCATGTCATTAATTGCCTCTTCAGAATTTTGTGAGTTATAATAATATCCGTGAGTTTTGGGATTACCAAATTTTGGGTTTCATTCATAAAGAATTCATTTGGATTGTCGACACTTAGAGTGGACAGTGGATCGCTGAACACTGAGTCATATTGGTACTTTAACATCTCACTCATTTCTTGGCTATCATCTCTGTATGTCCCATCCCACCTAAACAGGGATCCAATACTGGATGTTGTTTTCCCCTTAGATTTGACATAAGAGAAGAAGTATTTTGTTTTTTGTTTTTCCAGTTTCGTTTATGGCTTCTAGTTCTTCCTGTGATTTTTGTCTCCTATAAGATTCCTTCAGATTAAGTTCAATATTTGCAATTTCATTGATTAGTGCCTCCCTTCATATTTCAGATATATTAATCCCACTCAGCAGCTCTGTGACTCTTTGCCTTCGTCTGGACTTTACCTGGAGTTTACCTGGAGAGAGTTCCGGGAGTCAACGCCCCCGCGGCCCGGTCTGTGACCAGGCCTCCTGGTGGATCAGAGCCTGATCAACCAGGATGTTACTGCAATCCAACGCACGAGCCACAGCCCGGCTGGTCAGGTACCGGCTTTAGGTGCTTGTCCAGTGCCAGCTTGAAGACTGCCAGGGGTCTATTGGTAATCCCCCTTATGTATGCTGGGAGGCAGCTGAACAGTCTCGGGCCCCTGACACTTATTGTATTGTCTCTTAACGTGCTAGTGACACCCCTGCTTTTCATTGGGGGGATGTTGCATCGTCTGCCAAGTCTTTTGCTTTCGTAGTGAGTGATTTTCGAGTGCAAGTTCGGTACTAGTCCCTCTAGGATTTTCCAGGTGTATATAATCATGTATCTCTCCCGCCTGCGTTCCAGGGAATACAGGTCCAGGAACCTCAAGCGCTCCCAGTAATTGAGGTGTTTTATCTCCGTTATGCGCGCCGTGAAGGTTCTCTGTACATTTTCTAGGTCAGCAATTTCACCTGCCTTGAAAGGGAACGTCTCTCTCTTTCTAGTTTACATCATCTCTTTCTTTTTCTTAATGGAATGTGTCTTGAGCAGATCTCAAGAACCGCAGAATTCATTATATCAAGGCAGATGTTCGGGTTCGTGTTGTTTAGGATATCTTTCCAGCTTGTTTCATTTAGGACATGCTTTACTTGATCCCATTGTATGTTTTTGTTATTGAAATTGAATTTCGTGAAGAGACCTTCATGACTGCTCATATTTTGCTGGTCCGTAGCCCTTACCTAATTGCACTCACCTAATTGTGGTTGCAGGGGTCGATACTCAGCTCCTGGCCCCGCCTCTTCACCGACCGCTACTAGGTCCTCTCTCCCTCTGTTCCATGAGCTTTATCATACGTCGTCTTAAAACTATGTATAGTTCCTGCCTCCACTACATCGCTTGCCAGACTATTCCACTTCCTAACTACTCTATGACTTAAGAAATACTTCCTAACATCCCTTTGACTCATCTGAGTCTTCAGCTTCCAATTGTGACCCCTAGTTTCTGTGTCCCATCTCTGGAACATCCTGTCTCTGCTCACCTTGTCTATTCCATGCAGTATTTTGTATGTCGTTATCATGTCTCCCCTGACCCTCCTGTCCTCCAGTGTTGTCAGACAGATTTCCCTTAACCTTTCTTCATAGGACATTCCCCTTAGTTCTGGAACTAGCCTTGCTGCAAACCTTTGCAATTTCTCTAATTTCTTGACGTGTTTGACCAGATGTGGGTTCCAAACTGGTGCTGCGTACTCCAGTATGGGCCTGACGTACACAGTGTATAAAGTCTTGAACGATTCCTTACTGAGGTACCGGAATGCTGTTCTCAGGTTTGCCAAGCGCCCATATGCTGCAGCAGTTATCGGGTTAATGTGTGCTTCTGGCGATGTACTCGGTATTATACTCACTCCTAGATCTTTCTCCTTGAGTAAGGTTTGCAACCTTTGGCCTCCTAGCCTATACTCTGTCTGCGGTCTTCTTTGCCCTCCTTCGATCTTCATGACTTTGCATTTGGCGGGGTTAAATTCTAGGAGCCAGTTTCTGGACCACACATCCAGCCTGTCCAGGTCTCTTTGTAGACCTGTCTGGTCGGCGTCTGATTTAATTCTCCTCATTAACTTCACGTCATCTGCAAACAGGGAAACTTCTGAGTCTATCCCTTCCGTCATGTCGTTCACATATACCAAGAATAGCACTGGTCCCAGGACTAACCCCTGTGGGGCCCCGCTCGTCACTGGCGCCCACTGTGATACCTCATCACAGACCATGACTCGCTGTTGCCTCCCTGTTAGGTATTCTCTGATTCATTGCAGTGCCTTTCCTGTTATATGTGCCTGTTCCTCTAGCTTCTGTACTAATTTCTTGTGAGGAACTGTGTCAAAGGCCTTCTTGCAGTCCAAGAAAATGCAGTCAACCCACCCCTCCCTCTCATTTCTTACTTCAGTTACCTTGTCATAAAACTCTAGTAGATTTGTGACACAGGATTTGCCTTCCATGAATCCATGCTGGCTGTCGTTTATAATCATGTTCCGCTCCAGGTGTTCCACCACTCTCTTCCTGATAATCTTTTCCAAGACTTTGCATACTATACATGTCAGTGATACTGGTCCATAATTTAGTGCTTCATTTCTGTCTCCCTTCTTAAAAATGGGGACTACATTTGCCTTCTTCTATACATCAGGTAGTTGCCCAGTTTCAAGGGAAGTGTTGAAGATTTTGGTTAGTGGCACACGTAATGTCTCTGCTCCCTCTCTAAGGACCCATGGAGAGATGTTGTCCGGTCCCACCGCCTTTGAGATATCAAGGTCACTTAGGAGCTTCTCCACCTCCTCCTCAGTTGTGTGTAATTCATCCAACACTTGTTGGTATATCCCTTGTTGCTGTACCCCCACTGTTTTGTCTTCCAGTTGTCCCTTCAGTCTCCACTGTAAATACTTCCTGAAACCTCATGTTGAGCTCCTCACATACCTCCTGGTCGTTTCTTGTGAGCTCTCCACCTTCCTTCCTCAGCCTGATTACCTGGTCCTTGACTGTTGTCTTCCTCCTGATGTGACTGTAGAGTAGTTTCGGATCAGACTTGACTTTCGATGCTATGTCATTTTCATACTGCCGCTGCGCCTCCCTCCTTATCTGTGCATACTCGTTTCTGGCTCGTCGACTAATCTCTTTATTCTCCTGAGTCCTTTGCCTTCTGTACTTTTCCCAATCTCTAGAGCACTTAGTTTTTGCCTCCCTGCACCTTCGGGTAAACCAATGGCTTGTTCTGTCATTCCCATTATTTCTGTTACCCTTGGGAACAAACCTTCCCTCTGCCTCCTTGCATTTTGTTTTTACAAAGTCCATCATTTCGTTTACTGATTTTCCTACCAACTCCTCTTCCCACTGAACCTCCTGCAGGAAGATCCTCATTCCTGTGTAGTCCCCCCTTTTATAGTTTAGCTTTTCCCTTTCTACTCCTGTTACCCTCTCCACTTTTAGCTCCCCAATGTATTCAAAGCTCATAACTACGTGGTCACTAGCTCCAAGGAGCCTTTCATATGTGATGTGCTCAATGTCTGAGCTACTCAGGGTGAACACGAGGTCCGGTCTTGCTGGTTCATCCAGCAAGACAATATTATGTTGTGATCTGAGTGAATTGTCTTTGACACAGTTATATTATGTATCAGATCGTCATTGTTAGTGAAGATGAGGTCCAGCGTATTTTCTAATCTTGTAGGCTTTACTATTTGTTGGTTTAAGGTGAATTTGTTACAGAGATTTAATAGTTCGTTGTTACGAACATAGTCAGTTGGTCCCTGGGTTATAGTGCTTTTCGTAACAAAATAACAAACTTAGTACGTCTAGGTCTTCATTCGGAGAGGAAAAGGAATTTTCTTAGTTTCTATTTAATTTATTAATAATCATAATAATCACTTAAATACACCTTCTCATATTTTGCACTATGAGTAGAATACTTTTACCATTTCTCATTAAAACATCACAGTACTAGGTCAAGTATTTACAAATGGCTCTGAGTGAGTCACGAAATATTAGTATATATACATGCACAGGCGTTGCTTAAAAACTCGAACACATTAATAGATTTCTTATAATAGGGTTCACTTTATAATAAGCCCTCTTACACTACAGAGGCTTGCTCACTTGGCTTCACTTTCTCTAAGAGCTTCTTAACTGCCTTCTCCAACCGAGATAAGTCTTTGCAATCAGTTCCCGAAAATTCCTGGGATTTTCTAGGGAGGCAAATGGTGGTTTTAGAGGTTGATACTCCCCTAGACCCTTCCTGGTCCAGAGGAAGGTATGAACTGAACAAAGCGAGACTTTACCAGCCCACTTTGACTCGGTCGGAGCAGGGGTTGAGCAGCTCAAAACACCTACTGGTGCTTGGCCAGGTCGCACCAGCAGTTGACACTAATTAAACGACCTACCTATATACAAAGCTAAGTAATACGACCAGATAATATTATGAAGTTGAGTAAATCCATTTTACCTACTAATGGAATTACTCCTGAATATAATATTAAGTGAAATAGCAAAAATAACATGTAAAAGTATGCCATTGTGATAATAACAAGTAGAAACAGTCTACTTAAACTGAACAAAAGGGTGTAACATCCCCTCCACACGACCAAATGTCGCACTGACAATAGGACAAAAATAACCATGAATCTTTTAGATACAGTAGAACTGAAATACCAATATAACAAGACCGGTATACCTTTCACCGCCAATTCGTCCCAGACAATCTTCTTCATATGTTCTGAGGGTATTCAAGGAGGATATTGTATAGACGACAGATATCCGCCTCAACAGAATTGGGTTTTTTCTCTTGGCCTTGGGTGACACGAATGTTGTCTCTCAAGCAAGATGTAAGGACACAGCAACTGGTCTCTAAGCTTCATCCTCCATAACTAAACTGTAAACTGTACCATTCATTCACATAACTGTAGGCAAAAAAGGAAACTTTAGGCTTAAGTTAAAATAGGGGCATACTGGTACAACTGGTTTAATGGCAGGACAAAGCGTCCATAATTACATTATGTTTGTCCTTTATAAGTGGGATTTTAATAGAAAAAGGTTGTATTCTAAGGGCCCACCTCTGTATTCTGGCATTCTTAGCCTTCATGGTATTAATGAATGTCAAAGGGTTGTGATCTGAGTATACCGTAATCTGATGAGGTGATGTTCCCAAGTAAACTTCAAAATGCTCGAGAGAGATAACCAGGGCTAGAGCTTCTTTTTCTACGGTTGCATAATTCTTTTGGTGTGGCTTTAAGGTGGAGGAATAATAACATATCGGATGTAGAATATCAGAGGAGTGGGAGGACTGCAGTAGTACTGACCCAACAGCATAATTGCTGGCATCTATATGTAACAGGAAGGGAAAGTTAAAATCAGGGCTTTTCAATACTGGAGAAGAGTTCAATAATTGCTTTAACCTATTGAAAGCCATATTACATTCCTCAGACCAAGCGAATTTGATTTTAGAACTAGTTTGCGCGAAAAGGGGGGCGGCTACGTGTGAAAAGTTAGGGCAGAATCGTCTATAATACCCAGCCATTCCCAGAAATCTCTGAACCCCTTTTCTGTCTCTTGGTATAGGAAAGTCTGCAATGGCTCTCACTTTTGCACTGATGGGTGCCACCGTCCCCTGACCTATATTGAACCCCAAATACTTAATCCTTGCTTGTCCAAATTTGCATTTGGCTAAGTTGATGGTAAAATTATAAGCATCTAATTTCTTAAAATGAGCCTCCAGACGGACTAAATGTGAACTCCACTCATCACTAAAGACTACTAGGTCGTCGAGGTAGGCTTCAACCCCCTCAAGGTTATAAGTAAGGTCATTCATGAGTCGCTGGAACGTGGACGCCACGTTGCACAATCCGAATGGGGTCACCAAGTAGTTGAACAAGCCCCCATGCACTGTAAAGGCTGATATGTCCTGAGCTCGGTCCGTCAAGGGCACTTGATAGTAGCCTCGCAGTAAGTCCGGCCGGCTCACATACTTGGCTCTGGCAACCATATCGATTAAATCATTGTGCGAGCATTTATTTTCCTCATGGGGATGGCCTCGGGGTAACAAGTGGCAGAATCCATTATAGTGAACAGGTACTGATTTCCCGCCTTGGTCCTGGGGAGTGGATCTACGCAATTGATGATTAAACGAGAAAAAGGCTCGCCATCTGAGGTGATAGGACAGAGAGGAGCTGGAGGCGGGATATGAGCAGGTTTGCCAACGGTCTGACAGACCCAGCAACTGTAAAGATGTTCCACCACGGTTTCCCGCATTTTAAGCCAAAAAAAATATTTTGACAACTTTACCATTGTTTTCCTTACTCCAAGATGTCCTCCCATTGGACTATTATGGGCGACCTCCAATGCAAGCTCACGATAAATCCTAGGTAGGATTAATACATGCTTGGCCTTGGCAAAAGATGCCCCTAGAAAACGTCTTCTGGTGGATTTCTTCATAAGTATACCGCTAGTAGAATAAACACAGTCATCTAGTTTCTCGGCCTCTTCCGTTACCACCAGCTTTCTTACTTTCTCCAACGAGGGGTCTTCCATCTGTGCTTGGATTAGATCTTCAGGTCTAAACTTTTTAGCACCTAAAGAATCTAGCCCTGCAGACGCAGATGTCGCATCCTTGGGCCAGTGGGTCGCACTAAACAATAGGTTCAAGCCCAGATCAACTTTGTCCTCTTCTTCCTCTGTTGATTCAGGAGGTAACCTGGTCATTGCCATGGACCTAGTGACAACTCCCAGCGAAAATAATGATAGGTCCTTTCTATGAGCCTCAACCACGTAATCCCTCTCCCGAGGTGTTTTCTTTCACCAGAGGTTCTTTCTTGATTCCTTCGCAGCTTAGGTCATTTCCTATCAGTAGGTCAGCAGACTTAATAGGAAATCCTTCGTCTGATATGCCGACAGTCGCATATTCTTTATAGCAACCCAGGTCTAGGTATATCCTATGGAGGGGGACTCTAGAGACGGCTCCTCCATAAGCCTCCAGAAGTGCATCTGTCTTCGTATAAGTGTGGTCAGATAAAGAGAGGATTCCCTGAGAAGGTGGATTTAAGTGATTATTATGATTATTAATAAATTAAATAGAAACTAAGAAAATTCCTTTTCCTCTCCGAGTGAAGACCCCTAGATGTACTAAGTTTGTTATTTTGTTACGAAAAGCACTATAACCCAGGGACCAACTGACTATGTTCATAACAAAGTGGGGGCCTGTCCGGGAGCTGCTCTCTGATCCAAGGTGCTGGAGGAAATATCAGCCCTAGGAAGTAAGTGCCAATCCCATGAAAGTGAGCTGCTGTTCAGGTACCCATAAAATTAACTATGGAAGCTCAAATACAGCAGTAAATATGTGAGTTAACCTTGGAGGATTTGAAGTCTTTAAAACTTCAGAAGTGCTGGCAAATTGCCATTTGCCTATGAGTGAAATATAACAAATATTACACCGCCGAGACCACTCGATCTATTCTGAGAAACATGCTGTTTCCGGAACAAGGAGAAGTGGATGACATTGACGATACTGATGAGGCAAGTCTAATATCTCAGTTTGAAGACTTGGACCGACCTCTAGGAGCAGAAAGACTTGATCTTTGTGGCCTTCCAACTTCCCTACCCTCTGGTGATGTGGCTGAGGCAGAATCAAAGGGAGCTGCTGGTGAGCTGACATCTCTGGGAGAGGTGCCTAAAATTGGGGCATCTAATCACCCAGTTTCCGACCCTGGTTCACAAGAAGCACCTGGCACAGGTGCTCAACCCAAGGAAAGATGGGAAAACTTGTATCCCCCAACTCCTCCACTACCGACTGGGCCCAAATCACAGATCCAGTTCGAAAGAATGGAGCACCTTATTATTTTACAAATGGCCCAAATAGAAGCCAAAAAAAAGCTGAATGCAGAAGAGTTCGAGAGGGAGACCATACTCTACGAACGTCAGCGGCAAAGGGAAGAAGTTGTGAGGCCCGAGGCCCCCAGAAATCCTTTCGACATTCATAAAGCAGCATCTTTGGTGCCCAAGTTTTGCGAGTCTGATCTGGACACGTACTTTAATACGTTCGAAAATCAGGCTCGAGGTATGCAGTGGCCCCGAAAATTCTGGGATGTCTTGTTGCATACGACGCTGACTGGTAAAGCTCGAGAATGTACCGCGGCTTTGCCTTACAAAAAGTACATACAATATGACTCCATCAAAAAGGTCATACTGGAGACCTATGATCTACTCCCTTTGAGCTACCAGCAAGCCTTCCGTACTCTGCATAGGTTACCAGGGCAAACTTGGGTGAACTTCGCCAGACAGAAGAAGGTAGCTTTCGAGAGGTGGCAAAGAGCCTCACAAAGCAACACCGTAAGCAGCCTAACCCAATTAATACTACAAGAGGACTTCTGTAATTCTATATCTGGGGATTTGCGGAAGTTCCTGATCGACCATCCAACACCCGATGTGATGGAGACCGCTGCACTACGAGATCTCCAGCCAGCTGATCCGTGATAAAACATCCAGAGAGGAAGCAGTAAAATTAGGCCAGAAGGTTTGACCAGTTAAGTCAAGAACAGAACCTAGCCAAAAGTTTCCTTCAGAAGCAGTGACCTCTCGAACCCTGGATAAGCCATGCAATGGTGACCGGTTTCAATCACGACAGAGCCGGGAGGTGTATAAAGCCAGGAAGAACTTGTCCTGATCATATTGCCGAAAGGGAGGTCATGTGAGAAACCAATGTTATCAGCTGGAAAGGGAGAGGAAATATAAGTATCGAGAAGGTGCTCCTATGCAGACGGTGTCTTCAGTAGCCCACACGCAGGGGTGACTACAGACGGATCTAGAGCCAGTAGGACCGAAGACCGCTTCATCGAGATGACCAGAGATGAGGGCCATCTCAGGGCAAGAAATTGAAAAGGGAATGAGCCCATATTTTTCAGAAGGAAAAGCTAGTATTGACGGGTGTCAAGTGGTACCTGTTAAAACCTATAGGGATACGGGGAGTTACTTGACATTGTTAAAAAAAGGAATTTTCTTAGTTTCTATTTAATTTATTAATAATCATAATAATCACTTAAATCCACCTTCTCATATTTTGCACTATGAGTAGAATACTTTTACCATTTCTCATTAAAACATCACAGTACTAGGTCAAGTATTTACAAATGGCTCTGAGTGAGTCATGAAATATTAGTATATGTATATTCACAGGCGTTGCTTAAAAACTCGAACACATTAATAGATTTCTTATAATAGGGTTCACTTTACAATAAGCCCTCTTACACTACAGAGGCTTGCTCACTTGGCTTCACTTTCTCTAAGAGCTTCTTAACCGCCTTCTCCAACCGAGATAAGTCTTAGCAATCAGTTCCCGAAAATTCTTGGGATTTTCTAGGGAGGCGAATGGTGGTTTTAGAGGTGGATACTCCCCTAGACCCTTCCTGGTCCGGAGGAAGGTATGAACTGAACAAAGTGAGACTTTACCAGCCCACTTTGACTCGGTCGGAGCAGGGGTTGAGCAGCTCAAAACACCTACTGGTGCTTGGCCAGGTCGCACCAGCAGTTGACACTAATTAAACAACCTACCTATATACAAAGCTAAGCAATACGACCAGATAATATTATGAAGTTGAGTAAATCCATTTTAGCTACTAATGGAATTACTCCTGAATATAATATTAAGTGAAATAGCAAAAATAACATGTAAAAGTATGCCATTGTGATAATAACAAGTAGAAACAGTCTTCTTAAAATGAATAAAAGGGTGCAACATTCGTGTGTGTGTGAATTTTCACCTGAGCTGCCTCCTGGGGTGATCTCTGTTAAACAGTGTTTGCTATACTCCTCCATTTTAGGTGTCTCAGGTTGAAATCTCCTAGTAGTAAGATGTTTGGGGCAGGAGTTGGGAGATTTTCCAGACACTGGTCAATTTTCTCAAGATGCTCCTAGAATTGCTGGGAAGTTGCATCTGGAGGCTTGTATACCACCACAATGACAAGGTTTAGGTTTTCGATATTTACCGCCAAAACTTCAACTACATCATATTAGGTGTTTAGTAGTTCTGTGCAAATGAGCGACTCTGTGACATACAGGCCAACCCTCCCCTTGTTGCCTGTTTAGTCTGTAGCATCGGAATAGGTTATAATCTGGGATCAATATTTCGTTGTCATAATGATTCTTTATGTGGGTCTTTGTGAATGCTGCAAACATTTCATTTGACTCCGTGAGCAGTCCCTTGATGTAAGGAATTTTGTTGTTTTTTGACGGCTTTTGACCCTGTATGTTAGTTTAATATGTTTATTATGCACCCCGTACCCATCCTGTTGGCGGTAGTCAAAAGATTACAGAGGTACATAATTGGTCCAGGGACTGGACTCCAACGTTTTGATAGCTGAGCAAGTTACAGAGGTAATGAACTCACAATTTACAAAGGTAATGAACTCACAATTTACAAAGGTAATGAATTCACAAGTTACAAAGGTAATTAATCCTGTAAGAATGGTTACTTACGTTTATACATGGCTACAATCATGAACAAATTATAGAGTAATGAGCAATTCACACTTCCACACCCGGTCACAACTGTAATGAGTTATTGGTGCAAATATTGATTGTTGAGTCACACACACACACACCTGTATGTTTGCAAAGACAAATGTCGTATTGGGAGGTTTTATTTGCTGGCTCTATTATCTGTTGTTCTGGGGTAGAGGCCAGTGTCCGTGCCTCTGCTCCAGAAGTTTTTTCAGGTGGTGTAGGATTATTGTCATTTCTTGCCAGTCTTTTTTACCTTTTGGCCCTAAAAAACCTCTGTCCCTGGAGAGGCTGTGGCTCCTCTCTTGTTTCTCATAGTCTGGCTGGTCAGTGTCTTCTAGTCCCCTTTAGATGATGTGCCTGGCAGTATGCATTGTAGCATTTTCTTTCATGGATTGATGAGTGACACATTTCTGGGTGAAATATGTTGCAAGAAGGGAAGTTGCACTCTCCTGTTGTCATGTGGGTGCGGCATTTTTGGGGATGATCAAAGGTGCATGTCCCACCTGTTTTACCAGATATATCGTGCCTGCACATACCCAAGGCATAGTATTTACATAGATTGTACTTCTGTTTACTAGGATTTATTGTAGCTGCGTTCACTGCTGGTGCATTTATTTTTCCTGTTTCCTCCCTATCTTTACCCCAGTAAGGACATCAGTGCTTCCACCAGGTTTTGCTGGTAGTGTGTCGACATTATTCCCTGAGGCCTCATCCCATTTTGATCCATCTCCAGCAGTATTTCTATTTTGAACCTCTGTGGACTGAATACGGTTGTCTTCAGTGTCCTCCAGGACAACACTAGTACCCTCACGAGCTCTATCTTCTAAGCCTCTAAGGCATCACTAGGACCCTCTGGAGCACTTTCCTCCCCTCTGGCATGATAATGATGGAGCGAATCATGATGAAAGTTTTTAATTTTCCTGCCACCCTGCCTTGGTGGGAATCAGCCGATGTGTACTAAATAATAATAAAAACAATAATAGTAATAATAATAATAATTATAATAATAATAATAATAATAATAATAATAATAATAATAACAATAATAATAATAATAATACACTGCGCTCTTGAAGGTTGAAGATGATGATGATGATAATAATAATAATAATAATAATAATAATAATAATAATAATAATAATAATAATAATTTATTTTTATTCATTTATTTATTAATTTGAACATGATACAGTGAGGTACAAAGTTATTACAGTGCAACATGCCAAAGCCCCTTGTATGCAGAGCATTATGGGGAGGCTTAAAATTAACTTAAGATTAACTAAGCAATGATATATTCAGTGGTAAAAACATTATTGTAAACAGATAACAATTTAGCACAAATGAGTATTACAAAGACAGGTCATGTGGTCATTTACTGTGTTGCTGAACATTCAGTAGAATAGAGTATTCTGTTAGGTAATGTAATTAAAAAATAAAGTTTGATTGAGTCACAGGTTAGACATTTATGAGATACAATAATGAGAAACATTTACGAGATACAATTTATGAGATACAATTTTTCAGTATTTATTTAGTTGTGTGTGAGTAAGTGATTTTTGAGAAGAGACTTGAATTTATGAACAGACAGTGTTTCTTTTATATTCACAGGTAATGAATTCCAGATTTTAGGGCCTTTTATGTGCATTGAGTTTTTGCATAGCGTGAGATGGACACGGGGAACATCAAAGAGTGATCTGTGTCTTGTGTTATGATCATGTGTTCTGTTGAGGTTGGTAATGAGACGTTTGAGGGGAGGGTTTATATCAGAGTTAAGTGTTCTATGAATGTAGTAGGTGCAGTAATAAGTATGGATGTTGTGTATGGTGAGTAGGTTTAGTGTTTTGAATATTGGTGGAGTGTGCTGCCTGTAGTGGGAATTTGTTATCATTCTGACTGCAGCCTTTTGTTGGGTAATTAGTGGTCTGAGATGGTTTATTGTTGTTGAGCCCCATGCACAAATTCCATAGGTGAGATAGGGGTAAATAAATGAGTGGTATAGGGCCAGGAGGGCTGACTGTGGAACATAGTACCGTATCTTCGATAGTATGCCTACGGTCTTGGAATTTTTTTTTTGGAAATTTGTTGTATATGTGTTTGAAATTTGAGTCTATTATCAAGGTGGATTCCTAAGAATTTTCCTTCTGTGAATTTTGTGATAGGTGGTCCGTTTATTATTATGTTAAGAGGGACGTCTGTAGCTCTGTTACCAAACTGAATGAAGTAGGTTTTGTCAATGTTTAGAGTAAGTTTGTTAGTACTCATCCAGGTAGGTATTTTCTGTAATTCGGTATTTACAGTATTGGCTACCATGACTGGGCTCGGGTGAGAGAAGACGTATGTAGTGTCATCTGCAAATAGTGTGGGTTTCAGTAGTTGCGATGCATTTGGTAGGTCATTTATGTATATGAGAAAGAGAAGAGGGCCTAGGACACTTCCCTGTGGAACACCAACTGTGATTGGCTGTGCTGAAGAGTTTTCCCCGTTTGTGTACACATATTGGGTTCTGTTGCTGAGGTAAGACTTGAGGTAGTTGAGGGAGTGCCCTCTTATACCATAGTGTGACAATTTTATATGGAGCAAGTCATGGTCAACTGTATCGAAAGCTTTGCGTAAGTCTATGAAGATCCCCAGTGGGACTACTTTTTTCTATTGCAGTGTATATGTGTTCTAGCATGTGTATAATAGCATCATTAGTATTTTTATTAGGCCTGAACCCAAATTGACAGGGGTTGAGTATGCTGTGGGAGATGAGGTAAGAATAGATTAGCTTATGAATTAATTTTTCGAAGATTTTAGAGAGAGGGTGTAAGTTGGATATTGGCCTATAGTTATTCAAGTCTGTGTGGTCTACTCCTTTATGGATCAGGGTGATCCTTACTATTTTGAGAACTGTAGGGAAGGTAGAGGATTATATGGATTTGTTAAAGAGTGTTGCAATGATTGGTGATAGCACCTGTGACACTTTTTTGTATAAGATAAGATAAGATAAGATTTCGTTCGGATTTTTAACCCGGAGGGTTAGCCACCCAGGATAACCCAAGAAAGTCAGTGCGTCATCGAGGACTGTCTAACTTATTTCCATTGGGGTCCTTAATCTTGTCCCCCAGGATGCGACCCACACCAGTCGACTAACACCCAGGTACCTATTTGCTGCTAGGTGAACAGGACAATAGGTGTAAGGAAACGTGTCGAAATTTCCACCCGCCGGGAATCGAACCCGGGCCCTCCGTGTGTGAAGCGGGAGCTTTAGCCACCAGGCCACCGGGTGCACCAATATATAATGGGTGGTAAGGTATTTAAATCTCCTGTCTTGTTTTTTAGTGCATTGATAATAAGGGAGACTTCAGTTGGTTTTTTTTTTTTTTTTTTTTTTTTTTTTTTTTTTTTTTTTTTTCTGCCAATCCATAAAATCATTTTATTTCTCAATATTAACCAAATCTGCCAAAACATCTGCTAATTTTTTTTTTATTTTTTATTTAAAACCAATACAGTTTAACATAAAAATAAAGAAACAGTATGGAACCTAATCAAATTAACTGACAAACGGATTGTACTTACATGCTCGCAAGATATTACAACAAAAACTTACATCAAGAACATAACTAAAAACAAAATTACATGTCACAGGGTCATGAATTGACATATATACAAAACCTTGCATGTATATAAATTGTACATATAAATGACATCTGACAAAGGTTCAATACACTTGAACATAAAATATACAAAGAAGTTATATCAGTTAAATCCCATCCTTCACATTAATCAAAAAACCAAAACCTAACATCATAATCTGACTAGATAATCTACATACTTATCCCTAACAATACAGCTGAACATATCCCAACATACAAATAAACAGAAAAAGAATACAGCTTAGAACACAATAACAAGCTCTATACTGTTACAATACACCCATATACAAATTTCAGACAAATGGACTACGTCACTAAACTGTCTAGATATGTCTGTATACCATACAGACAAAACTGTCTAGATATGTCTGTATACCATACAGACAAAACTGTCTAGATATGTCTGTATACCATACAGACTAAACTGTCTAGATATGTCTGTATACCATACAGACTAAAACTTAACATCAAGAACTTGCATGAACACCAAACCGGTATCAGGGTACAGACCATAATTATAAACTTTAAAAGAATCAATCATACTTATAAAGTATTACATAACGTCTGACCCATGACAAAGGCTCAATACAATAGAAAGAGATATATATTTATATATATATACAATACACATAAGTATATCTCATCGTGCAAAAACCCAGCACGTAACATAAATACAAACTAAAACACTTCATGTCGCAAAGAACTTATTTCTCAAGAATCATGTTATACAAGACTGATACACATCATAATTATACATAAAAAATCTACTATATTATACCTACATTCTGAAAAGTGTTATATCTAATAACGAACCCTTTAGCTCTACATTTTGTCGGGTTAGTCGGAGCTGGAAAAAAGGGTGTTTTTGGTAGTTGCCCGTGAGGTAGTTTATTGGGTTTGGGGTGTCTGAGCTTGGGGTTTTTTGGAAAAGGTTTTTTCCTATAGTGGAGAAAAAAAATCATTGAGTCTGTTGCTGTTTCAGTGGGGGGGAATTGGGGTTTCATCTGATTTTTTTTAAAATTTAGGGTTTTGCTATTTCGTGTTATTCCTTTTTTGTTCAGGGGTTTTCTGATAGAAAGGGTTTTTCCCGGGCCCTTTTTTAAAATAAACCCCGTTTGTTGGTTTTAAACTGTTCTTTATTTAAAACAATTTTTAAAAGCCCCTTTTTATCAGGCTGGTTGGATTGACGAGTAAAGTTTTGTTTTGGGCTCCGGGTTTTATGGGACCTTTCTGGTTTTGTTTTTTCGTATTTGGTTTTTTTGGATTTATGGATTTTAGGATGCCCCGGGGGTTAGCCCGGGGGGTGTTCAGTCTCTTAAACTGCTATCCCGTTTTTGTTTTTTTGGGCCGTGCTTGTTATTGAGGTAATTTGGGGCTTTTTTTAGAAGATTAAAAATCCATAATAATAATAAAAATAATAATAATAATAATAATAAATATAATAATAGTTAACAATAATTATAATTTATAAAGCTAATTTAAAAATAATTATAATAATAATAAAAATTTTTTAATAATAAAAAATAATAAATTTTAATAATAATAAAAATAAAAATAATAATTTAAAATTTTTAATAAAAAAAATAATAATAATAATTTAAAATATTTTTAATAATAAAAATAATAAAATAATAATAATAAATAATTATAATAAAAATAATAATAATTTAAAATAATGTAAAAAAAAATTTTAATAATAATAATAAAAAAATAATTATAATAATTAATTAAATAATAATAATTAAATTAAAATTTTAATAATAATAATTAAAAATTTAAAAATAATAAAAAAAATAATAATAATTTTAATAATAATAATAATAATAATAATAATAAAAATAATTAAAAATAATAAAAATAAATTTAAAAATAATAACAATAACCCAAAAACAAAAATAAAAATAATAATTAAATAATAATAATTAAAAAATTTTTAATAATAACAATAATTTATGGCACAGCCATATATATCGACCAAAATAGAATGTATTTACTAATACTTGCACAAGGGATGAAACATGGGGAAAATATAAAAGCCAAAATTTAAAAACCAAATTTCCTACAAAAACCTCTCACATTATAAACATTTACAGGTTACCAGTCAAACATTAGCCAATTTAGTCAAAAACCCTTGGGAAATAGATAACTGATGCCCCCAAGAACAAAGATCACTTACTACTCTAGGTGGGCTTCAATATAAATTTTTCCTGCAAGCCCGGGGCCCACAGTTACTGAAATTTCAAAAACAATGAGTAACGTAAAGTTGCTACCAACGTAACAAAAAACCCACAAGGTTACAGAGACTAGTGTTTTCCCCCTTGCCAAAATCTGGCCAAAAACCTTTTCCCCTTTAAATTTAGGGATAATTCAGAAATCCAAGGGCCACTACCCCAATTTTTTTATAACAACCCCTTGGTAAAATTTCCCCCGGGGACTATAAAGTCACCTTCAGACTTCACAATGAGGGGAAACCCCTTAATAACTTAAAAAACAGCAGTTTGGGAAACATTGGGTGGGAACTGAGCTAGAAATCTTACAGTTTTTGACCCAATGTATTAATAATTTTCTAAAAAAAACCCCAATTTCCCCCCATAAAAAAGCACTGCCCTTTAAAAAAAAAAAAAAAGATGCAGCTAAGGAAGGGAAAAGTCCTGGCTAACACCCCGCATTCTCAAATCCATAAATTTCAAAACACCCAAAATTGGAAAAAAAAATACGGAAAAGGGTCACATAACCCGAGACCCAATAAAAAGTTAATTTGTCAATCCTTTAAAAAAACCCCGATAAGAAGGGCAAAAAAATTTTATTATGAGAACAGGGTTATCCAAAAATTCGGGTGATTAAAAAAGACCGGGAAAAAACCCCCATCAGAAATTTTTTGGAACAAAAAATTTTCCCGAAATTTCCCAAAAAAATTTTGCCAAAAATTTAGAGGGAAACCCCAATTTCCCCCCAACCAGAAAAGCAAACCGACCCCAAAGGGCTTCCCTTTCCCCCCTTTTGGACAAAACCTTGCCAATTTTAAAAACCCCCAAGCTTTTAGATACCCCAAAATTTTCTACCCCCGGGAAACTAACCCCAACCAACCACTTTTTCCAGCTCCGACCCCCAAGAAATCTCCCTTTATCAAAAAACTAAAAAACCCAAAGGGAGGGGATTTTTAAAAAATTTAATACAAAAACCCTGTGTGCTTTCCCTTTTTTGGGCCCTCCTTTAAAAAACCTTTAACCCCCCCCTTCCCACAATATAAAATTGGGGGGGTTCCCCCCTCCCCAAAAGGAAAACCAAATCGGGGAAAACCGGGGCCATTACCCCCCCTTCCCCCCCCCAAATCTTCGAAAAAATTCCCCAAAAGGAACTATTCCAAACCCATCCCAAAAAACAACCAAACCCCCCCAAAATTTTTTCATAAAATCCCTTGGGGTTATAATTCCCAACATTCAGCCAAATACCCCCCATGGGGAAAAAAAAGCCCAATGGGGCCCAAAACTACCCCTTTTGATTCCCCCTTTTAAAATTCTACGTAAAAAAATTTTCATTAATTTTAAGAGGGAATTTTTCAACTTTTGTTTTTATTCCTTTACAACAAACCAATTTTTTTATCAAACCGGGGGGGCCTTTTTTTCCAAATTTTTTTTTTTTTTCCCCCAAATTCCTTCCCTTTTTCTTTTTATCTCCCCATTAACAATTAAAATTACTTTTCAAAGCGAAATTTATCCCCAAAAAACCCCCCTTAATTTGAGAAAAAACTCAACGCTTTTCCAAACCCGACCCCCCCACCCCCCGGCAAACCTTTAAAACCGAAAACCCAAAAATTTTTTTGGAAAAACTAAAAACGTATAAACTTTTTTACAAAACCCCTTATTCGTTTGGGGTTTCAAACCGATTCCCCTTAACAAAAAAGATAACGGAAACCTATTTAAAAAAGG